>CM042218.1:7237664-7560164 GCA_023566465.1 Cottus gobio | reverse complement strand
GCGGCGACGCAGGCGGCTTAGGCGACGGCGACGGCGACTCGGCGGCCCGCGGCCGGGGCAGGGCAGACGACGGCGGAGACGGCGGGGCGGAGGAACGCGTCACCGCCGAAGGCGGCGGCCCGGGCGGACCCGGATCCGGAGAGGCGGCGGAGAGCGCGGCCCAGGCGAAGGGCGCCGGGGAACCAGCCCAGGGAGTGGCCGGAGCTGTGGCCGGAGCTGTGGCCGGTTCTCCGGCGGCCCGAAGCGACCTGGAGGGACCCCTGGCGGCCCGCCCCGTGTCCGGAGCCAGAATGCTGGACGTGCGGGCAGCCGGGGCACCTCCAGAGGGACTGTGACTTGATGGAGGTGGACCAGGTGAGCCGGGTCAGCACGACCCGGCCCAACGGACCAGGGCCCGGAGGGGCCAAGGAGGCGCCGACCGGTCGGGGCCCCCTGACGGCCCAACCCCAGCCAGGGGCGGGGAGGCAGGGAGGGGGCAGGAGGCGGCGGCTGCAGGAGGAGGTGGCGCGGCTGACAAGCCGGCTGCGCAGCGCCGACAGAGACCGGCGGCGGGCCCAGGCGACCGTCCTGCAGCTGGGGAGGAGACTCCGGGCCGAGCGGGAGGCTCGGGCCTGGGCGGAGGCCCAGCTGGCAGAGGGATGGTCGGGGGGGGGACACAAGTAGGTTGGTGTTTCCCTAATCTTCTCTCTCTTGTGTTGCAGGTTGCCGCGGCGGACGGAGGGTGAGAGCCGGTTTTGTCCCGGGAGGGGGCCGGCGGAGGTCGCGAGGAACCTGCCTCCCGGGGCGCTCGATCGCCCTCCGGCCGGGCCATGGCCCGCGCCCGGGCCCCCCCGGATGGAGGATGCCAACGCCCGGACCACCCGTTGGCATCGGGCGGAAACGCAAAGTTAGGTCCATGGTGGTCCATGGGCCGGGGGTGCAGATGGTCGGGGCTGACTCCCGCTCCCGCTCCCAGTGGGAGGGAGGGGGGGGGGAGTTGGTTAGACCGGTGGCTCCCCGGCCTAAATCGGGCGGTGGGGGTATGTGGGCGGGGGCGTGGTCAGCGCACCTGCGACGCAAGAGAGAGAGGCGTGGTCAGCGCACCTGCGACGCAAGAGAGAGAGGCGCGCTCATTGGAAACAGCCGGTCTCATTAGTGGGAGCGGCTGGTTCTGATGAGCGCGGGGAAGGGGTGCGGCTATAAAGAGCCGCACAGTGGGGTGCACGGGGTGGTTGGTGTGGGTGATGTGTGCGCAGAGTGTCTGCGGAGGAATAAAGCTCTGTGAAACCCACAACGAAGGTGTCGTAGTGTTCTGTGCGAGCCATGGACGCGGGGGTAATGAGAATCCCTGCCACAAGTATTAACTACAGAATGATACATATTTCATAAACGTATAATATGTTTGCTGATACAATTTTGATCTGAAAAGTAACTTATAGCTGTCAGTTAAATGTAATTAAAAAGTATGAGTAGTACGTTTTAGAGTAACAACCTATGCATCCAAATATATATATATATATATATATATATATATATATATATATATAATATATATTATATATCAAAGCACTTTCCCTGCAGGCTGCACAGCATGTCTGTTGGCATTATTTTCACACACATGCACATATATTTTGATAAAAGATGGGATGTAAAGTAACTTTATTAATGGTTGATTCTTCAAGCATCTTTATGACCTGCTTACAAACGAAGACTGAAAGTAGATTATGTAGTACAGTTTTTTGACACAAGCCTGATAAACCCTACAAACATTCAGTGAGAAAATAGTCTTTAGTTTTCAGTATTTACAAGTTTTGAGGATACAAATGAAATGAAAAAGATACATGAACATTTCTTTTGTCGTTATCGATCTTTAGGACCATAATCAAAATATATTTGTTCGGCCTTTATGAATTTAACTTTTATGAGAAACTACGAGCTTAAATCACAAGTTATAATTACCAATACCAATTTGAGTTCAAAGGTCCTGGAATAAAAAAGAACTGTCACAAAGTCCAAAGGTAGTGAGAGCTGTAATCAGCAACAAGGAGCAGCACTGAACAAACTGCTGAAAGAAGTTTAACCATAAAAGAGTTTTAGTATCCTGTTCTCTCTGCTGGTAATAAAAACAGATCACTTTATTACAGTTAATGATTAACCAATGAAAGATGTTGGTGGAATTGAAAGCAAAGTCTGACATTGTTGAAAGGAGACACGACGCCTTCACACGGTGAGAGATCTCTGTCCAACATTGTTCCAACTGGAGGATGAGAGAAGCAAACTGAAGGGAAGGAGAGTTTGGTGAGTCTTTTTATTTTGAAGAACAATTTGGCAAAGAAAGGAAATGGCTGAGAAAATAGTTCTTGTGGAAAGTTTCCTGAGCTGCCACGTTTGTTCAGAGACTTTCAGAGATCCTGTGTCTCTGAGCTGCAACCACAGCTTCTGTTCAAGCTGCCTGCAACAATTCTGGAAACAAGCTGGAAACAAAAACTGTCCCATTTGTAAAAGAAAATCCTCAAAAGGATTTCCACATGTGAACTTTGCACTGAAGCAACTGGCTGACTCTTTTGCTGAGAGACAGAAAACTGGATCATCTGAGACAGAAGGAGAGAAGAAGGTGGAGGTGGTGTGTAGTAAACATGGAGAAGAGACTAAACTGTTCTGTGAGGATGAAGAGAGGGTTGTGTGTTCTGTCTGTGAGTTTTCTCTCCACCAGAGTCACAAGGTGGTTCCTATAGAACAAGCAGTCAGTGACCTGAAGGACCAGCTGAGATCTGACTTAGAGTCTCTGCAGGACAAGAGAAACAAACACAAACAAGTGGAGGAAACATACAAAGAAGTGATGCAACACTCCAAGAAGCAGCTGGTGTCCACAGAGAGGCAGATCAGAGCAGAGTTCAACAAGCTGCACCAGTTCCTGAGAGAGGAAGAGGAGTCCAGACTGGCAGCTCTGAGGGAGGAAGAGGAGCAGAAGGGGAAGACTATCAGCAGAGAGATGAAGATGATTCAGGAGCAGATCTCCTCTCTGTCAGACAGCATCTCTGCTGTTGAAGAAGACCTGCAGAAACACAGCGTGTCCTTCCTCAGCAGTTATAAAGCCACTCAGACCAGAGCCAGAGTCCAGAGCTCACTGTCAGATCCACAGCTGGTCTCAGGAGCGCTGATAGATGAGGCCAAACACCTGGGTAACCTGTCCTTCAGAGTCTGGGAGAAGATGAAGGACGAGGTCCACTTCAGTCCTGTCATTCTGGACCCAAACACTGCAAACCGCTGTCTCTATCTGTCTGATGATCTGACCAGTGTGAGATATGGAGACAGAAACCAGCAGCTTCCTGACAATCCAGAGAGATTCACTAAGTATGCTAATGTTCATGGATCTGAGGGCTTCAGCTCAGGGAAACACAGCTGGGAGGTGGAGGTGGGAGACCATCCTGACTGGAATGTAGGTTTGACTAAAGAGTCAGTTGACAGGAAGGGAAAGCGTTTTGCCTCACCAGAATATGGAGTCTGGTGTTTATGTTATGGCAGTGGAAAATACACTGATGGAGCTGGTCAGACTGTCAGAGTGGAGAAGAGTCTCCAGAGGATCAGAGTCCAGCTGGACTATGACAGGGGGGAGGTGTCCTTCTACGACCCTGAAGACATGACTCACATCTACACTCACAGAGACACTTTCACTGAGAAACTCTTCCCATATTTCGGTATTGGAGAGGCTGGTGATGCTAAAACTGCTGATATCAAAATCTGTCAAACTGATATTTCTCTGAGATGTTCAGGAAGGGAGACGATGTCAAAGTGATTTATTATGATTATTACAATGGAGGTGTTTTTGTTGTTGTTGATTATAGACAATTGAGGTGAGAATCATAAGTACATGATAAAAAGTAGAGATGAAGGTTAAAGACAAAATAATATTTGATATCTTTCAGCAAACAACACAAAGAGACACATTCATTGGTTGTTGTATAATATAAATATGTTTTCAAAGCACAGGATGAGAAACTAAAGCATCAATAGTCAGAACTAGGTTTGTGAGGCATTATGTTCTAAATGGTGTTTGTGGTGTAAATATTCTACAAGAACAGACGAGTTTACTGTAATCATTTTATTTTTACATATCTACTTTTTTTTCTCTAATGTTCAACAACCTTATGTTTGCATTAAAAAGCTGTATTTTAAATCCCGTAGGCACAGAAAGCCTCATCTCACCTTGTTCATCTTTGACATTAAACAATTACTTCCTTGTGTTTTATAGTAAACGGGTTACTTTCATAAATAAATGGTTCCTTCAGTTGTGATGATATGATGCAGAATAATGTTTTATTCATTTATATCCTTTTTAACAAATATTTTCCCAGTAATCATTTCCAAATATATAATTAATGTTGTTGACGTTCAGGTATAATTGAGTTCTGTTTAGTTCCACCAGGTGGAGACAAAGTTCACATTTTGGTTCCAGGCTGGTGATAATTTTTATAATTTTAGTTTTAACTTTTTTTAACATACATATTATTGTTTCCTGCACAGCTTCACCAAAACCTTACCTTTGTTCAGGGTCCGGTATAAACTGTCTCTTTCTGATCCTCCAGAAGATCTCTACCTATCCCTCTGGGTATGTAGGAGACAATCACAAGTGACTGTTCCTCTTGTTAAGACGCTTCATTTAGCAACTGCTTATTTAATTATCTCAGAAATCAGACTCACAAATATAATTATTCATCACTTGCCTGTTTTTGTGTGTAACTGTAGCATCTCAATTTAAATTCAGATGTTGTGTATCCAGATTGCTACTAAATAAAATACTTTATTCTCATTTCCATGTTTCTTCTCCTTTCTTCCTTCTGTGCTTTTCTCCTTCTTTCATTTTCTGTCGGTGTTGGTGAAAAACTCCACTCAGCTGTTTAGTGAAAGGTAGAAGTACAGACAAGAGGTGAGGACACTGTGTGCACCAACACTGGTGTGCTGCAGTGAGATATTCCTGTTGTTCCTGATGGAGAAATGACCGTCAGTCTTTAACAACACTGTCCAGGACTTTATTCCAGTCTCGGAAGAACGCGTGTAATGATATCTGGAAATGCACAATAAAAATGTGTATTACATATTTGTAATGAGGAATATCCAAACTGTGATGTTCTGGTCTTTTTACATCAACATACTGTAGATATGGTAGAGTGGTGAAGGAAGTATTCAGACCCTTTACTGGAGTAAAAAGTACTCATACAAAACTGTGAAAATACTCCAGTAAAAGTAAAAGTCTAGATTCAAAACCTTAATTCAGTAAAAGTATCATCCGCAAAATGTACTTCAAGAAAAGTACTCATAGTGCAGTAAAATGTTTCCTGTCAGCGCTTCACTGCTATATGTGATGTTTCTGGATTAATATTACTGCTGCATTAATGTGTTGCATTTGACTGCTGAAGATGTTTAAGCTTGTGTTCTTTTTAACTCCTTTATATCCTGTTGGGTAGTTTAATCTACATCAATGCATCATATTCTATAAGACCATCATGTTTGTAGAGGCGTGTCCTGCGAGGACCACGTATTTATAAAAAGTCAACTTTTCATGAGCTCAGAAAAACAGCCCTGTTTTCAGCTTTGTAAAAAAGTACAATATTAGTTTCTGAGACAAATACATGCTGAATATTTACAACACACATTGGTCCTATTTAATATTGCTAACTGTTAGCTGGATAAACTTTATGTTTAATATTAACTGCACCGTTTGAGACGTAACCATTTAACCTCAACAGTGATGAATGCCAGCTTACAGTTTCATGCACGTGCACATAAACGTGTCCACAAACAAAAGACCCACCGACCCGTCAGGAGTCAGATCATCACTGTGGATGCTGCCAGAATGCAGTTGCAAGATGGTTGAGTCCATGGCTGCCACCGATAGGGGTGAAACGGAATAGTCCAAGTCTCGGCTGAAACAGGGTTTTATACACAGGTCACGTTAGGCCTCTACTATTACGTTAGTCAACTTCTCTTTTCCTTCGATCACTTTACACCACAAATATTTCACTGTTCAAATTAAAATCAGTGACGTCATCATCACAGACGACAGTGTGATCCCATCGATGGAGAGCTGCTGGATCCAGGACGCCGTGGAGGACTCGGTCCTTTAGTGAGCAGCTCCCTTGTGTCTCATGACAACATGGATCCAGATCATGGCTCGGTCCAGAGGCTGAGAAGGACTCTGTTGGGGCCTCGGTAGGCCTCAAACAGTCTTTGTGTCCTCGTGGACGGGGTCTTCCCAGTAGGCCTCCAGACACTGGTGGACTCTTTGGCCCAGTGAGCAAGAAAACAGGATGCAGGGCCCTCTACGGGGAACCTGACCCTCCAGATGGTTGTCACACAGTGACAAAGCATGTACCTTGACTTCTGTTTATACTATGGCTCATGTGGGATGACTTGTAACCTCGTTATAATCTTTCTATATCTTATTTGGTAATAAATTGTTAAAAGACTAACGTACTTAAAGTACTGTTGATTTCTCACAAGGAAACTATTCATTTCCACCAAGAATTGGCGACAAGGAATGAGATGGTCGCTCATGTCTGGACAGGAGGCCATAAGATAGATGATTCCTCCCCGAGGGTGAGAAGCTGTTTTCCAGCGGAGCCCGGAGTGCCGATCCAATCCAGTCCAAACGGTGAGAGATCTAACTTACTTTAAGGCTGACAGAGTCATGAGTAAAGGGTTAATAGGCCTATCTCACAACTACTGATAGTTGGTGACAGACATGTCATAGTTATCCTGTGTTTTTTTCTAAGAGTCTGCATGCATCTGGTGAACCATATACCCCCCATCAGGCCCGATCTTGGAACATTGGGTTCAGCCTCTGGGACTGAGCATATAAAAAAATATAAGTAAAAAGCAAATAAATAAAACAAAAAAAACAAATAATTTAAAATCCCTGCCTCACAAGTCAATATAAGTTAATTGTGTCATGTTTATAACACTATTACACAATAATTATAAACATAAAGTGACTCAAAACAGACTAAAAATGGACCCTGAGTTTTGAAAAAATGCTGATTATAAAAGTTAGGACTAGCTAGAAGGCTAAACTCAACGGTGTTGGAATCCTTGGAGCCTACAGAGTTCAATACCAACCATTCCACTCTCACACAAAGCATCGCAAAGATATGCACAATAATGTAATTTGTGTGCAGCAAAAAATATGAAAATGTACTTACTTATGGCTGAAATATGAATATTCCAGGCCTTCCTGCTCCCTACTCACAGCTAAGGCCACGGAGCACCACACTGCAGTGAAACGAGCCCCGTTCAGGGACCACCAAGGACTGTGGGAACCTTCATCATTGAGCGGAGTTAACATGAGTTCTCGACATTTATCTGAACTAAAATAATTATTAAAAATACTTAACTTCACTCAATCAAAGCCAAACTTCGCACAGATACTCCTACAATATTGAGCTATTTTATAAAAAGTGTTCATATATATGTGTAAGGTAATACAAAATACCTTTAAACATCTTTTTTTCGAAAAATACATCTTTTTTTTGCATGTGTATTATCATAAACCAATATACCACTAACACATATATGGCCTTCTTATCTATCTTCACAAGGGAAAGTACATTTTTCAAATAGACCTTGTGAATGAGGAGATAATCAGGATTTAATATGAGAAAAAAAGCATCCGCAATTTTGGCTAAAAACATTGGTGGGGGGCGACGCACACTCAAAGTTAATACAGAGGACAAATAACTAGAGATTTAACAGCGGTCACTGACGTGCCTTAGTTATTCATGCGGTATTGTTCACGAGTCTATGCATCTGGTGAATCTTAAAAAATGTATTGACGCACACTCCGGGGTAACAGACATAACTAGAGAATGGGCAGCGTTCAGAGTAAAGGGCGAAACAGGTGAAAATCATTATTTTAGTGTAAACTTATGTCAGAACGTTATCCTGGCAGTTTAATCCAAATGCAAGAATGGGTTGATGTGGGTTTTCCTTCAAATGGAAGTTTGAGTGAAAATCAATTAAAACAGTTGAAAGTGCAACTGAGGGAAAGAGAGAAGAGCGGAGCAGCTCAGCATGCAGAAATAATGTGATATTTAAGGCATACTGGGAAGCATTTAAAATGTGAAAACATGAGTCAGAAATAAGAGAGACAAAGCTTGAATGCATTCAAGTCGTTAAAATCCGAACAGCCTAAAAAGAACGCTACAATTTCTCCCCACAGAGAGAAGTGGACAGACCTGATCTGTTGGACACACCTCTTCACAATGCAGATGTTGAGCTGTTTGTAGACGGCTCTGCTTCTCGCTCACCCGAAACGGGCAGTGGTCAGGTTGGATTTTCTGCGGTTACATTACACAACACACTTGTTGGTGGCAGGCTTCCTTCACACCTTTCAGCACAAGCAGCAGAGTTGATTGCACTCACAGAGGCATGTAAGGCCGCTAAAGGTAAAACTGTTAACATCTACACCGGTTCACGTTAGGCATTTGGAGTAGTCCATGACTTTGGATCTCTGTGGAGACGTAGAGGGTTTCTAACATCAGCTGGCAAACCTATTGCACACCACACCCTGGTGTCAGCTTTTTGGACGCCATTTTGTTACCCAAAGCTGTTTCGGTCATTAAATGTGAAGCTCACACCTTTTCCCTTGACCCTGTTTCGATAGGTAACAGAGCAGCAGATGTGGCGGCAAAGATGGCAGCTTCGTCTGGCTCCATTTTCCTCCACACTCAAATACTCTCCACGCCAACTGACCTCAGTCCTTATGCTGATTTTCCACACCTCAATCTCTCTCCAGTGCACAGGAGCGCTCCCTGTTGAAACGCTGTGGTGCCACCCTTAGGGGTGAGGTTTAGACAGGCCCAGAGAGCAGGCCTTGTTTGCCATGCGTTCTCTTCCATATCTTCCTTCTTTTGCTAAATTGTCTCACGGAAGAGACCACGTGGGCAAAGGGGGAATGTGTACTATAAATATGAATTGGTACACCAGAGGATTTACCTTTGTGCCAGATTTTTGCAGGACATTTGTTATTTCTGCAGCAAATGAGGCCCCTGGGGCGTGTTAAGTTCAAAAATCTTTGGGCGATTGTGCGAAGAGAAGTCCCAGATGCAGAAAGTTATAATAAAAATGTATTTAATAAAAAGATGATGAACAGCTAGCATCTCTTCCAGTCCATCGATTGGACAAGACCTCGTCCTCTTAGCTGTTTGTCAACTCAAACCCCCTCTCGCATAAACAACAGTACTCAGGACCTCAATCAACCCCCTCACAGGCACATTCCTGAGCACGTCCTCCTTATTTATCTGCTCCAATCTTCAGGCTGCGTAACTGTTTGTGGGCTCCTGATGTTTTCAGGATTCCTTCCACAATCACTTAATACATTCCATAATTCAAATTAATAAATTTGTGTAGTACATACAGTGTCATTCATTTGATATTTGATCATCCATACAGAGTTATTTATTTGTCTTGACCCTCCAACATAAACTCTCTAGCTCTCACTAGGAGCACTATAAAACATTATTTTCTAACAGGCGATAAAAGTACCACAGCAAGGTCACGCTCTGCAGACACCGGAGAGTGACGGAGAAACAAAGTGTGTTGTGTCACGTAACCTGTGACCTTTTCCTCTTAACATGTTCCATCTGTGCATGCATGTGTCTTAACTTCAGTTACTTATGCATATATTGAACACAGAACCCAGAGAGCCGGGTGAGCCTCTCTAAGAAGTATCTTCTGTCTTCTCTCGTAGGAGGAAGACCATTCTGAACCATTTGGCTAAATGCACCATGACTTCTGTACTATGGCTCATGTGTGGTGACTTGTAACCTCGTTATAATCTTTCTATATCTTATTTGGTAATAAATTGTTAAAAGACTAACGTGCTTAAAGTACTGTTGATTTCTCACAAGGAAACTATTCATTTCCACCACATTCATCACTTTGATGTTGCAGCTAAAGGTGGAGACAGTTTTCAATTCTTTGTCTACTGGGTTGTTTTATCGTTCCCTATAATTATACATGATCATTTATTTGTTTATCTTGTATTATTGATCTCAATCCACAAATTAACTCATGTAAAAAGTACAATTAAAATATCAAATTAAAATACTTCAGGAGTCTCTCTCTCTGAACAGACTCATGAAACAGATCCCTGTCACTGAGCTTTGACATTTCAGTGCATTGATTGAAACAAGTGACCCCACAGAGACGAGTTAGTGAGAGTTTGTAGAACACTTCCTGGTGGATATGAGAGGCGTGCTGACATGTTGACAAGTTACAACGAGAAGCCGTCAACTGTCAGCTCTTGTTTCTCTGTCACAGATATGAAATAATCCTGTGGCCTATGATGAGAATGTTTACAGGACATGAATCTGTTAAACTACTCTGCCTCCCTGAATATAAGAAAAACAGCAAGATGTTCAATATTAGAGGTGAAAGTAATCAAAAACTATGTACCTGTATTTTCTCTGAATGCCAAACATTGAATCAAACTGGATGACGTGTCAGCAGAACATTACATTACATTACATTACATGAACATGTTTCCTGTTACCTGTATTTTTCTTAATCAAGAAGAGATTGTTTACCTCAGAAAGACATCATGACACTATCTGCTGGTGACTACATGACATCACAGCTTTTCCTCCTGATTATTACACCTGTCAAACAGGTTTGTGAAAATGAAAATAGATTTTGTCATTGTTGAACAGAGCTGAGACGCCATTACAGGGAGTGAGAGCTCTGCTGGAAAACACACGGTTGGAGTATTTGAAACAGTGAAGAGACGGGACAGTAACCTGGTGAGTCTTGCTATTGAAAGATCATTTAAATACCAAGACAAATGGCTGAGAAAATAGTTCTTGTGGAAAGTCTCCTGAGCTGCCACGTTTGTTCAGAGACTTTCAGAGATCCTGTGTCTCTGAGCTGCAACCACAGCTTCTGTTCAAGCTGCCTGCAACAATTCTGGAAACAAGCTGCAGACAAAAAATGTCCCATTTGTAAAAGAAAATCCTCAAAAGAATATCCACCTGTGAACTTTCCACTAAAGGAACTGGCTGACTCCTTTGCTGAGAGACAGAAAACTGGATCATCTGAGACAGAAGGAGAGAAGAAGGTGGAGGTGGTGTGTAGTAAACATGGAGAAGAGACTAAACTGTTCTGTGAGGATGAAGAGAGGGTTGTGTGTCCTGTCTGTGAGTTTCCTCTCCACCAGAGTCACAAGGTGGTTCCTCTAGAACAAGCAGTCAGTGACCTGAAGGACCAGCTGAGATCTGACTTAGAGTATCTGCAGGACAAGAGAAACAAACACAAACAAGTGGAGGAAACATACAATGAAGTGATGCAACACTCCAAGAAGCAGCTGGTGTCCACAGAGAGGCAGATCAGAGCAGAGTTCAACAAGCTGCACCAGTTCCTGAGAGAGGAAGAGGAGTCCAGACTGGCAGCTCTGAGGGAGGAAGAGGAGCAGAAGGGGAAGACTATCAGCAGAGAGATGAAGATGATTCAGGAGCAGATCTCCTCTCTGTCAGACAGCATCTCTGCTGTTGAAGAAGACCTGCAGAAACACAGTGTGTCCTTCCTCAGCAGTTATAAAGCCACTCAGACCAGAGCCAGAGTCCAGAGCTCACTGTCAGATCCACAGCTGGTCTCAGGAGCGCTGATAGATGAGGCCAAACACCTGGGCAACCTGTCCTTCAGAGTCTGGGAGAAGATGAAGGACGAGGTCCACTTCAGTCCTGTCATTCTGGACCCAAACACTGCAAACCGCTGTCTCTATCTGTCTGATGATCTGACCAGTGTGAGATGTGGAGACAGAAAGAAGCTTCCTGACAATCCAGAGAGATTCACTAAGTATGTTAATGTTCATGGATCTGAGGGCTTCAGCTCAGGCAAACACAGCTGGGAGGTGGAGGTGGGAGACCATCCTTTCTGGTCTGTAGGTTTGACTAAAGAGTCAGTTGACAGGAAGGGAGAGTGTTTACCCACACCAAAATATGGAGTCTGGTGTTTATGTTATTGCAGTGGAAAATACAATGATGTTGTTGGTGAGACTCTCAGAGTGGAGAAGAGTCTCCAGAGGATCAGAGTCCAGCTGGACTATGACAGGGGGAAGGTGTCCTTCTACGACCCTGAAGACATGACTCACATCTACACTCACAGAGACACTTTCACTGAGAAACTCTTCCCATGGTTCAGTATTGGAAACGCTGGTGATGCTAAAACTGCTGATATCAAAATCTGTCAAACTGATATTTCTCTGTGATGTTCAGACATGTTAGTGTTTATTTAGACTTCACTGTGTGTCAAGATCTCATTGATATAATCAATACAATCAACAGTTATAACAGTGTTAAGTTCTAATAGATTAGTGAGCTTGAAATTACCTGTACATGTGTAATAAAGGATTGTTTAAGTGTACATTACAATGCATAAGAAGGATATGATAAATAATGAAGGGCATTATGAAGGATATGTAATTGTATGTATTAAGAAAGTCACTGTATGTCATATTGTTTAATGTTTAGGTGTGAATGGGTTTTTATATAATGATTCTATAGGAGTTAGGAATGTGGGACTGTTTCTTGAAGAAGAAGTGGTTCCTTCATGTGTTGCTGGGGGAAGGTGGAGTGAGACACAGACATTTGGGACCGGAAGGACGCGCGCATGGATACTTGGAAGATGGACTATTCCTTTGTCTCTAGAGGATGAAGAGCCTCCGCCCCGAAAGCAAATGGACCTATGGACAATCGAGTAGAATAACTAACCAATGGAAGGGCCTTAAGCTCCGTGAATGAGAGTATTTAAACTAATAGCGCGGCATTTGTAAGCCTCTCTCTCCTGGACGTGAAGCGACAGCTAACTGTTTACAGTCTGTGAATTTGCAGAAAGGAGGAAGGCCTCGATTCGAGTAATGTATAACTGTTTTGTCATCATCTTTTATTAAATCTTTTAATTATATAAATTTGAATATCTGAGCATTTCTCCCACGGACTGGCCGGGATAACGAGCAGAATCTTTCACACACCATCAGATCATAAACTTTCACCCAGAAACAAATGATTCAATAATAACTAAATCAGCATCTTGTGTTTCATCAGAACTCAATCTCACATTTAGTGAATCCACTAAACCAAATACTTTGTTTCCAGTCGTGTTTCTTTAACTTTGATCATCATCAGACATCAGTTTTACTTCATAATATTTATGGATCTTCTGTTGAGTCTCAGTCCTGAATCAAAACACATTCTGACTCCGATTGATTAGCTTTTCATGATTCAAATTGGTTTTGAAATATATATATATATATATATTAGGGATGCACAATACTGCGTTAAAATACTCGTACTCGTATTCGTTTTCAATTGCCGATACCAAGAACCGATACCACTCAACAGTATTTCGCTACAACAAACTGGTCGCGCTTTGTGTCCTACCTGACTTCAACGTCTAGGGCAGGGGTCGGCAACCCGTGATCCAGAGCCGCATACGGCTCTTTCGTCGCTCTCTTGCAGCAAGGTGTGTAGAGTTATGCTGCGTTCACATCCAACGCGACGGAAAATTACTGCCGTCCCGCCGGTTTGAATCAAACTGTTGCTGGTCCACCAGAAGTAGCGCTGGCAGCGGCCTCATTCAGACGCTGTTGTGCGGCTACGGATGATATTATGAACCCGGACACGGGGGCGTTTTATGGTCCGACATTAGAGGGACTTCCACAAGACGTTTAAAGCTTGGGATAGCCTTCTGTTAATGTTGTACTATAGGCTTGACATAATCTGCAGAGGATAAAATAAAATCTGCCTCCAAATTAATTGCACTTTCATGGAGACCAAATCTAAGAAGTATCGGTACTCGGTATCGGCAAGTACACAAATAAAAATACTCGTACTCGTATCGGTTTGTAAAAAATGGTATCGTTGCATCCCTACAAATGATAATTAGGTTCGTTCGAGATGAGCCAGTTCTGCGCAGAATCGATCGCCGACGATCGGTGCGCAATGCATGCCGGTTAGATTTGTGTCCGACTTGATCCCGATTTGCTCTGACGTCATGCACACGTGGTCAACGATAATCTCACGAGAGCCAGGCGCCGCAGCAGCGCTCCACCGACTGCGTGGCCCAGTGCATGATGGGAAACGACTGGCTCTCGCCACATAAGAGAGCTGATTGGCTCTTACATTTTTTACAGCAAACACCACGTGTTGTGGACTAATTCTTATTTTATGTGTAGTTGTAATACTTAACGCTGGATCGTTGACTATTAGTCTAATGTTGAAGCTGAAAACATATCGCGTGTGGTTGATAATAACATTTATTTATATAACACATATCAAAACCAGTAGTCATTTATTAATCAGGCAGACATACAAAAAATAAAGGAAGCAGCTACACAAAATTTCGATATGAATATATATTTATAAACACATGAATAAATCCAAACGTGATCTGTAATCTACAGATCGCAACTAACAGGAAGTCCTTTTTTCTTTAACTTCCTGTGTATGCGTTGACGTCAGCTGAAAACTGTATGACTTAACCGCAGTTTGTTTCCAACGCCCCATGCTGCTACCGCTGCTCTCGTCTGGAGTCCAGGCGAATATAGCTTGTCTCCTATATGGCTTTTTATGTGAGGGATCAATGTTGACAGCTGACTGAATCTTTTCCCACAGGTGATGCAAGAATATGGTCTTTCTTCTGTGTGCATTTTCAGATGAGTGTTCAATGTTGATGTTCTAATAAATCTTTTCCCACACGTGTTACACAAATTTGACTTTAGTTTAGGCTCTGCATTTTTTGATGATTCAGAGTCTCCATGGTTGCACTCTTTCTGATCTTGGCTTTCAGCTTCATGATCCTTTCTTGGTTTTGGTGCTACATGGCTTTCAACTGAAATGAAGCCTGGAGGTGTTTCCTGCATTACCTTCTGAGTTTCATCAGCACACGAGTTCAAAGTCTCATCTTCACTGTCAGTTTCCTCACAAGAAGGAGTCAACATGGAGGTCTCAGTCTCCTGCTCCAGGGCAAGCTGCTCTCCCTCCTGACTGGTGCAGAGTTCCTCCAGTTCCTCTTTAATCTGTGGAGGCTCTGGGTCCTCTTGGTCCAGACTGGAGCTCCTCTCCTGAATACAGAGCTGCTGCTCCTCTTCCTCCTTACAGACATGTTGCTGTGGGAGCTCTGGAGGGACAGAGAACAAACGGCATTAGGTACTACTGTGATGGTAAAGAAGAAAATGCCAACAGTGCATTCACATGAAACCAGGCATTCAGCACACTGCTATCCAGACAGTGGACGAGGTCAGGATGGTACCATTGGGTGAACCCGGAGGAGAATACCAACATCAGTATTGGATCAAATATTTTAAGTTTCATAATCTTCTTTCCTCACACTGGAGAGTTGCTTATGTTTGCAATATAATATTAATAGCAAGCAGAATATTCTGGCTGTATAATGTAAACATTTTGTAAATAATTAAATAAAACTTTAGACACGAAATAGAAAACTCAAATATATCTTAGTCCATCGCGGCATAAAGTGGAACTATTGTAGGTTTGGACAAGTGTACCGTGAAAGGTGTTCTCTGGCTGCCTCCCCTCATTGTACCAACCTGTTCTCATCTGCTGTCTACCATCTGCATGCATCCACGGGACTGCAGTATTAATTAATACCAATAAAGTTACATTAATCGGACTTGCTCTCTTTAGTGCAATTAAAATTACATGTCACACACCTATCCTGTGTAGCTTTATTGCAGGTTTCCAAACGATGTCCAGCAGTCTGCTCTGACGGTCGACCTCTTCCTGGTACTCGACGTTAGTTTTTTTTAAAAGCTCCGAATATTTCCTCAGCAGCGGCAGACAGTCGCTCGTTGACAAACTCTCTCAAATACTCAACTGACGAAATTGTTGTTTCCTCTCAATACCGTTTCCCAGCTCACTCCACACGCGCGAGACGCTAGGACCACGCGCGCTGTGTTGTTTACTTCCGCCGGATGTCACACTGACAAAGTTCCGACAGTGGAACTGAGTTTTTTTTTCTTTCCGCTTTTAAAGCAGTTTTCTCTCTCTGCACCAGCTGATGTCTTCGAATTATTTCAAAGACAATCATTAAAAATGAAAATAAAACATTTTAGCAGAGATGGAGGAACTTTACCCAGTTAGGTAAGAGTAGCAATGACACTGGCTGATATTCATTTGGTAGGATTACACATGGAGCAACTGAATTATAAATATCCCTCATACATAGGAGTCAACATTAAGGTCTCAGACTACTGCTTTAATACAATATTTGAGTACATGTAGTTACATTCCAAAACAGATTGTTCAACATGAGGCCGCCCCACGGATCAAACTATGATATTTATCTGCTGCAGTATTAATAAAACTATATAACAAATGAACTGTTCTTCACTGATAACTTTTACTCTTGATGTCAGTGACACATGTGCAGCATTGATGAACATAAAATACTTAAAGCTTTAGAATTTAGTGTGAATCTGGTATTCATTACCTCACAATGCTTTATTATCAGAATACAAACATGAGGTAAAAAACAAACAAAACTGCATTTTGCTGCCCACTTCCCTTCAAGCACTGATCCATACTTTATTTACAATTGCTTCGGCTGATTCTTTGACAGCACCATGTAGCGCACCACCTACAATGTCTTTGTGGGCCACCTCTAAAATCCAAAACCACAATAATTTTATCAAGTTAAGGCAATTACAAAATTCATGAAAATATTAAATGAGGTACATAAAAAACTGAAGTTGTCTAATTGTAAAGACAACATTACTGACTCAACAATACAGATAGAGGGTTTATCAGCCTCAACAGTGTTCACATTCCACTCATATTACTGAAGTGTATTCTAAAAACAAAACAAGTGTCAAACATTTGAACAAACTGAACTTGAGAACTGAATTATCTTTTATGCATTTGCAAATACGAGGCTACTTGTCTGTATGCAATCTTATATGCCTTTTCAATTGAGACGCATCAAAGTATGTTTTCCCTCAGGTCTTGCAGAGGTACGGTTTCTCCCCAGTGTGGGCTCTTCTTATGTGAGCCAACAAGTGACCATTACGTCCAAAATCTTTTCCACATGTTTTGCAAGAAAATGGCTTCTCGCCTGTGTGTGTCCTCATGTGGACCATCAAGTCTCTACTATATGGAAAATCTTTTCCACATGTTTTGCAAGAAAATGGCTTCTCGCCTGTGTGTGTCCTCATGTGGACCATCAAGTCTCTATTATATGGAAAATCTTTTCCACATGTTTTGCAAGAAAATGGCTTCTCGCCTGTGTGTGTCCTCATGTGGACCATCAAGTCTCTACTATATGAAAAATCTTTTCCACATGTTTTGCAAGAAAATGGCTTCTCGCCTGTGTGTGTCCTCATGTGGACCATCAAGTGACAACTACGTCGAAAATCTTTTCCACATGTTTTGCAAGAAAATGGCTTCTCACCTGTGTGTGTCCTCATGTGGACCATCAAGTCTCTACTATATGAAAAATCTTTTCCACATGTTTTGCAAGAAAATGGCTTCTCACCTGTGTGTGTCCTCATGTGGACCATCAAGTGACAATTACGTCGAAAATCTTTTTTACATGTTTTGCAAGAAAATGGCTTCTCGTCTGTGTGTGTCCTCATGTGGACCATCAAGTGACAACTACGTCGAAAATCTTTTCCACATGTTTTGCAAGAAAATGGCTTCTCACCTGTGTGTGTCCTCATGTGGACCATCAAGTCTCTACTAAATGAAAAATCTTTTCCACATGTTTTGCAAGAAAATGGCTTCTCGCCTGTGTGTGTCCTCATGTGGACTATCAAGTCTCTACTATATGAAAAATCTTTTCCACATGTTTTGCAAGAAAATGGCTTCTCACCTGTGTGTGTCCTCATGTGGACCATCAAGTGACAATTACGTCGAAAATCTTTTTTACATGTTTTGCAAGAAAATGGCTTCTCGTCTGTGTGTGTCCTCATGTGGACCATCAAGTTACTTCTAACTCCAAAATCCTTTCCACATGTTTTGCAAGAAAATGGCTTCTCACCTGTGTGTGTCCTCATGTGGACCATCAAGTGACTATTATGTCTAAAATCTTTTACACATATTTTGCAAGAAAATGGCTTCTCGCCCGTGTGGGTTCTCAGATGTCCATGCAATCCTGACCTGCACTTGAAAGTTTTGCCACACGTGTCACATTGTAAAAGTGCTTTACCTGTCTGAGTAGTACTGTGCATCTTTAACAAGTCCACGTCGTCACAGTGACTTCTATTTTTGTGGTGTCTTTTCTTTGGTTCTGGTTCTGCATTTCTGGTTGATCCTGAGTCTTCGTGCTCACTTCCTTTCTGATCTGGGCTCTCAGCTACATGAGAGATGTAAGAGAGGAGCTGGTGGTCAACTGTTGGTTCTGGTTCACTGTGGTCCCTTTCCTCACAAGTAGGAGTCAACATGGAGGTCTCAGTCTCCTGCTTCAGCTCAAGCTGCTCTCCCTCCTGACTGGTGCAGAGTTCCTCCTGTGTCTCTTTAATCTGTGGAGGCTCTGGGTCCTCTTGGTCCAGACTGGAGCTCCTCTCCTGAATACAGAGCTGCTGCTCCTCTTCCTCCTTACAGACATGTTGCTGTGGGAGCTCTGGAGGGACAGAGAACAAACGGCATTAGGTACTACTGTGATGGTAAAGAAGAAAATGCCAACAGTGCATTCACATGAAACCAGGCATTCAGCACACCGGCTATCCAGACAGTGGACGAGGACAGGATGGTACCATTGGGTGAACCCAGACAATACCAACATCAGTAATGGATCAAATATTTTAACTTTTATAATCTTTTTCCCTCACAGTGGAGAGAGTTGTTTATGTTTGCAATATAATATTAATAGCAAGCAGAATATTCTGGCTATATATCGTAAACATTTTGTGAATAATTAAATAAAACTGTAGGTTTGGACAAGTGTACCGTGAAAGGTGTTCTCTGGCTGCCTCCCCTCATTGTACCAACCTGTTCTCATCTGCTGTCTACCATCTGCATGCATCCACGGGACTGCAGTATTAATTAATACCAGTAAAGTTACATTAAACGGAATTCCTCTCTTTAGTGCAATTAAAATGATTACATTTCACTCACCTATCCTGTGTAGCTTTATTTCAGGTTTCCAAACGATGTCCAGCAGTCTGCTCTGACGGTCGACCTCTTCCTGGTACTCGACGATAGTTTTTTTAAAAGCTCCGAATATTTCCTCAGCAGCGGCAGACAGTCGCTCGTTGACAAACTCTCTCAAATACTCAACTGACGACATTGTTGTTTCCTCTCAATACCGTTTTCCAGCTCACTCCACACGCGCGAGACGTTAACGCTACGCGCGCTTTGTGTTGTTTACTTCCGCCGGATGTCACACTGACAAAGTTCCGACAGTGGAAGAGTTTTTTTTTTATTTCCGCTTTTTAAAGTCGTTTTCTCTCTCTGCACCTATTCAGGTCTTCAAGTCTTCAGGCCTCTACTATTACGTTAGTCAACTTCTCTTTTCCTTCGATCGCTTTACACCACAAATATTTCACCGTTCAAATTAAAATCAGTGACGTCATCATCACAGACGACCATGTGATCCCATCGATGGAGAGCTGCTGGATCCAGGACGCCTTGGAGGACTCGGTCCTTTAGTGAGCAGCTCCCTTGTGTCTCATGATGTTGTGAATCCTGCTACTAAGATCTCACAGCCAGACTCAGGTTTTACTTCTCACAAGTTTAATTTCCAATATATCTAAGCAGAGCAATGCATTCCGGCAGTTATACGTGCACGGTCCTAACGGAGATCCAACCTGGTTGAAAATCCCCCAAAAAGGCGCTTAACCAATGTGCGCAGAGTATTATATTGGGTTCTCCTTGTGGAGCCCATTGGTCAAACCCTACAATAGGCGGAGCCCTTTTCACAGTTTCAGTCTTCTGGTTGGAGCACTGGGTATCTCCACCCACACCGGCTCCCGATTCTTGAAGCCAGGCTTGACCTCTTCCGTTATTACTTCCTGAGTCACTTACGCAGTTTCATGACACTTACGCATCTTTTCATGCGCTGGTTACGTAAGTCATTTGGCAGTTGCGATACAGTGTAAAACAAAATGGAGGGGAAGTGGGTGTTGTTGCATTTCTTATCAGGGCGCTCCAGCTGTCGTTATGTTGTTTTTCTATGTGTTAGTGTTGACTATGTTCTCTGATATGTATCTAATTATTTTCCACAATGACTAACTGGATCCAGATCATGGCTCAGTCCAGAGGCTGAGAAGGACTCTGTTGGGGCCTCGGTAGGCCTCAAACAGTCTGTGTCCTCGTGGACGGGGTCTTCCCAGTAGGCCTCCAGACACTGGTGGACTCTTTGGCCCAGTGAGCAAGAAAACAGGATGCAGGGCCCTCTACGGGGAACCTGACCCTCCAGATGGTTTGTCACACAGTGACAAAGCATGCGCCTTGACTTCTGTTTAGGGCTGCAACTAACGATTATTTTAATAATCGATTAATCTGTCGATTAATCGATGAATCGGATAAAAAACAAAAAAGCATTACTTTCCAACCCTTTATTCAAAAACAGAACTGACGGTGCAGAAATCTTCAGAAAGTGCACAAACAGGTTGCTCCTTGAACATCCCTGAGCTGTTAAAGTAATAATAATAATACAAAATAATGGACTAACACAAACATACACATGTATGCCTTATATCTGCCAAATATATAGGCTTTTATTAAATAAAGTGCACAAAACATTTTGCACAACATTTTGTTTAAAAGGGACCTGAGCTGTCAGAACAATAAATAACTTACAAAAAATAAAGAAAAATACTAATCAGAAAACTTAACAGGATTTGTTTGAACGTCAGAACTGGTTCTCTACACTACACTCAGATACACACACTCAAACTCTGACAGACGCACACACATACAAACCCACACACGCTCACAGACGCGCGCACACACTCAAACACTAACAGACGCACACACATACAAACACACGCGCACACACACACACACACACACACACACACACACACACACACACACACACACACACACACACACTCACACACTCACAGACGCACACACACACAGACGCGCGCGCACACACACACACGCACACAGACGCGCGCGCACACAGACTCTCTCTCTCACTCCCTTTGTTCAGACACATTGTTCTTACGAGCTAACGCTAACTTGTCAAGCTAATAACGAGTAAACAGCAGAAGAGCTGCTGGAGGGACGTTACGTCTTCACTTCAAAACGGAACACAACCTGCCGACTATCCGCGGCAGCTGAGCCTCAACCGGAAGTGCCTCTACTAGCTGCCGCTGCCCGGTTTGAGCTGCTACTGTGTTGTTGAACGGCCTTCCTCCGCGATGTGTTTCAGTCAACGTTACGGTCTCAGCTGGTCTCTCCTCGACCTCCGCTCTGCTCCGCGCTCAACTCAACTTTTATTTTCATACTCAAACATATCTGTGACTTATTGAGTGGCGTAATAATCGCGCGACACAACGAATCGATAATGAAATTCGTTGCCAACGCTTTTAATAATCGAATTTTATCGATTTTATCGATTCGTTGTTGCAGCCCTACTTCTGTTTGTACGGCTCATGTGGGATGACTTGTAACCTCGTTATAATCTTTCTATATCTTATCCGGTAATACATTGTTAAAAGACTAACATTATTTTAGTACTGTTGATTTCTCACAAGGAAACTATTCATTTCCACCACAAATTGGCGACAAGGAATGAGATGGTCGCGCATGTCTGGACAGGAGGCCATAAGATAGATGATTCCTCCCCGAGGGTGAGAAGCTGTTTTCCAGCGGAGTGCCGATCCAATCCAGTCCAAACGGTGAGAGATCTAACTTACTTTAAGGCTGACAGAGTCATGAGTAAAGGGTTAATAGGCCTATCTCACAACTACTGATAGTTGGTGACAGACGTGTCAGTCAGGCACGTGCACAGACATTTTGGGGGGCAGGTGCTCAAACCAAAAAAAAGGGCACCCATCGCCAAAATTATTTATGAAATTAAAAATAATAATAATAAATAAAAAACACAGTAAGATATTTTCAACTTATATATTTATTGTTGTTAACAAACTAACTCAAATTATCAAATTGAATAAATAAATGAATATTATGTAAGTCACTCTTGATTATGAATAAAGATGATTGGCTACATACTACATACTGATCAACATACTTTCGAAATTGTCTAAACGGCATTTATACAACAACACAAAGAAGATGCCTGCCTGTATATCTCTCCCTCTCTCTCTTCATTAAACATGACTAACGTCAGTAAACAGCTGGACAAGGCTTTGAAATCACGGATTTCGTGAGTTTGTGGGGGTGGGGGGGCGAGCATGTCAGGGCGAAATTCTCACAAGAACTCAAATAAATGCCCCGTCAGATATCATTTGGGGGGAATTGATGACAGAGAGAGTAATTTTTATTCTTAAATACTGATGAATGAAGAAAACATTGGGCTCCAGTAGAAGGGGCACTTTTCTCATTCAGGGCAAAAGGGCAGGTGCTTGAGCACCACTAGGGGTCTATCTGTGCACGTGTCTGGTGTCAGTTATCCTGTGGTTTTTTCTAAGAGTCTGCATGCATCTGGTGAACCTTAAAAATTCATTGACGCACACTCAAAGTTAATACAGAGGACAAATAACTAGAGATTTAGCAGCAGTCACTGACGTGCCTTAGTCATTCATGCGGTATTGTTCACGAGTCTATGCATCTGGTGAATCTTACCACTCCGGGGCAACAGACATAACTAGAGAATAGGCAGCGTTCAGTCAGGCTGTGCGGGTCTGGACCCAAAAGCAAACACGGACCATGGGAGTGAGGTGGGAACACAAGGGGGTTTTTATTCACAGGGTACTGGGACAGGAAAAACACAGGGGATACTCAGCCGCTAGCTCGGGATGTGGCTCGGGACAGTGCTCGGGACGAGGCTCGTGGCGTAGCTCGGGATGAGGCTCGTGGCGTAGCTCGGCGTGAGGCTCGTGGCGTAGCTCGGGATGAGGCTCGTGGCGTAGCTCGGCGTGAGGCTCGTGGCGTAGCTCGGGGTGAGGCTCGTGGCGTAGCTCGGCGTGAGGCTCGTGGCGTAGCTCGGCGTGAGGCTCGTGGCGTAGCTCGGCGTGAGGCTCGTGGCGTAGCTCGGCGTGAGGCTCGTGGCGTAGCTCGGCGTGAGGCTCGTGGCGTAGCTCTGGGAGCGGCTCGTGGCGTAGCTCTGGGAGCGGCTCGTGGCGTAGCTCTGGGAGCGGCTCGTGGCGTAGCTCGGGGTGAGGCTCGTCGCAGGCGGTTCCTCGGCGCGGGGCAGACTCACCTCGCGACGTAGGCATGCCTCGTAATCTTCCGACGCCGAAGTCCGGGCGGAGGCCGGGTTTATCCGCCGCTGATGTCCGATGCGTTGCAGCTGCGAGCGGCGGGCCGCGCCCCGCCCGGCGAGAGGCAGAGAGAGAGAGGGGGGGGGGGGGTGTTATTGGTCAGAGGAGGCTGCTGCTGTGTCTGTATCTCTCTCTCCCTCCCAGGAAAAGGCGTTCCTCGGGTCTGGCACACACACATCATTGGCTAAACCATCGCACTGGAAATGGGCGGATCTAGGTCCATGGTTGCAACAGCGTCTCGGCCTATCAGATTTCAGAGGATCCTAAGAATGAATTTAGCACTAGTGGTAATGTATTTTGCATTAACCAGCACAGTAAGTGTACACAGAACAGTAGAGCTCATGGAGGAACACACACAACACACAGACTTGTATCCACTCATCATGGCAACAGATCAAATTCCTGAGTTGTCACATGTACCGCCATCGCTGTGGGTGGCACATAAGATGATGTATGATGTCGGGCTCATAAAAAGGTGCAGCACCATTGGTAGTATGTCCTAAATCGAATTATAGAAATATATATGCAACTTCCTGCAGGGTCAGCACTTCTGAATTATGTTGATGACGTGATGATTTGCAGCCCATCAGAAGAGGCTCGTAAGCATTTGGCAGAGAACGGACATAAGGCTAGCCTGCAAAAACTTCAATTTCCTTTAAAACAAGTGACTCATCTGGGACATGTGATCACAGCAAATCCCTCTCTCCCAAACGTATTGCGGCAATTCAATTACTAACAAAACCAATTACAAAGAAACAGATGATGAGTATTTTAGGAACGACGTCATACAGCAGACAGTGGATCCCGAATTACTCAGAAAGAGAGGCACCCCTCTCAACCAGGGTCCATGGTAAAGGCCTCAGCGCGCTTGACAAACTGACATGGACTACAAAAGCCGAGAAGGCATTTGAGGACATAAAGGCCTCGACTCTGGGCCCGACTTCCCATATACTCAATTCATAGACCAGAAGGACTGTTACATGACATCCGTGTTGTGTCAGCCTCATGGAGGGAAACTTAGGCCCGTCGCCTATTTCTCCTCTAAACTCGATCCTGTTGCTGCAGGTCTTCCCCTCTGTCTGCGAGCGGTAGCAGCAGCTAAAAAAGCCATGTTAGCATCATGTGACATTGTGGGTGACTCTGACGTCACACTTATGGTCCGCATGCGGTTTCTCACGTCTTACATGCCCAGAAGACTTCTCACCTCTCTGCTCAGAGATGGCTCAGATATCATACGGCATTGTTAGAATGGCCTAACATTACAATGTCCTGCAATGTCCTTCACCCAGCAACACTTCTTCCAACTGCAGGTGATGGAGAGCCTCATGAGTGTGTCGGAGTCTTGCAGCAGACATGCACCACAAGACCTGATCTGATGGACACACCTCTTCACAATGCAGATGTTGAGCTGTTTGTAGACGGCTCTGCTTCTCGCTCACCCGAAACGGGCAGTGGTCAGGTTGGATTTTCTGCGGTTACATTACACAACACACTTGTTGGTGGCAGGCTTCCTTCACACCTTTCAGCACAAGCAGCAGAGTTGATTGCACTCACAGAGGCATGTAAGGCCGCTAAAGGTAAAACTGTTAACATCTACACCGATTCACGTTAGGCATTTGTAGTAGTCCATGACTTTGGATCTCTGTGGAGACGTAGAGGGTTTCTAACATCAGCTGGCAAACCTATTGCACACCACACCCTGGTGTCAGCTTTTTGGACGCCATTTTGTTACCCAAAGCTGTTTCGGTCATTAAATGTGAAGCTCACACCTTTTCCCTTGACCCTGTTTCGATAGGTAACAGAGCAGCAGATGTGGCGGCAAAGATGGCAGCTTCGTCTGGCTCCATTTTCCTCCACACTCAAATACTCTCCACGCCAACTGACCTCAGTCCTTATGCTGATTTTCCACACCTCAATCTCTCTCCAGTGCACAGGAGCGCTCCCTGTTGAAACGCTGTGGTGCCACCCTTAGGGGCGAGGTTTAGACAGGCCCAGAGAGCAGGCCTTGTTTGCCATGCGTTCTCTTCCATATCTTCGTTCTTTTGCTAAATTGTCTCACGGAAGAGACCACGTGGGCAAAGGGGGAATGTGTACTTCTATAAATATGAATTGGTACACCAGAGGATTTACCTTGCACCAGATTTTTGCAGGAAATTTGTTATTCCTGCAGCAAATGATGCCTCTGGGGCGTGTTAAGTTCAAAAATCTTTGGCCGGTTGTGCAAAGAGAAGTCCCAGATGCAGAAAGTTATAATAAAAATGTATTTAATAAAAAGATGATGAACAGCTAGCATCTCTTCCAGTCCATCGATTGGACAAGACCTCGTCCTCTTAGGTGTTTGTCAACTCAAACCCCCTCTTGCATAAACAACAGTACTCAGGACCTCAATCAACCCCCTCACAGGCACATTCCTGAGCACGTCCTCCTTATTTATCTGCTCCAATCTTCAGGCTGCGTTATTTGTCTTGACCCTCCAACATAAACTCTCTAGCTCTCACTAGGAGCACTATAAAACATTATTTTCTAACAGGCGATAAAAGTACCACAGCAAGGTCACGCTCTGCAGACACACCTTTTGGGGTTACACCGGAGAGTGACGGAGAAACAAAGAGTTTTGTGTCACGTGACCTGTGACCTTTTCCTCTTAACATGTTCCATCTGTGCATGCATGTGTCTTAACTTCAGTTACTTATGCATATATTGAACACAGAACCCAGAGAGCCGGGTGAGCCTCTCTAAGAAGTATCTTCTGTCTTCTCTCGTAGGAGGAAGACCATTCTGAACCATTTGGCTAAATGCACCATGACTTCTGTACTATGGCTCATGTGTGGTGACTTGTTACCTCGTTATAATCTTTCTATATCTTATTTGGTAATAAATTGTTAAAAGACTAACGTGCTTAAAGTACTGTTGATTTCTCACAAGGAAACTATTCATTTCCACCACATTCATCACTTTGATGTTGCAGCTAAAGGTGGAGATAGTTTTCAATTCTTTGTCTACTGGGTTGCTTGTTTTATCGTTCCCTATAATTATACATACATACTAGGGATGCACCGATACCGATACCGGTATCGGTATCGGTATCGGGGGTCGATACTGCGTTAAAATACTCATACTCGTATTTGTTTTCAATTGCCGATACCAAGAACCGATACCACTCAACAGTATTTCACTACAACAAACTGGTCGCGCTTTGTGGAGAAAAAGATTTGTTGTCCTACCTGACTTCAACGTCTAGGGCAGGGGTCGGCAACCCGTGATCCAGAGCCGCATACGGCTCTTTCGTCGCTCTCTTGCGGCTCTTGCGGCAAGGTGTGTAGAGTAATGGTGCGTTCACACCGAACACGACGCAAATTACTGCCGTCCTGCCGGTTTGAATCAAACTGTTGCTGGTCCGCCAGAAGCAGCGCTGGCAGCGGCCTCATTCAGACGCTGTTGTGCGGCTACGGATGATATTATGAACCCGGACACGGGGGCGTTTTATGGTCCGACATTAGAGGGACTTCCACAAGAAGTTTAAAGCTTGGGATAGCCTTCTGTTAATTTTGTACTATAGGCTTGACATAATCTGCAGAGGATAAAATAAAATCTGCCTCCAAATTAATTGCACTTTCATGGAGACCAAATCTAAGAAGTATCGTATCGGTACTCGGTATCGGCAAGTACACAAATAAAAATACTCGTACTCGTATCGGTTTGTAAAAAAGTGGTATCGGTGCATCCCTAATTTTTTCCCTAGTTTTGAGTCAAACAATTTTGTACTGTATACAATATTTTGTGTAGTGTGGTCAATAACATGAGTGATGAACAACAATGTCAAGTTTGTGATTAAAATAAAGGAAGCACTACAATTTAATTTAATAATTGTTTTCTTAATCTGAAAGTCTTTATAAATGTTTATAAATGTATGAGGTTGTTTCCAGTTTCTTTGCATCCATCGGTTGATCATTTGACAAATTACATTGATTACAAAAAAAATCAAAGGCAATTATACAAACGGCCTTTAAAAACTAAATTACAAATTATGTGTGTGTGTGTGTGTGTTCTCAATGTTAGAAACAGACAGAAATCACATTTAAAAGATGGTCAAAGAATTTCCCTTTTACAACCTCCATGCACCATCATGAACTAAATTAAGTTTAGGTTTATTTATTTGCACAATTCAAACCAAAAATAAATAAACAAACATAATAGAGATAAATTAATATCACTGTGCAGGAAGAGGCAAAAAGTCAACTCGGCTTATTTGAAGCCTCCACCTATATAACAGTTTAATCTTTTACAAAAACTTTAAAAACTCTTTAACAATAAATAATTCAATAAATGTATATCCGTGTTTATATTTGTTACATTAATAAATCAAAGTGTTCAAAGTTCAAAGCTTTACATTAAGTACATTTTGAATGCAGAACTTTTTTAACGGAGTAGTGTTACACTATTGTAATTAATTTTCTTCCACTACTGCATTAATATCTATTCAGGTAGTGTATTATTATCCAAGTTGTTGCTTTCCTCTCATTCCGTCTTGCAGAGACGCTGCTCTTATTTTGAAAAATAGAAAAACCAAGCGGAAGTCGCCTGCTATCAACGGAGTCCGGTGGTGCAGCTCCGTGAGGTAAACAAACGGCCGCTGCTTCCTGTAACATCCACCGATAAGCTCCTAATTCTTAGATTATATGTATTTTGAGCACACACCTTTTTTATTTTCAGCGCGTACCGTTTGGACTCGTTTCCATTTCTACGAAAACACCGGAACCCCGCCACGCCTCGTGCTAACAGCGAGCGTTAGCTGGTAATTTAAGCTAGGTAGCATGTGGTCGACCTGCGCGTGACGCGTCACCACGGCGGGTTAGAAACCGCTGCCCTTCCTCTTACTGTGAGTATACATGTTGGTATGTTGGGGCAGAAGAGTACGTTACTACCATTCATAAATTACCTTGGACATGACGTGTTTGGTGACGTAGAGTCAGTTTAGAAATAGTTACTTTAATTATTTTTGCTACCGCAGCATTTGTACATACAGGTAAGCAAAATATATATATATATATATATATATATATATATATATATATATATATATATATATATATATATATATATATATATAGAAACATGCACAATATATACAAATATAATAGAATAATATTACATTAAATTAACTAACAAAACAATAGTAAAGATGTAGCCAATCAAACAACAGTCTAACGTCACTCAGCTCGTTTTTCTAGTTGACATGCTTCCAACTGATTTTAAAAGGGGTGGAACATTGAATAAAATATATTTATAACATAATTACGTAGCTAACATTTATTGTTATTGTGCAACACAATGAAATCCAGTTGCAGCCCACTTGCAACGCAACACATATGATGAAGCAGTACTACATTCCTGTAGTGTATTTTTATAATTTGCATAAATAATAATATATATTCTTAACTCCGTTACACATCCAAAATATATAAAGTAACTTATTATACATAATGCCAAAATCAAGCATTGGTCAACTTACAGTCTGATCAAAAATATGTCACCTAGATATATGGGAAGAATTCTATATATAGATATATTTATGTGAAATGTAACACATAAATAAGATCTGTATATTTATCAGTCATTAAAAGTAATATAATTAAATACAAACACAAATTTGTCAATGGATTCATTGATATTGTGTTCCCTCAGAGAAAGAAAAGCTTTGTATCTTTGTTGATCTGAGAGAAGTAAAACCAAAAACGCTTTCATAATGATTTTCTATTCCATGTTCCATAGCGTTATAGCCTCGATCAAACCATGCTTAAAATAATCAGATTAATTGCAGCCCATTATAGTAAGGAAATTACAGAATTAATTGTGTTTTCCTGTTGCATTCTTATTTAAGTCCTGACATTGAATGGTGAAATGTAGCCTATTTAATCGTCTCTCGCAGCTGCAGCTCTTTGGTTTACTAATACAAGATCTCTCCCCAAAGTGCAGTGGTAAGTATGCACTTTGTCCCACACTGCACACAGCGGCAGCACAGTGGAAACAACTATATACTTGTGACCTTGTTGATTGAGTGTGCACGTTGTTTTGCTCTTCTAGGCCCTGCCGCCAAGGAAACAAGAGACTCCAAGCAGCAAACTCTTGAGGGTTATGGAGAATAATGGATAACCTTGCATCAAATAAGAGCCACATACCCTGTCAGTCGTGGGCGGGCCAGAATGGCTGGTCCACGGCTTCAACTCAAGGACCCCTCCTCAACCCACTTCCCAGCTCTCAGCATCTCATCCTGGGCCCGTCTTCCAGCCAGAGACCCCCCTACGACCACCTTCAGGAGTCCAGTCAGCACTGTATGAGCGACCTCAGCGCCGCTCATTGCTCTGCACTGTACAAAGCCTCTCTCATCAGCAGCGATCCGCCATCCAACGCGCTGTTTGCCAACACTGCTGTCCCTAGTACCTCTCACAGGATCTCCTTCGCCCAGCAAACGTCTCACACTTCGCCGATGCTGCTGACGGCAAACCAAGGAAAAAACGCCCCCCTGCTTTCTCTTCCCCAAACAAACCAAGCGCCACAGCTTTGTAGGCCCCAACTCCTACCACTTCCCTCACACAACCACAACCTTTACAAAGCACCATTTCAACCCCCATCATCCAATCAGAGTTTACCAAACGGACTTTTGCCAGCTAGCCTGCCATCATGTGGACGACATGTAAGTACGTCTGCAGCTGCTTTTCAAGGAACGAATGTGGCGTTTTCTGGTGTTGCTGGATACACTCACAGCCGTGCCTCATCCACTTCCCAGGAGCGGAGTCAGTGGATACCTTCGCCACACTGCAGGGGTAAGCTTCATGGCCTGGGTTGTACGCCGCTTTATTCCTCCTGTATTGGAGGATTGTGGTTAAACGTGTTGGGTTTGATTTATGTAAGCCACGGCTTGTTCAGTACTTGAGCTGGTTTATTGCTTATGTTTGGTATCCTGGATGTGCAACCAGATTATTTCGCTTCACTTGAATATCCAAAGATCTGGAGATAGTGTGTGTGGTTAATTTTGAAGATTTATTTACCATGTTGGCTGTTTTGATAAAGTACATTTGTATGTATGTATCTATTTGTGACACAAAGTTAAGAAAGCAATGTTTAAGTCAAGCCTCATGTTACCTTTTACATAAAATAATGGTCCCAGTTACTTCCACACAGTGAGGCATACAGTTTATTGATTAAACATTGGTATCGGATCGGTACTCTGTATCCGCTGATACCCAAAAGCCCCGGTATCGGTATCGGTGTATCTCTACTACAGATTAGTCACCCGTCTGAACAAGTGGTGCTGTTCAGATTACAGTGCCGTCTGATGTTGCCTCCAACTCCCTCATAAATTGTCTAACATACTCGTTTTTTCCTTTTTAGAAGCTGTAACCGAGTCCATCCCTGACGCAGCTGCTCATCCTAAAAACAAGCCATCTAAAGAGGACACGATTAGTCCACCGGTGAGGAAATTAGCAGCACTAACACTTAAATTAAGTTTTCTTTAGTTTGGCGGTCTGTTTTTGGTACGCATCTTCACAAATAGAACTGAGGTGTTGTAAATGTTTTCCATGTTTGATGACATCTGGCCCTTTGGTTCGCTACCCGCTAGCATGAGGACATTTCCAGCTGTGGGATTTTAAAGAAGGTCATTGCCGTTATTTTGTACCTCAATTTCTTTTCATTTCTATCTGCTTGCAGGCCAACAATGAGAGGCAGCGTTTGGTGCTTCTTCATCAGCGTGCACAACTACTTCAGCAAGTGGCAGAGTTGGATAAACTTGTAAGGACGTCAAACCTGTTTTATTTTTTTAGATTGTTGAGACCCAGTACAACTGAAAACATGCATGACTTTTAACTATACATTGGTTACATCTCTGTTTTTGAGATTATTGTTGATAATTACCCACACAACTATAACCCTTTGACTTCTCTTTGTCCCCCCACTAAGCTGGAATCCATAGACCCGGAGGAGAGCCGTGATGGGAGGTCTCCACACTCAGCCATTCAGGTATGTTACGTTTTTTTTTAGATGATTTGATTTATGCACACACAAAAATATGATTGCATCTATTTTGTTTTTTTTTCCCCACTTGTAGTCTCCTCCATTAATGGATGATTCAGCTCAATGTGAACAGCCCAAGACCAGTGATGCAGAGCAGCTTCAGCTGTCTGCAGGAAAGTCAGAGGTACAGCAAATTCTTTATTATGCACCAGAGCACGTGAGTTTAAGGCGTGCAAAGTGGATTTATTACAATGTTGGAGCGTCGCTTTCTCCAATTTTTCCAACCCGCTCAAATTTTCCTCCAGTACCACTCACACCATGAGTTTGAAGCGTGCCTATTCTGTTTAAACATGGTATTATTAGTATTATACTATTTGGTTAGATTGCAGTGGATCTACTTCAGAAAACATCAGCACGTCCCAAAATCACAATGTGATCAATGTATCCTACTTCAATCCAAATTTGTTGGAGTTAAACCTTTAAATTAAGGATTTTGTTTAAGGGATTTTTTAGGGTGACTTCGAAGCTTCATTCAAAAACCTCAATAGAAGCTTTGAATGTCAAAACCACATTTAGTAGTCGACAGCCTTAGTTAAAATACAACGCAGCTTTTTTCTGGGAGCGAGAGTTGATTTGTACATTTTAGGCGGGTAACAAATGACCGTTATTGAAGATTTCTTTTTAAATTTCTTTTTTCTGTTTTGTCTTTCAGTGCCAGTCGCATCCCTCATCGGACTGTTCCTCTCCTGCATACTATGATGACCAAAGCGAGGATGATTCAGTGTTAACAGCGGAATCCGAGGTAGTTACTTGCATATTATTGTTAATTAAATATTTAGGAAATAGTACATGCTAGTTCAGCATTTCAGGACGGCTCCCCACACTTATGTCATATTAGGTCAATAATCTCTATAACTGCTGAGCTGATTAATCAACCTCCGCAGCTACTTTCATGATTGATAATTGTTAAAGTAAACAATAAACAGAATTCCCCAGTGCCAGCTTTCCATTTGTGAGGATTTTCTGCTTTTATGTCCTAATTAACAAAGTTTAATATAAAATTAATCGTTGGATTTTGACTGTTTATCAGATAAAGCACGGCATTTAATGACATCACTATTAAAATAACATTTGTATTTGCTGACAGGACAGACAATACATTGAACAGTTGAGAAAACAATTGGAAGATTTATCAATTATTTCAACGACAAAAAGCAGTTTTTTTTTTTTTTTTCAACTTAAAGAATGAAACATTCCCTAAAAGCGATCTAACAAGATCACAGTTATGGAACGTGTGCGTCAAATGCTGCTTATACCACCAAACACCATAAACCAGGTGGTATTTAAAAGTTTCACAAATGTGAAGCAATTAGTGTACAGTGCAAGTTACTCTTAGCCAGTGGAGTTAGCTATAAGTGTAATGAAGTGATATTAATAGGACGTAAGTAATTAAATACACTTAATGTTTAGCCTTCTAACTCTGGTATCGTGATAATGTCCACGTTAAATACGTAAACCTTGAATTTTTCAACCTGGTCTCCAGTTGTTGTCTTTGTTTAGAAAATAGAATATTAAAAAAGGAAAATATTGGATTAAAAAAAACCTTATTTTCACAGAGATTTTGTTTTTCCTCTTTTTTTCTAGAAAGAAGAAAAGGACTTCGGCGAGTCATCGGATGAAAGTGATCCGGATTTCTTTCCCAACAGTGACGGTGACTTCTCTGATTTCCTGTCTGACCCTGACTGGGACTCCTCGGATGAATCCAGTCACAGCAGTCCCGCCGCAGTGGAAACGCCTCTTCCGCCAGATGAAAAAGAACTGAAAAAGGAAAAAACCGCCAGTCCACAAAGAAAAATATGTCCAACTAATCCGATGAATTCTTTTAAAACCGTAGTGTTGCCGAGTTTAAGTTCCAAAATGGGACGCGTCTATGACAGGAGGAATTATTGTTTGTTTTGCACTAAACCGTTATCCAAAATGGCGCCACATCTCGAGAGGATCCACAGTGACAAACCGGAGGTTGCAGCTGTGTTTCAGTACCCCAAATATTCCAAAGACAGACAAAAAATATGGAACAGACTCATAAACCAAGGAAACTTCGCTCACAACAAAGAAGTCTTGAAGACAGGAATGGGCCACCTGGTTTCCCGAAAAAGGCCGAACACAACCCAGAAAGCCCAAGACTTTCTTCATTGTCTCTACTGTCGGGGTCTTTTCATAAAAAAGGCCTTGTACAGACACATGAAATCGTGCCCGGAGAAAGTGGGGAAGGAAGACGAACCGGAGGTCGGAAGGAAGCGCCTCGCGCTGCGGTGTGTGCTGGAAACCTTGGACGACCTCGGTATAAGCGATGGCTTCAAAGACATCCTGTCCCCGATGTTATTCGACGATGTGACGCAGACGATCATGGCGGACGAGATCATCTTGCAGTACGGCGAGGACCTCTTCATCCAGCACGGATCCAACCCGAAGAAGCACGATTATATAAGACAAAACCTCCGTCAGATAGCGAGACTTTTACTCGAGGCTCAGAATACAACCCCTCTGAAGAAGCTGAAGGACTTCTTCCTCCCGTCAAGCTTCCCCCACGTGGTGTCCGCGGTGAACGACCTGGCGGGCTACAACCCAGAAACCAAGGCGTACAACCACCCGTCACTCGCCATCAAGCTGGGCTACAACCTGCAGAAGACCTGCGGTATCGTCGAGGGTAACGCGGAGAGGTGTGGCGACGCGAGCGCGGCCGAGTCGGCGCGGAGCTTCCTCGCCGTTTACCAGGAGAAATGGAACGCGCTCGTTTCTGCCGGCGCCTTGACGTCGATCCGGGAAACCAAATTGGAAAAGGAGAAGAAGGTGCCATTCGCGCAAGACGTGAAGCGCCTGAATTCCCACATGGAGGATGTTCACCTTCGCGCAGAGAAGAAACTCAGGGACGCGACTTCTGCAGAAAACTACGCCGCTCTGGCCAGAGTGATACTCGCCCGCACGGTGCCACTTGGTCCCCTCAACAGGGTTGAAATGGTAAACTAAGTTTAATTACATTACTTGTGAAAAAAACATTAAATTATGTTTCATTGGTGTGTGTGTGTGTATGTGCAGTTGACTGATATGGTGTATAGGGACAATGGTATAGAAGGACATTAGACATTCAGAATTGACTTTCTCTAAATCTGTTAGGTGTGTGTGTGTGTAGAGTCTCCTCTCATGGTATATAGGGACAGCGTTATATGAGGACATTAGACGTTGTCTAAATCTACCATATGTTGGTAGTGTGTGTGTGCAGCGGCCTGTCTGTAATATGTTTTATAGGGACGGCCGTCTCATTAAATGCTTTTCCTAATGTAAGTCAGTATTGTGTGTGTATCAAGCACTTTGTTTTTTAAGAATACTTGCACAACCTGCATGTGATCTGTATGTCTGTTTAACTTACAAATCATAGCTAATATAAGAACTATAAAGGCAAAAACAGTAATAACTTGCACATAATGTTACACAAGAAGCACCCAGTCTTCAAGATATATATATGAGGATATCTTTTTTGCATGGTCTTGATAAGGACATGCCTCAGGAAACATGTGGGGCCACAAATTAGTTAGGTTTAAAATTACATTTTAGCAACGGGAGGATTGTTTCTCTTGTAAAAACCCTACATATTCTCTGTTACAGTTCCAGTTTTTCCTCAATTTATTGTCCTTCTCTTTTTTTGATCTGCTACAGATGATAACTGAGAGTGAGCTGACTGAGTCTGAGCCTGAGCCCGACAAGATTGAGACCTCTGTAGATGACCGGAATCAAACATGTCCACCACTTGGTCACCTCAACAGGGTTGAAACGGTAAACTAAGTTTAATTACATTACTTGTGAAAAAAACATTAAATTATGTTTCATTGGTGTGTGTGTGTGTGTGTGTGTGTGTGTGTGTATGTGCAGTTGACTGATATGGTGTATAGGGACAATGGTATAGAAGGACATTCAGAATTAAAATCAGAAATAAATAATTTTTTTAACAGTGTCAAAAGCATCACCTGGTGTGGACTACAATATCCTCCTTGGACAGCTGTATTCAATGTTTGGGACCTGTATCCTCCAAGTGGCTTGGCTATGAATGCAGAGGTGAGATATTTAGTGACTTGGTACAGAGTTTGTCTTAAGGTATTAGGTCGGTATATTTGCTGTCTTCTACTGTACAAACCATTCTATAAAGAAACACTCCTTTGTTCACTCAATAGGCTAATATATCAACTATTTCTCAAAATTGTAGGATTTGTTTTGAAGTATTTAAAGAATGTGGGTTATCATTCAGATTACTTAAAGGTGTTTTATTTTGCCTCATTGGCACTGACGAGATCTGTTGTTTAATGCTAGAGGTTTTTCTCCAATACACCTGTTATCACACTTAAAAGTGCAAACATTGGAATCAATTATCCCTATAAAAGGGAAACCGTTTGCATTTTCCAGATCGCTGTATTGCTCTGACAGAACAACTTGAATACACCTGTGATATTGAAACTTATACCGTATATTTAAAATGTGTTACAGTTTGTTCTGGAGTCTGGCATAAATCCTGCCTCAAAAGAATTTCAAATGATAACCAAGACCCATCACAGGTGAGTTGGACACAGAAAACAGAGCACATATGTTTGTTGAGCTCTTAACTGTCTGTAGCTGTCCATCACTTAATCCTATCTTTTCTTACTAGTTTCTGGATCAAATATCAGATGAGTGCATGTCCGATGAGGAATACATACCAGAGTCGGAAACGGAAGATGATGATGATTCAGATGCAAGCATCCACATTAAGCCTAGTCAGTTGAAAGCAAGACGGATTCCAGTAAAACCAGTACTACCTAATATTGGAACGTCTCAAGGGTCAGACACAAGCATCCCAGTTGTATCCAGTTCATCAAAAGGTTACCCACCTGTTGCAGATCACATGGTTTCCAATGCTGCTGAAACATCAAATTCCCCCAAAGACTCATCAAAGGAAAAGTGTAAAGTTGAGCTTAAACAACAAGTAACGCACCTAACTATGACCAGAAAAAATTACTGTTATGTTTGTGGTAAGCCACAAAGCAAAATTTCCCGGCATTTGAAAACACACAACACGCATGCTGAAATTATAAAAGCATTTTCCCTCCCTGAGCACTCAAAAGAGCGCAAGATGTTAGTTGAAAAGATGAGAAATAAGGGAAATTTTAAACACAACACTGCAGTTTTACAAGATGGAACAGGGCCACTGAAAGTGAAAAGAAAACCAAAGGCTAAAGCACTGGCTGGAAAGTTTATTCACTGTATGTACTGTCAAGGCATGTACATCCGTAAGGAACTTTGGAGACATGCTCGTAGATGCCCGTTTAAGCCAGAAAACGCTGAACTGAATAGAGAACCTGGGAGAACCAAAGTACTGGCTTTGGCTGAAGCTCAAGAAAATGCATTCTCTCAGCAGATCTCAAGTGGAGTGTGGAAGATCCTTAGTGTCATGAAACAGGATGAGGTTGCCTCATTTGTGCGAAATGACCTCTCCATTATTAATTTAGCTCAGTCACTCTACAACAAACATGGACAAGATCCTACCAAGTATGAGTACATACGACAGAAGCTCCGTGAAGTGGGGCGTTTGTTGCTATGTCTGCGTACAGACTTCTCTGTACATAACCTAGAGGAGGCTGTTAAACCTGCTAACTTCCAGAAGGTTGTGCAAGCTGTAAAGAGAGTTTCAGGTTTTGACGAAGAAAAACACTCATACGCAACACCAAGCCTTGCACTTAAATTGGGCCATACACTTCAGAAGATCTGTGACATTGTTCATTGTAGGGCCCTCAAGGCAGAAGATGAGGAACTGATCAAGTCCACTGACATGTTCAAGAAGCTGTACACCACCAAGTGGTCTGAGGTGGTGTCTCACTGTGCCCTGAACACTCTGAGTGATGCAAAATATAACAAGCCATCAACATTACCCTTCACTGAAGATGTTCAGATGCTGCATCGGCACCTTGAGAAGTCTGCAGAGACTGCCTTTTCAAACTTGGAGAAGGCCAGTACTCAGAACTATGCTCAACTTGCAAAGTGTACACTTGCACAAATCATTGTGTTCAATCGAAGAAGTGCTGGGGAGGTTTCAAAAATGCGCCTCAAAAGTTTTCATGAAAGAGATGATACAAAGCTTCATAAAGATGTTGCCATGGGGTTGTCGAAGACTGAACAGAGACTCTGCAACTATTTCAGCCGAATTGAAATCATGGGGAAAAGGGGAAGAAAGGTTGCAGTTCTGCTCACACCAAGCATGCTGGATGCTCTGTCACTCCTTACCAGTAAAAGATTGGATTGTGGTGTTTGTGCCACAAATGTCTTCCTGTTTGCAATACCCAATTCAATGAGCCACTACAGAGGACAGGACTGTTTGCGTGTTCATGCAAGCAAGTGTGGAGCAAAGCATCCGGAGTACCTCAGGTCGACACAGCTCAGGAAACATGTCGCCACACTCTCACAAGTCCTTAATTTGAAAAACAACGAACTTGATCAGGTTGCAGATTTCCTGGGTCACGACATCCGTGTTCACCGGGATTTCTACAGATTACCAGTTCCTACAACACAACTGGCTAAGATTTCTAAACTGCTTTTATCGATGGAGAAAGGGAATCTTTCCAGCATGCAGGGGAAATCACTGGATGAGATTGAAGTGGAAGGTTTGTAAAGAAAATAACACAACACACTCATGGTGTTATGTTTTGAACACACCTGATACTGGTTAAAATGTTACAGGGCAAACATTGCCAGAAGAATTATATGTTCAGATAATATCTGCAAATAAGTGTTTAATCCCCACCCCCAGAATGGGTAGGAAAAGGTTTACATTAAAGTAAAAATGTGCAAAATGAACCTTTTTAAAATTGCATTCCTCACAAAGATTGGCTTTAGATTCTTAAGGTTTGCCCTCTCATCCAATTAGCTCTTTAGTTTACACTGTGTAGTCAATTACATAATTGTGGCCTGATATAATGCTACTATATAACAAGAAGAAATATTTCCAACATAGATTTTTTGTTTATGTCGAGTCATTCATGAGAGTACTAGTAATACTATTTTCCAGATGAAATTGCATTAAGCGACGCTGAAGATGAGGACAGTGGGAGCGAATCCGATGACGGTCGCTCAGCAGGCAGAGCATCAGAGTGTGGAACTAGCGAGCCTGTAGATGCTGCATCCAACTCTACATTCACCAAGCATGTCCATGACTTTGAAGATTCGGGTAGGTTCCCTCACTTTATAGTTGTCACTGTTGACCAAATGTACTTTAAACTCAATTTGAAAAAAGTATTGTGTGTTTAGCAGGAACAGTGCCATCAGTGTCGTCCACAGTAAATGAGACCGCCCCTCTCTCTGAAGGTAAGCCAAGTTTGATGGTAGAGCAATTTTTTTAAGTACTTAAATTAGACACAAAAATGCATTGATGCAAGGTATAGAAGAAACAAAAGGCAAAATGAGAATTTTTCCAATACATTTTGTTTTCCGTTTTTGTATATCTTCCAGGAAAAGATGCTGGGTCCAGAAGAGGGACAAAGACAGCGTGGTCCAAAGCTGAGGTTGCAGCGGTAATGCGGCACTTCCAATCCCACATTCGTAAAGGTCACCTAGCCACCAAGAACGAATGCAGTCACTGCAAGTTGGTGGAAGGACCAGTCTTGGAACAAAGAACTGTGCAAAATGTCAGAGACTTCGTCCGGAATCGGGGAATAGCTAAAAAAAGACAGTCACAAAAGCTGTAAACAAACAATTGTTTTTGTTTTTTTGGCAGGAAAGTAATGTTCATGTGTTCTCTTGCATTACTAATGTTCTACCTATCGCTCTCTGTCTTTCTCGCGCTGTCATTTTCTTTGGTTGTTTGTATGTAAAAAGACCACTATAGTCTGGTTATTCGGTTGTGTATATGTAAACAAGAATAGTTTACAAAACCACTATAGTCTGGTTATTCGGTTGTGTATATGTAAACAAGAATAGTTTACAAAACCACTATAGTCTGGTTCTTTGGTTGTTTATATGTTAAACAAGAATTGTTTACAAAACCACTATAGTCTGGTTCTTCGGTTTGTTTATAGCTAAACAAGAATTGTTTACAAAACCACTATAGTCTGGTTCTTCGGTTTGTTTATAGCTAAACAAGAATTGTTTACAAAACCACTATAGTCTGGTTCTTCGGCTTGTTTATATTAAACAAGAATTGTTTACAAAACCGCTATAGTCTGGTTCTTCGGTTTATAGCTAAACAAGAATTGTTTACAAAACCACTATAGTCTGGTTATTCGGTTGTTTATATGTAAACAAGAATTTTTTACAAACCACTATAGTCTGGTTCTTCGGCTTGTTTATATTAAACAAGAATTGTTTACAAAACCGCTATAGTCTGGTTCTTCGGTTGTTTATATGTTAAATAAGAATAATTTACAAAACAACTGAGGAACCAGACTATAATGGTTGTGTAAACAATTCTTGTTTAACAGTCTAGTTTCTCAGTTGTTCTTTGACGTTTCACGTTAATAAACTTGACTGAATGCAAAGAGCCTTTTGTTATGTTTTTAATGTTAAATGAATGTCTCACTCTGGTGGGGGCCAACTTGCATGCCTCCAATTTGGTAATCATTAAGATTCTTTTTGATATTAAATTGACGGTCCCAGTAATCCTGTGTCCTGTCAGGTTAGTGTATTTATGTTAATGAGGAGGGTGGGTTCATTGTCCCTTTAAAGACCCAACAGTGTTTGTTTGGTCCCTATAAGTCACACTTTTGTCAAAATAGAAATGTCTGCCTATACCACAATATAATTAGGTTGCTGTGTATGAAGTTGTGTAGGTTGTATCTGAAATCTAAAGTGAGCTGAATTTTTTTCAGATTTTTTGAAGTGTTATTACCTAACTGCCAAAGCTGTGGGACCTCAGGAAAGGGTGTGTGTGTGTGTGTGTGTGTGTGTGTGTGTGTGTGTGTGTGTGTGTGTGTGTGTGTGTGTGTGTGTGTGTGTGTGTGTGTGTGTGTGTGTGTGTGTGTGTGTGTGTGTGTGTGTGTGTGTGTGTGTGTGTGTGTGTGTGTGTGTGTGTGTGTGTGTGTGTGTGTGTGTGTGTGTGTGTGTGTGTGTGTGTGTGTGTGTGTGTGTGTGTAACGTTAGAAACAGACAGAAATAATTTAAAAGATGGTCAAACATTTCCCTATTACAACCTCCCTGCACCATCATGAACTCTAAGAAATTAAGTTCATGTTTATTTATTTGCACAATTTAAAAAAGACATAATAGAGATAAATTAATATCACTGTGCAGGATGGCTAGGCTTATTTGAAGCCTCCACCTATATAATAGTTTTACAAAAATGTTAACAATAAATAATTCAGTAAATGTATATCTGTGTTTATATTTGTTACATTAATAAATCAAAGTGTTCAAAGTTCAAAGCTTTACATTAAGTACATTTTGAATGCAGAACTTTTACTAACGGAGTAGTGTTACACTATTGTAATTAGTGTAATTAATTTTCTTCCACTACTCCATTAATATCTATTCAGGTAGTGTATTATTATCCAAGTTGTTGCTTTCCTCTCATTCCGTCTTGCAGAGACGCTGCTCTTATTTTGAAAAATCGAAAAACCAAGCGGAAGTCGCCTGCTATCAACGGAGTCCGGTGGTGCAGCTCCGTGAGGTAAACAAACGGCCGCTGCTTCCTGTAACATCCACCGATAAGCTCCTAATTCTTAGATTATATGTATTTTGAGCACACACCTTTTTTATTTTCAGCGCGTACCGTTTGGACTCGTTTCCATTTCTACGAAAACACCGGAACCCCGCCACGCCTCGTGCTAACAGCGAGCGTTAGCTGGTAATTTAAGCTAGGTAGCATGTGGTCGACCTGCGCGTGACGCGTCACCACGGCGGGTTAGAAACCGCTGCCCTTCCTCTTACTGTGAGTATACATGTTGGTATGTTGGGGCAGAAGAGTACGTTACTACCATTCATAAATTACCTTGGACATGACGTGTTTGGTGACGTAGAGTCAGTTTAGAAATAGTTACTTTAATTATTTTTGCTACCGCAGCATTTGTACATACAGGTAAGCAATATATATAGAAACATGCACAATATATACAAATATAATAGAATAATATTACATTAAATTAACTAACAAAACAATAGTAAAGATGTAGCCAATCAAACAACAGTCTAACGTCACTCAGCTCGTTTTTCTAGTTGACATGCTTCCAACTGATTTTAAAAGGGGTGGAACATTGAATAAAATATATTTATAACATAATTACGTAGCTAACATTTATTGTTATTGTGCAACACAATGAAATACAGTTGCAGCCCACTTGCAACGCAACAAATATGATGAAGCAGTACTACATTCCTGTAGTGTATTTTTATAATTTGCATAAATAATAATATATACTCTTAACTCCGTTACACATCCAAAATATATAAAGTAACTTATTATACATAATGCCACAATCAAGCATTGGTCAACTTACAGTCTGATCAAAAATATGTCACCTAGATATATGGGAAGAATCATATATATAGATATATTCATGTGTACATATATGAAATGTAACACATATATAAATAAGATCTGTATATTTATCAGTCATTAAAAGTAATATAATTAAATACAAACACAAATTTGTCAATGGATTCATTGATATTGTGTTCCCTCAGAGAAAGAAAAGCTTTGTACTTTGTTGATCTGAGAGAAGTAAAACCAAAAACGCTTTCATAATGATTTTCTATTCTTGTTTCTAAAGTGTTATAGCCTCGATCAAACCATGCTTAAAATAATCAGATTAATTGCAGCCCATAATAGTAAGGAAATTACAGACTGAATGGTATTTTCCTGTCGCATTCTTCGTCTTATTTAAGTCCTGACATTGAATGGTGAAATGTAGCCTATTTAATCGTCTCTCGCAGCAGCAGCTCTTTGGTTTACTAATACAAGATCTCTCCCCAAAGTGCAGTGGTAAGTATGCACTTTGTCCCACACTGCACACAGCGGCAGCACAGTGGAAACAACTATATACTTGTGACCTTGTTGATTGAGTGTGCACGTTGTTTTGCTCTTCTAGGCCCTGCCGCCAAGGAAACAAGAGACTCCAAGCAGCAAACTCTTGAGGGTTATGGAGAATAATGGATAACCTTGCATCAAATAAGAGCCACATACCCTGTCAGTCGTGGGCGGGCCAGAATGGCTGGTCCACGGCTTCAACTCAAGGACCCCTCCTCAACCCACTTCCCAGCTCTCAGCATCTCATCCTGGGCCCGTCTTCCAGCCAGAGACCCCCCTACGACCACCTTCAGGAGTCCAGTCAGCACTGTATGAGCGACCTCAGCGCCGCTCATTGCTCTGCACTGTACAAAGCCTCTCTCATCAGCAGCGATCCGCCATCCAACGCGCTGTTTGCCAACACTGCTGTCCCTAGTACCTCTCACAGGATCTCCTTCGCCCAGCAAACGTCTCACACTTCGCCGATGCTGCTGACGGCAAACCAAGGAAAAAACGCCCCCCTGCTTTCTCTTCCCCAAACAAACCAAGCGCCACAGCTTTGTAGGCCCCAACTCCTACCACTTCCCTCACACAACCACAACCTTTACAAAGCACCATTTCAACCCCCATCATCCAATCAGAGTTTACCAAACGGACTTTTGCCAGCTAGCCTGCCATCATGTGGACGACATGTAAGTACGTCTGCAGCTGCTTTTCAAGGAACGAATGTGGCGTTTTCTGGTGTTGCTGGATACACTCACAGCCGTGCCTCATCCACTTCCCAGGAGCGGAGTCAGTGGATACCTTCGCCACACTGCAGGGGTAAGCTTCATGGCCTGGGTTGTACGCCGCTTTATTCCTCCTGTATTGGAGGATTGTGGTTAAACGTGTTGGGTTTGATTTATGTAAGCCAGAGCTTGTTCAGTACTGGTTTATTGCTTATGTTTGGTATCCTGGATGTGCAACCAGATTATTTCGCTTCACTTGAATATCCAAAGATCTGGAGATAGTGTGTGTGGTTAATTTTGAAGATTTATTTACCATGTTGGCTGTTTTGATAAAGTACATTTGTATGTATGTATCTATTTGTGACACAAAGTTAAGAAAGCAATGTTTAAGTCAAGCCTCATGTTACCTTTTACATAAAATAATGGTCCCAGTTACTTCCACACAGTGAGGCATACAGTTTATTGATTAAACATTGGTATCGGATCGGTACTCTGTATCCGCTGATACCCAAAAGCCCCGGTATCGGTATCGGTGTATCTCTACTACAGATTAGTCACCCGTCTGAACAAGTGGTGCTGTTCAGATTACAGTGCCGTCTGATGTTGCCTCCAACTCCCTCATAAATTGTCTAACATACTCGTTTTTTCCTTTTTAGAAGCTGTAACCGAGTCCATCCCTGACGCAGCTGCTCATCCTAAAAACAAGCCATCTAAAGAGGACACGATTAGTCCACCGGTGAGGAAATCAGCAGCACTAACACTTAAATTAAGTTTTCTTTAGTTTGGCGGTCTGTTTTTGGTACGCATCTTCACAAATAGAACTGAGGTGTTGTAAATGTTTTCCATGTTTGATGACATCTGGCCCTTTGGTTTGCTACCCGCTAGCATGAGGACATTTCCAGCTGTGGGATTTTAAAGAAGGTCATTGCTGTTATTTTGTACCTCAATTTCTTTTCATTTCTATCTGCTTGCAGGCCAACAATGAGAGGCAGCGTTTGGTGCTTCTTCATCAGCGTGCACAACTACTTCAGCAAGTGGCAGAGTTGGATAAACTTGTAAGGACGTCAAACCTGTTTTATTTTTTTAGATTGTTGAGACCCAGTACAACTGAAAACATGCATGACTTTTAACTATACATTGCTTACATCTCTGTTTTTGAGATTATTGTTGATAATTACCCACACAACTATAACCCTTTGACTTCTCTTTGTCCCCCCACTAAGCTGGAATCCATAGACCCGGAGGAGAGCCGTGATGGGAGGTCTCCACACTCAGCCATTCAGGTATGTTACGTTTTTTTTTTAGATGATTTGATTTATGCACACACAAAAATATGATTGCATCTATTTTGTTTTTTTTCCCCCACTTGTAGTCTCCTCCATTAATGGATGATTCAGCTCAATGTGAACAGCCCAAGACCAGTGATGCAGAGCAGCTCCAGCTGTCTGCAGGAAAGTCAGAGGTACAGCAAATTCTTTATTATGCACCAGAGCACGTGAGTTTAAGGCGTGCAAAGTGGATTTATTACAATGTTGGAGCGTCGCTTTCTCCAATTTTTCCAACCCGCTCAAATTTTCCTCCAGTACCACTCACACCATGAGTTTGAAGCGTGCCTATTCTGTTTAAACATGGTATTATTAGTATTATACTATTTGGTTAGATTGCAGTGGATCTACTTCAGAAAACATCAGCACGTCCCAAAATCACAATGTGATCAATGTATCCTACTTCAATCCAAATTTGTTGGAGTTAAACCTTTAAAAAAAAAAAAGAGTAACTCAATTTAATCCAATGAATCACTTTATTTAAATTAAGGATTTTGTTTAAGGGATTTTTTAGGGTGACTTCGAAGCTTCATTCAAAAACCTCAATAGAAGCTTTGAATGTCAAAACCACATTTAGTAGTCGACAGCCTTAGTTAAAATACAACGCAGCTTTTTTCTGGGAGCGAGAGTTGATTTGTACATTTTAGGCGGGTAACAAATGACCGTTATTGAAGATTTCTTTTTAAATTTCTTTTTTCTGTTTTGTCTTTCAGTGCCAGTCGCATCCCTCATCGGACTGTTCCTCTCCTGCATACTATGATGACCAAAGCGAGGATGAGTCAGTGTTAACAGCGGAATCCGAGGTAGTTACTTGCATATTATTGTTAATTAAATATTTAGGAAATAGTACATGCTAGTTCAGCATTTCAGGACGGCTCCCCACACTTATGTCATATTAGGTCAATAATCTCTATAACTGCTGAGCTGAAAACGACTTTGTTGATTAATCAACCTCCGCAGCTACTTTCATGATTGATAATTGTTAAAGTAAACAATAAACAGAATTCCCCAGTGCCAGCTTTCCATTTGTGAGGATTTTCTGCTTTTATGTCCTAATTAACAAAGTTTAATATAAAATTAATCGTTGGATTTTGACTGTTTATCAGATAAAGCACGGCATTTAATGACATCACTATTAAAATAACATTTGTATTTGCTGACAGGACAGACAATACATTGAACAGTTGAGAAAACAATTGGAAGATTTATCAATTATTTCAACGACAAAAGGCAGTTTTTTTTTTTTTCAACTTAAAGAATGAAACATTCCCTAAAAGCGATCTAACAAGATCACAGTTATGGAACGTGTGCGTCAAATGCTGCTTATACCACCAAACACCATAAACCAGGTGGTATTTAAAAGTTTCACAAATGTGAAGCAATTAGTGTACAATGCAAGTTACTCTTAGCCAGTGGAGTTAGCTATAAGTGTAATGAAGTGATATTAATAGGACGTAAGTAATTAAATACACTTAATGTTTAGCCTTCTAACTCTGGTATCGTGATAATGTCCACGTTAAATACGTAAACCTTGAATTTTTCAACCTGGTCTCCAGTTGTTGTCTTTGTTTAGAAAATAGAATATTAGAAAGGAAAATATTGGATTAAAAAAAACCTTATTTTCACAGAGATTTTGTTTTTCCTCTTTTTTTCTAGAAAGAAGAAAAGGACTTCGACGAGTCATCGGATGAAAGTGATCCGGATTTCTTTCCCAACAGTGACGGTGACTTCTCTGATTTCCTGTCTGACCCTGACTGGGACTCCTCGGATGAATCCAGTCACAGCAGTCCCGCCGCAGTGGAAACGCCTCTTCCGCCAGATGAAAAAGAAATGAAAAAGGAAAAAACCGCCAGTCCACAAAGAAAGATATGTCCAACTAATCCGATGAATTCTTTTAAAACCGTAGTGTTGCCGAGTTTAAGTTCCAAAATGGGACGCGTCTATGACAGGAGGAATTATTGTTTGTTTTGCACTAAACCGGTATCCAAAATGTCGCGACATCTCGAGAGGATCCACAGTGACAAACCGGAGGTTGCAGCTGTGTTTCAGTACCCCAAATATTCCAAAGACAGACAAAAAATATGGAACAGACTCATAAACCAAGGAAACTTCGCTCACAACAAAGAAGTCTTGAAGACAGGAATGGGCCACCTGGTTTCCCGAAAAAGGCCGAACACAACCCAGAAAGCCCAAGACTTTCTTCATTGTCTCTACTGTCGGGGTCTTTTCATAAAAAAGGCCTTGTACAGACACATGAAATCGTGCCCGGAGAAAGTGGGGAAGGAAGACGAACCGGAGGTCGGGAGGAAGCGCCTCGCGCTGCGGTGTGTGCTGGCAACCTTGGACGACCTCGGTATAAGCGATGGCTTCAAAGACATCCTGTCCCCGATGTTATTCGACGATGTGACGCAGACGATCATGGCGGACGAGATCATCTTGCAGTACGGCGAGGACCTCTTCATCCAGCACGGATCCAACCCGAAGAAGCACGATTATATAAGACAAAACCTCCGTCAGATAGCGAGACTTTTACTCGAGGCTCAGAATACAACCCCTCTGAAGAAGCTGAAGGACTTCTTCCTCCCGTCGAGCTTCCCCCACGTGGTGTCCGCGGTGAACGACCTGGCGGGCTACAACCCAGAAACCAAGGCGTACAACCACCCGTCACTCGCCATCAAGCTGGGCTACAACCTGCAGAAGACCTGCGGTATCGTCGAGGGTAACGCGGAGAGGTGTGGCGACGCCAGCGCGGCCGAGTCGGCGCGGAGCTTCCTCGCCGTTTACCAGGAGAAATGGAACGCGCTCGTTTCTGCCGGCGCCTTGACGTCGATCCGGGAAACCAAATTGGAAAAGGAGAAGAAGGTGCCATTCGCGCAAGACGTGAAGCGCCTGAATTCCCACATGGAGGATGTTCACCTTCGCGCAGAGAAGAAACTCAGGGACGCGACGTCTGCAGAAAACTACGCCGCTCTGGCCAGAGTGATACTCGCCCGCACGGTGCTTTTCAACAGGAGAAGCTACTTGGAGATCTCAACGCTGCAGCAGACGGATTTTGCGTCACGGAAAAAGTCCGCCGTGCAGGACGGCATGGACATCTCCGTGTCCGATTTGGAAAGGAGCATGTGCGAGTTCTTCACGAGAGTCGACATACGAGGGAGGTCCGGGAGAACGGTCCCCATTTTACTGAAACCGTCATTCGTGTCGGCTCTGGAGCTTCTCGTAAGCGTCCGGCAGAAGTGCGGCGTGCCCAGACAGAATCCCTTCGTCTTTGGCCGCCCGCAGACTCTGTCCGCCTACAGCGGGTCGGAGTGCATCCAAACGTTCGTCAGGCAATGCGGAGCCAAGGACCCCGAAGTGCTGACCGCCTCAAAGATCCGGAGGCATTACGGAACGATGCTGCAGCTGATAAACCTGGATGAAAACGAGGCCGCCCAAATCCTGGGCCCCGATAATCAAGTCCAGAGCCTGCGACAGGACAACGACATGCGGCTGGACGACGTTGAGATGGACACTAACGGTAGGACTTTTCTTTTCTTTCTGTTTTTACAAGAGGATTTACAAGTGTGAGAGACGATTGACATAGTATAGGATTAAATGTTGGTTCAGAAAGGTCACACAAGAGTATTTTTGTCCCTCCTGACTTTTCTTTTATAATTGTGTTTAAAATTAGTTTCCACTTTCCGGGGTAACGGCTGGTTTGAGGTTATCAGCTGTTGTGAGCAATGCACTTAAAACCCCATATGCAGGAACCTGGAAAATGTCTAAAACCGGGTTTGAAGAGTTGCATCTTTCCAAATGTTTTTTTTTAATAACTCGCATTATACTTTGCTATCGTAAGGCATGTGCGTATGTATCCGAGATCAATGCTGCACAATGCTGACGTTTTCCCTTTGTCTTTCTTGTCATCAGATATTTATTATGGACAAGCACACGGAGCAACAGCAGACGCAGACACGACTCTACCGCCACAAGAAGGTAGTCAATTTGGTCATCATTAACAGTTTTCTAGCCATTTCAAAAGAGGGGTGGAGGAAAAGTAGATCCAGTTGTTCTTATTTAATGTCCAGCTAGTTGTCCAGGGTTAATTTGATGTAAAAAAAAATGGAATTTAGGGTTCAGAGTTATTTAGTGATGCCAAAAGCTACATTTCTTTTTACCCCACAGGCTCCAATAATAAGATCAAACGTAAATGGAAGGAAGCAGAGATTCTGGCCGTGGAAAGACACATGAAGCATTTAATCGAGGGACACAGGATTCCTCAGAAAAACGACTGCATTCAGTGTCTGGAGGCCGAGCCGAAAGCACTCAGGTTCCGATCATGGAAAGGTGTAAAGGACTACGTCAGAAACCGGATCACTGCCATGAAACGGCAAAGCGGAACTCCCAAAGCTACGACCTGAAACGGTCACGGGTCAAGTGGAACCGCACAAGACTACTGGACATTTTCAGCATTTATAGACGGTATATTTTGTTGATGGCAAAATAAGTTCTGCACAACATTTCAATCTTCTTCCCATTTGTTCTCCCTCTGGGTCTCTTGTGCCACTTTTAAGGGCGTTTACATCCATTGAAATTGCCACGGATTTTCATTTTATTCTTTTCATTTATTTCTCCCTTACGTTGTATGATAACAGTATTTTTTCACTGTGGTTTTGTTTTGTTTAGTTAAGTTCATCTGGGCAGAGACGGCTCATGCATTCGGACAAATAATGGTTCTAATCCTCTAATGGATAAATAGTAAGTTTTTGGATCTGTAAGTTAACTTCTGTGAACGGGCTATCGGGTATACTGTGTTTTGTTATTCTCTTTGGGATACTGCATTTTGTTTGGCTTTCTATAACAGCATTACCACCAATAAAGTAATCAGTTTATGTTTGAACAAAACACAACTTAACTCTATTCCATTCATACATTGTGGACACATGGTGTTTCATTGATTTGTGCCACTCTGTCAAGACAACTGTGTATTTTTGTCCTTGTATATGACAATCGTATCTGCAATGATGGAAGTATTTGTATATTTTAATAGTAGCAGCAAAATCACACATTTAAATATTTACTATTGTACAAGTATAGAAGTAGTATATAATTGAAGTAATATACTTGCATTATTGCAGAATAGCCCCTGTCAGATTTATATTGCCATATTACAATGCCATAAAAAAGTATTACTATACTATTCATTTGCAGATAGATAGATAGATGCATCTTAAAAATAACTATAGTGAAGTAAAGGTACACAACTTTTTCTAAAATGAAGTGGCCCATAAAAGTAAATATTAGTAAGAACAAATGGAATTACTTAAAAAATACTTTAACTGACAACTGATCTGTAATTATTGGAGAAACTCAGGATAATGCATTTGCTGCTATGATAATTTATAACTTGTTTTATTCCATTTATAAAAAATAAATCTAAAATATTATTTTCTAGCGTCCCAAATCGCCGGCTTTTATTTTGAAAGAATACGCGGAAATGCGTTGGCGTGATTGTCTGTAGCTTTACGCCAACGTTGCAGCAAAGGCTGCAGGTGCACGAAATCATGACCGTAAACGCATCATGGGACCATTAAGTCGGTCGCGCGACCGTTTTTCCGTCAAAGGATTACATTTAAAAACATTTAAAGAAAGCGCCGCGAGCAATTAGCTAATTAATTGTGTAAATTATTTCGCTTCCGTCGCAGAGGGAAATGAAGACACCGACGTTGACACGCAAAATCCCCCGTGTCTTTTGACGTCCTAAGGTATTTACTGGTTTATTATGTCAAATCATATTTGTTTCCTTATGGGGAGGCTTTTTATTCCCACCGTGTCCATGTCTGCATGCAAGAGGGCGCCTCTCGGTTTTGGGCTATTATTGTTAGCTTACTACAGAATAACAAATTCTACAAATAAGATGACGTTTATAATGTATTTCGTAATATGGGTTATTGTTTGCAAATCTGCTCTGAGCAGTGAGAAATGTTAGCCGTCTGAGAGGAGGGCTGAGAATCACATAATTTTTATTTTGTTGATACCCGACAGACCCCGCCTCCAAGGTGAAACTCGCCAATCAGTGATGGTTATGGAGGATGATGGACGTCCCCACAGCCAATCAGAGCCAGACACCCTCTCAGCCGTGGGCGGGCCAGAACGGCTGGTCCCCAGCTTCACCTCTGGGGCCCCCCTGCAACCCTCTGCCGGGCTTTCAGCATCTCAGCCTGAGCTCTCCTTCTGACCAGAGGCCCAGCTACGAGCACCTGCAGGTGTCCAACCACGACCTCGCCTCCTTCCCATCCAGGGACACACTTTATTCTAACAATGCTGACCACAGTGTGCGGCGGATCGTTCCCGACGGCCATGTTTCATCCATGGTTCCAACCGCAAGCCAAGGGAGACATATACCTCCGTGTTCCCTCCCTCTCATGACTGAAGGCACGCAGCCTGGAAAGCTCCAACAAATGACATTTTACTCCCCTCACAGCCCGTACCAAGGAATATCTCCCCCTTTTCAGCCCCCATACACCCACCAGGGGTCACCGAACGGGCCTCAGTCCCCACATCAAAAGCACCTGGCCATTAGCTCTCCATCACTGGGTGTGAACCAGAGTCCACAGTGTGCACCTCAGCCTGCATTCGACAGGCCAAATGTGGGGTCCTCGCTGGGATTCACACACATTCACGCCTCGCCCACGTCGCCCGTCCCACAGCATCCTCAGTGGACCGACTCAGGAGGTAGGTCTGTTTGTGGTACGTTCAGAGCCTCCCTCGGCAGCTGATCCTTTAAATGAAACACGACTCAAAAGTAATTTAAGGATGAGCGACATCGGTTAGTGAAATTTGAAAAAAATAAAAATAAAAAATGACTTCAGCTGCAGACCAGCGGCCCGATAGGAGAAAACTATATTGCTGCATCGTCCATAAGCAGAGCAGTCGAGCAGCACAGGCTAGCCCCATCATCCCGGGTCTTCTCAGTCAAGAATATAATCCTCCAGTCTGGCTCTGTCCTCCAGAGTGTAACTGTGTTTTCTCCTCAGGAACCATAAATGAGTTTGTTCCCAATGCAGCTGCACAAGACAGGAACGTCACACCACAGGTGGGGGAAAATACAGCCACGGCATTAAAAACATTCAGATTATCGGACGAATGCACGAATGATCATATTTGCTTAACTGATCTGAGTCTGCAGGTTCTTTTCTCATCTTATTTATGTATCGTTTGGCCTATATTGTGTCACAAAATAGAGAGAAATACTCGTAACAGATTCACAGGTTTCATGTTGCCTGAATTATTTTTTTAATTAAATAAAATTGCTTTAAAGAAACAAATCTAAATCTATTTTTATTAAAGATAAGATAATCCTCTATTAGTCCCACAACTGTGGAAATTGCAGTATTACAGCAGCTAAGGGGATCAGTAAAAACAAAACAAAAAAGTATAAGTAAAGTAATCTAACCATAAAGATGTTAAAAAAAAAAAAGTATATCAAAAGAAAAACATAAAACTGACAAAAAAAGAAAACATCAGTTATCAGTCCATTGTGTCAGCTGCAGTCGAGATTCACCTTTAAGCTCTCAAGCTGTAAAATCAGCTGCTCGCCATTACAGGTGCATAATATTCAGTTATGTGCTGATATAATATTCATGCATCAGTGGCAGAGTGCAATTTAAGATATTTTTCATTTAGCCTCGGCGCTGAAGAGTAAAAAAAACAACATAATTTAATGTTTTGGTTTTCATTCCACAAAGTCAAAGGGTGTCTTTCTAGCCTCAATATTGCAATAACTTTATTGGATAGTGTGTTAAAATGATTCGTACAATATGATGACTCCTCTCTTTGCAGTCTCCCACCTCTGAGTCTCGTTATGGTCTGGACCCGGAGCTGCTGCCCAGTGTCGTAAGTTCTCATTTCACATCTTTTATCGAACGACTTCTGCAGATCCTCCGTCGATGAAAGACTATTTCCCGCAAATATTCTTCTCTGCGTCAGTTTCCCTTCACAGTGATTCTGACCCTGCTATTGTTTTTAATTAGAAGTACAACGAAACATTCCTACTGTACTGCATTTCTACGCTCCAGAACAGATTTAGTTTAGTAGATATTTCATGGTGGAAGTGGAACAGGTGACACGTCTGTCTCTCTCCGCCCGTCTCAGGTGAAGGTCATTGCAGAGGACGTGGCAGAGTGGGGGGGCAAGGTCTTCGTCTCAGAGCCCTTTTCCCGTCTTCCTCCTCTGGCAACTACTTCCTGTATCGTAGAGGACAGGGGTAAAAGCACACAACCTCGTATTGGTGTCACAAAGATGACTCACAACATACAGTGTTTGTATTACTTGCATAGTCAGTGGTTTTAGTACTTACATTACTCCAAGGGGTAAATCAGACATAATACAAAAAAAAGAGGATTTCTTTTTTACCATAAACTGAAATTGGAGTTTCTAGCTCGAAAAAACCTTCATGTCACTTAATGTTACAGCTCAAGATTAGTTTGTGCTGGCAAAATTATGCAATTCATCAGATACTTTACAGATGGAAAGAAATACATAAGTATTTAAGTAAGGATGTGAGTAAGGAAGTGATTAAGTAAGTACATACATATAAACATAAGTATGTGAGTAAGTATATACGTAAATATGTAAGTAAGTGAGTAAAAATATGAGTAAGTATATAAGTAATTACATAAGTATTTAAGTAAGTAAGTTAGTACATATGTCAGTAATAACATAAGGATGTAAGTAAGGATGTGAGTAAGTATGTAAGTACATACGTAAGTCACAAGTACTTTATTTCTCCCCCTGTGGAAATTGGTGTGCAGCCCACTCACAAGGCATTTCATCAAACCTCCAGTTCTTCCTGTCACCATCTTGAGTCACACCTTACTTTAACCTTACTTTAACTTACTTTAACCTTACTTTAACCTTACTTTAACTTACTTTAACTTTACTTTAACTTACTTTAACCTTACTTTAACTTTACTTTAACTTTACTTTAACTTTACTTTAACTTTACTTTAACTTTACTTTAACCTTACTTTAACCTTACTTTAACTTTACTTTAACTTTACTTTAACCTTACTTTAACTTTACTTTAACTTTACTTTAACCTTACTTTAACCTTACTTTAACTTTACTTTTACTTTAACCTTACTTTAACCTTACTTTAACCTTAGTTTAACTTTACTTTAACTTTACTTTAGCCTTACTTTAACCTTACTTTAACTTTACTTTAACTTTACTTTAAGGTAACGCGAGTCCTCTCGCCATCCGCTCGGCCTCGTACTGCGTGCCCTGCGAGGGTCCGACGGCGCTCCTCAGCCGCCTGCCGCTGGGGGCTGTGGTCACTCCTCTGGCAAAGCAAAATGCCGGCGAGGTCAGTTTTCAGACAGGCGTTTGCATGTTTTTTCATAACGCTGCACTCGCACTGCTCAGATCGAAACTTTCTGTGACGATCGACGCGTGCATTTCATTTTATTTGCATTCATGTTTGCATTCAGAAGCCCCTGCCAGTGTGCGACGAGACGGAGTGTGTGATGGGTTGTGGTGGCTGCGGAGCCTCCATGTGCCCGGCGATGGGCTGGCAGGACTGTGGTCAGAGGTTTTACTGCCCCTTCTGTGGGAAGCTCAGCGAAGGTAAGATTCAACATTGGCCATCTCAGCATACAGTGTTATATAGAGTTATGGAAATATGATTTCCCAGTCAGAAATAGACCGTTCTATTCTCAGGGATTCAAAATAATCACAACATTTGAAGCCCATATTCGATGTGTTGTCCCCGCTCTTGTGTCCCAGTGCCGTGGCAACACTACCAGCCCACCAAAGGGGCGGAGGGCGTTCGGGTGGATAAAGACAAGAGGCCTGAACTCAGTATGGGGTCGTACGAGATACTCCATTCTGAGGGGGTTCGTTTTTGTTTCCATGTTCCATTTTGTTAGTTTTTATAGAGGACATTTATCAAGAAATAGTACCATTTATTTGCTGACTTCACTTTATAGTTTCTTTTTTGTAAATGTAATATCTTTGCTTTTGTTCAGACAAGACTAGCAATTTCAAAAATGTACATTTTGTAGACCAACATTTTCTTTAATTGAAAAGAAGATCGGTTACAGTTACAGTCGTAAATTGATGACGAGTGCTCAATATAACTAGGGAATAACTATAATAATAATAATATATATAATATAATAATAGTGAATAATTCAATATACGTTACTTATCTGTACTATTTTTTTAAAACACTACAGAATATAATTCTTTACATTATTGGTGCCCTTCATCTCATAATTGCACAGAGAGAGATGCCGTGTGTGTGTGTGTGTGTGTGTGTGTGTGTGTGTAAAAGTGTGTGTAAGCTGTTGTACTTAATTTCAGAGTGAACCTGCTGCACTGCTGCTGGCTGTAGATGTGTCTGCATCAGCGGTGAGAGGAGGACATTTGGAGTTTGCAACACAACAAATACTCACTCTGCTCACCTCTCTGACGAGGTAAAACACTCCCATCTAGCTATAAATACACACACACACACACACGTATTGTGCAGGTTTGGAAATACTGGGACGTGTGTGTGTGTGTGTGTGTGTGTGTGTGTGTGTGTGTGTGTGTGTGTGTGTGTGTGTGTGTGTGTGTGTGTGTGTGTGTGTGTGTGTGTGTGTGTGTGTGTGTGTGTGTGTGTGTGTGTGTGTGTGTGTGTGTGTGTGTGTGTGTGTGTGTGTGTGTGTGTGTGTGTGTGTGTGTGTGTGTGTGTGTGTGTGTGTGTGTGTGTGTGTAGGGAGGGTGGCGGTGCCTTGTCGGACGTCCGCGTTGGTTTGATGACGTATGACAGTCGGATCCACCTGTACGACCTGAGCCCGGCCCTGTACCGGCCACACATGCTGGTCATCGCGGACGCGGAAGACCTGCAGCTTCCTTTGAGAGAGGGGCTTCTGGTGCCCCTGAAAGACTGCATAGACAGTATCGACAGGTAATCACTTTTATGCATTCCTGTTCCAAGTAATATTTAAATTGTGTGTTCACTTATGTTCTAGCTTCATGAAGCTAGCCTATTTCGGATGAGCTCGGTTTTTCTCCACCTGGACTCAAGGACGAACTGATTAGATGCTGGAGGTCAAAGGTCACTGTGATTTTGCGTCCGTCACATTCCCTGTGATATCCGAGAGTGTAGACAACGCGGAAGTGTCTTTAGAAGATTACCGTAAAATTCGGGTTATAAGCTAGTTTTTTCCTCAACTTTGACCCGTGCGGCTTAAATATCGGTGCGGCTAATTTGTGGATTTTTCCGATGCTGAATGCTGAATTTAGCAACAGTTGCAGAGACATACTGTACAAAATTCACGTGAAATATTCCCAAATCCCCTTCACGAGTGATCTCCCTGTAAAACAGGGTCCTCTCAGCAGTGGATGACGACGTCTCAGACAATTTGAGACCCCAAAATGTTGTCAATTAAATGTGCTCTGCAGACCCCGTTAGTCTGGACGTTGATGCCATTTAGGTTATTGAGCTCAATAACCTAAATGGCATCAACGTCCTCCTTGTGCTCACGTTTTAAAGGAGGTACTTTGTATGTTCACTTGCAGAAAAATCTGAAATAAGAAATATCTCCCTGCAGATAAAAAGGTTTTTTTGCTACTTTTCTGAAAATATTTGAACTCACTTTGTGTGTGTGTGTGTGTGTGTGTGTGTGTAGTGTGTTGCAGCTTATTCCTCAGTTGAGTCCAGAGTGTGACGAGTCGAGTGGCGTTCCCATGGAGCTGCCAGTCAAAGCAGGGCTGGCCGTGCTGCAGGTCAGTGCTCAGACTTTGACGCTTTCCTTCAGACTTCATTAAACGTTATTGTGGCTGCAAGTTGTCTGATTGTTGGTCTGCGATGTCACTTTACCACATTAACAGCAACCTTTCAACAACCCACTATAATCAGTGACAGTGGACAGTTAAGATAATATATGTAATTTTAGGGGGTTTTGCACAACATTATTACTCATCATAAAATGTATTTCTATTTTATAAAATGTATGCCAGGGACTATTTACAAAAAAATAAAAGATTTCCAATCTGCAGTAATAGACTATTAATATTTAGCATATTTTATTGTACAATTTAATATTTTTTATTCTTATATAATGTCTTATGTTAATTATTTATTTCAATTGTTAATTGTTTATTGTCACGCCCCACACACAAAGATCAATTCTTTGTATGTGCAAATATATATATATATATATATTTCAGATTTTGATTCTGATTCACTGAAATGATTTATGATTTATCATCGTCTATGTCCAGGCCCTGAGTTGTCCTGGCAAGCTGCTGATCTTCCACACTGCCCCTCTGATAGAGATGGGACACACAAACTCATCCTCAGGGTTCTTTGGCTCCAACAGACCAAAGGTATGTCACACACACACACACACACACACACACACACACACACACACACACACACACACACACACACGCACACGCACACGCACGCACACACTCGGGGGGCGGGGCCTGGGTGCATGTTTCACATAGGTGTAACATCTTCCTTCTGCCAGTGTTGGATGCGTTAATTGCCTTTTCTATCATTTCCCCAGTCCATCTTCCAGCCGTCGGAGCTAGCCATCTCATTGGCCAAGGAATGCGTCAGTCAGGGCTGCGGCGTTCACCTGTTTGTCCTCTCACCGCAAGACGTGGGCGGGGCTTGGCCGGGCGACGTTCCATATCTGACAGGCGGAGCCATGTACACCTACAGCCACCTCCAGGTACACCGGCAGCTCCTCCCACCGTAGCAATGGCACAAAATTAACAAGATGAAGACATTTGTTATTGTTTGACATTTTATGAAAGACGCTTATTCACTTTCTTGGAGTTGGATGGAAAGATTGATTTTTTTTGTCTGCTAAATTCAAGGCTACAGCCAGCAGCCAGTTATCGTAGCACAAAGTGAAAATACCATTTCCCCTTTTTACCATCATGAGTGTTTGGAACACACACACACACACACACACACACACACACACACACACACACACACACACACACACAGGAGTTGGAGGTCTCATTGCAGATTGTGTTCCCACTGCAGGGCGCGTTGGACAGAGAGCGTTTCAGCACTGACCTGAAGAGCGTGGTAGAGACGGACACCGGCTACAAGGCTGAGCTCAGGATCTTTGTCAGCAAAGGTGAGATTTCGTATTTTGTATATTTTTTTTTAAGTGTGTTTACGCGGGCGGAGGTACCTGTGATTCCACTCTCCGTGCCTCTCCTCGCCAGATATGCGCGTGTCCGGCTGTTACGGACTTTTCCTCCCGGAGTCCAGCCCCAGCCGGGTCGTGATGGCGACCCTGGATCGGAGGACGACGCTGGCCGTGGAGCTCGCACACACCAGAGCTCTGGACGAGACGAGAGGCGTAGCCGTGCAGGTGGGTTCATGTGCGCGAGCATCAGTTTTCAGACCACGGACGGGGTGAATATCCAGAACAGTCACTTTTCCTGCTGCTGGTTGAGATTTAATTTAATCGTTGGACCGTTTTATACTTTATATCTACGTTTTCTTTTTACCATAATGCACCTCTCTTTGTCAGACTGCGCTGACCTACAGCACCCAGACAGGAGACAGGAGGACCCGGGTTCACACTCTGACCCTGCGATGCTCCCCTCGCCTGCAGGACACTTTCCGGCAGTACCAAGCCCAAACTTTACTCACCTTCTACTGCAAAAAAAGTGAGCTGTTCTCCCTGTAATGTTATCAGAGACTATATATATATATATATAATATATGACACTGCCTTCTTAGTTATGTTATAGTTTGTTTTACAGTCATTCTTAAAATATCACATTAGACGACATTAATGTGTGTTTTTTTTGTGTATCCCGTCTAGTTTACTGCTCAGTGTTGGAGCGCCCTCTACAGGAGCTGAGGGAGGAGCTGCAGACGGAGGTGACGGAAGCGTTGGCGTCCTACCGAAAGCACTGCTGCTCCGCCTCAGTGTCGGCCGGACAGGTGAGCTCCATCAAATGCACTTCATACTTTTAAAGACTTCCAGAAGTACAAAGGGTGCTCTTTACTGTTGTAAATGTCTAAAAATGGTTATTGTAGAGAGAAATCTGAATTTTCTTATAGCCCCTCTTGGGTTTATTGTATTATTTTTGATTGTGTGTGTGTGTGTGTGTCCTGTAGCTCGTCCTCCCTCAGTACCTGCGAGCGCTCCCTGTTTACATCAACAGTCTGAGGAAGAGCGAGGTGCTGCTGCCGGGCCTGCGGAGCTCCGTCCACCAGCGGCTGCAGCAGCGCTGCCAGGTGCTCAGCATGGACGCCTGCAGCACCGCCACACACTTCTACCCGCTGCTGCTGCCGCCGGTCAGTACCGTCAGCACCAGGGAGTTGTGCATCCTGTGGCATGCAGCGAAGGCGTGGCTGATTTTTAATAAAGACTTAAAAATAAATGTCAGCAACAGACGCACAGGTTATTTATTTATTTATTTATGGCAAAACAAAGCCGTGTCGACCTCTGACCTTTATTCCCACTGACCACATTGTGGCTGTAGAGTAAATTCATTTCACTGACAGTGATGTTCATTGACGTAGCATTCAGCATCATATTCGTAGCTGTGACACACACTTCAGGTCATCTCTCATTCGTCCCGTGCAGCCGCTCTCGGTGGACCGCTCCAGCTCTCCGGACCCGGAGGAGACGCTGCGCTGCTGCGCTGCCAGCCTGGAGCCCGGGGGTCTGTATTTAGTGCATGCACCCCTCACCCTGCTGCTGTGGGTGGGCACCCAAGTCCCGGCATGTACCCTGGCGGAGCTCTTCAACGCCAGCTGCTTCTCCTCCCTGCCCTCCGGAGAGGTAAGAGGTGGATTAAAATGGATTGTAATTGATGGAAAATGTAAGAAGGTGTAAAGGTTTCAACAATTGCGTAATAATAAAAAAAAGACGTGGCGAGTTGTGTGGCATTGACTGTCCATTTGTGCTGTTTTGTGTTTCTTCAGACCAAGCTGCCCGTTCTCGACAACCCTCTGTCCGTCAGCGTTCGATCCCTCGTCCACACGCTGAACTCCCAGGCGCCGTGCGCCCGCCAGGTGAGCCGCTGCCCGGCGCTCACTGTGATGCGTTCATGTCGTGTCAGAGTTAGTCGGTTTGGAGCTGCAGGCTGGGGGAGCTGCTAAAGCAAACAATGGGGGCCTTTAAAAAAAAATTATAATATTAACTTTGGCCCTGTTCCATTTAGGTGGGCCAGGGCTCTGCTGCTGTGCACGCTGGCTCACTGGAGTGGCTGTCACACACTAAATAGAATGGGGCCATGATTAATTTAATCAATTACAGCTGTGTTTACCCTCCTACGCTAGTACCTTGTGTTACTTTACAAAATGAAGAAAGAGACACAGAAATCTACATTTCTAATACTTTTACTTTCACAGATATTTTATAAGTTATCCACTACATTAATATTCCTTAAAATATATATATATATATATATATATATATATATATATATATATATATTTTGTGTTTTAACTTGTCAAAATGTTGCTTTTTGTGTGCCTTTTTAATCTTTTTCATTTGCTTTTGTGCAAATTTAACAAACGCACCTTTTCCTCGACGCATTTGTCAAAACATTTTCACCTCACAAAATCCTGAATGAACTGTGATAGTTAAATTAAAGTGAAAAAAAAAAGTAATTCTCGTGAGCGGTTGAGGACCGACATTTGTTTTTCAGTTATTTTTTCCCTCTGGTCTGAAAAAAAAAGAGAGGACGTGAGATCTCCTCCTCCTCCTCTTCCTCCTCCTCCTTCTCCTCATATCGGGATACGCGTCGACTGCCTTGTAGCCGCTGATACCTCCGTGTCTGTTTTTCTGCCTCAGCTGCGGGTGGTGAAGCAGGGCGACGCCTGCGAGGAGGCCCTGCAGCGCCACCTGGTGGAGGACAAGAGTCCCAACGGGGGGGCGTCCTACGCCGACTTCCTCTACCACCTCCACGTCAACTCGGTCCGGATTCTGCAGTGACCTCACACACTTTCACCCTGTGTGTGTGTGTGTGTGTGTGTGTGTGTGTGTGTGTGTGTGTGTGTGTGTGTGTGTGTGTGTGTGTGTGTGTGTGTGTGTGTGTGTGTGTGTGTGTGTGTGTGTGTGTGTGTGTGTGTGTGTGTGTTCCGTGCAGTTCTGAAAAATGTGTTTATGATGTTAATTTATTCCTGTCTTGGTGTGTGTGTTGCTCACAGTGTGTTCTGTGTGTGAATAACCCATAAAGAAACAAATCAATAAAGGCTTTAATTGAACCTTGATTGGAGTTCCTTCCTGTGTGCAGCAGCTGAGGAGATTTCCAAATGTTTCGTGAACCGTGTCGCAACAACTCTTGACTCCTTAATGGAGGAGCAGAGCGCCCTCGGCGATGTCATCCTGCAACCTCCGACGAGTACGTGACTCGGGACCGTCTAATGAGCCCAAAGGGGCCAATCACACTATTTGGCAGCAGATATGTTGCGGAAAAGCAAGGGGTGGAGTTTGAGGGTTAGGGTTATTTATGGCGGCGTCCCCTTGAGGATGTAGCTGCGCTCCAAATTGCATACTTTAAAAAAAACGTTTAGTGCACGCTGCAGCCGCCCTCACAAAGCACTGTAGTGTTGCATGCAGTGTGCATTAAATTGGGACATGCTCCTCATAACATTGCACCTCGCTCAAACTTTGACCCTCTTCCTCATGTTTCTGCTGAGCAAAGGATCGTGGGTCGGAATAGCCTAAATGGCATGCTGGCTTACATACTGCAAAATGCTCGCGGATGTAGTCGAACATCCTGGTATTTTTGGCATATTGCATGTGACACACTGTGTATTGGGACTGACTAAATCTTTTTCTGGCATAATAAATAGCATTGGTATTATGAGAATTGGTTATTTATTTCTAATTAGCATCTGTCGATACTTGCATTTACCTAAATGTTGAGTACATATGTATCTGACGCATTGAATCAACAGCTGAAGCCTCTTAATCTGACTCGGCTTATTCTTAATCCAACCGCTAATGGTCCTGATGCAAAACTATGAAGTGGACATGCATTACATAATTATATGATATGAATAAAAGCGCTTGTGGTGCTCAAAGCGCCAAAAAAAGACCTCAACATCGACGTCTCTATAGGACCCGGTAACTCAAGAGGATCCACGCCAGCGGGGCTCTACACTGCAAGCATTATGCCAGAGACGAGAACAGAGTGTGAATGTGAGGAGTTATTCGTGTGGCGATGGTTGAGAGCAGGCGCAGGGTGATGCAACTCTAGAGAGATATCTGGGGAAATGATTAAAGATTGAATGAGAAGCCGTCCGTTGACTCAAAACCACACATTTATTAACCTCATAATAAGCCAGAGCATCAATGAAGTCCTTTGGGTTCATCCTGTGGGAAGCATGAATGTAGAGTAGTTATTTTAATCTGGCCCAAATGGGTTGTAGTTTAATTTTGATGCATGAAAATCACCCGAGTGTTCTTGTAAATGGAGAAACGGTGTTGTTCCAGTTTTGTTCATCTGATAATGGAAGTCAGATGAGTCAATTCAGCGATATATTCATAGTTTCTTTCTGGAATAGTTAAGTTGATTTAAAATAAATCATCTCTAACTGCATTACAGTTTATTTATTTTTACATTTTCACACTGTGAGTCCTTGGATTTGAAACCTTGATCACAAAGCAATTTGTTTTGGATGTAGCCGCCTTCTTATCTTTCCAGATTCTTAGTATTAATAACAGTAATAAGCTATAAAGAAAGAAATAAAATAAATGAGATCAGTTTCTGCTCGCCACTTTGTTGGCAGCGTGTAGGCCTTGTGAATCTGTATCCTCAAGCATTTTGGATGCAGTCCAGTTAGATTCTGGTGGGATCACACTATCTGAGGGGAAGTGGACTGCAGCACTCTGTGTTTGACACTTCATCTGGAAGCAAAGAGATTTTTTTCAGATTATGTCAAGATGATGTTCTCACGTCTGGAGCTATTTGCCTCCTTGGTGATTCTTCTGTAAATCTGGGTGGTTAAAAATAACAAAAAGAGGAGTTTACATCCCAGGATAACAATCATATTACACCGTTTGGTTGGTGGCTATAACAAGGCCCCAAATGGTGGGTTCAGCATTCTTTTAAAAAAAAAATATATATATATATATATCTTTTTTTATGGTCCTGGGTTTTCTTACAGATAGCAATTTTTGCTTTGTGATGTACTTTTTCCAAAGAAAAATGTGCAACCTTTGCATCTGCAAATGCTCTGCAACCTGTATTTCTACAATATTGATATAGTCTCTGGCTCCTGAATATATATGAAGACATTTTACTTTTTACTCGTCCAGTTGAAAGCCAGATAAACACGTCTATTTTCAACACACATGGCGGCATGTTTTGAAGGCACAAAACCAGCTCTCTCATATTTGCCCCTATTTGGAAATAGGCACCGAGCAGGCAGGAGGTGTGTTCGATTACAGTGCCGCGCGTTGCCGTTGCGCCCTGTGGCCACCAGAGGGCAGCAGAGAGACACTCCTCCGCTGCCTCTCATTGGAGAAGCTGCAACCGAATCTGACGGACTATGTCAAGTTAGACTGACTTATCAGCGCACGACCGGAAAACGATATATTTCTGCCTTCAAAATAAACTGCAACTATGTCCCAAACACGTTCTGGGTCAGAGAATGTGGGAAAACAATACTAGTCAGTGATTATTATGAAGCTAAATGGATGAATATAAATAAAAAAACATTATATTCCTTTCTAAATCTTATATTTAAAGCAACAGACTTAATAGTACGTCCTTGAGTTATTTACAGACTATGCACACATACAGAGTCATCTTCGACAGGCATGGCATGAAAGGTATTACTGCTATAAAGTATCTCCATTATTTATAAATAACAAAAACAAAATAACAAAATGGTTCATCAAAAGGATGATTTCTATTGTGGGCAATAATAAGAGGAAGAACATTTAGGCTGAACTTTATGATTCAAGTGCACAAGAGATCTGCTAAAGAGTTACTGTGCAATAAGCAATGATAACTTGAATGATTAACAAAGCACACCAATTCAAAGCATACTTTTTTATTCTTTATATTGTATTTTATTTTACATTACATTTTATCTAATCAAATTTGTCTCAGAAGGATAAAGGCAAAGAAAAAAACAGCATGCTAAAACAGTCAGGCTACTTTATCCGCATTACTGTTTATCGACCACAAGAAGGCAGAAGAACCCATACAATCTAAATATTTACCAAATAGTAAGAACTTTGTATTATTCAGTTGGTTAAAAAAAAATAACATGTATTATTTAATTATATCCAAGCAGTTTGTAAAGTTTGCTAACGAGCAAACTCCGTAGGAAAGGTGACGTCAAGCTCTTAGCGCACGTTAGCGCGCTTTTAAACTTTCTTTGTGTAGCGTTAGCCAAGACAAGCTACATTCAGGGAAACGGAGCCAGGTAACCAATACCGTCGTGTAGCTGCAGGAGTTCACCAGGTCTTGGTTGCTAAATTCATCGGCATTCATTGGAATGGCATGGGTTTGTCAACAAGTAATATATATATATATGTATGTATATATACATATATATATATATACAAGCTGTATACAAATATAATTTATATATATATATAAAAGCTGTATACAAATATAATTTATATATATAAAAGCTGTATACAAATAATATATATATATAATATCTAAATTATATTTGTTTTATCGAAGCAGCGTTTATTCTGAAAATCATAGCAGGAAGTCGCTTCCCTCCGACCAGCTAGCTTGATTCCGGGTCTCTTTGAGCGCGCGAGCTGTCAGTTAGAGACAGACCCGGAGAGAGAACAGCAAACCCTGGTCGCCTCGTCCTTCAGTCTCAAAGCCTCCTTCCTCTCAGCGTTTCACCGCTCCATCGGCCGTCTTGCTGCTGGGCGGACCTGTATTTATTTATTTTTTATTTTTTTTAAACGCATTTTTTCTAATTCTTCATCTTCGTCCCGGAGCTGACAAAAGTAAAAGAAGCGCGAGACCAAGAAGAGAGACATGGCCACGACAACCTGTACGCGATTCACAGACGAATATCAGCTGTACGAGGAGCTGGGGAAGTGAGTCCCTGTTGTTGTTGTTGTTGTTGTTGTTGTTGTTGCTTTTACGTGTTTGTGTGGGAGTTTTGAGGGTTTCTTATTTTCTGTTACGGTTGTCTGGTTTGAAAGTGTAATTTGGAGAAACGGCGTGGAAGGCTGGTTAGAGCTGCGCAAGACAGCTCTAATCGAGTATGTGTGGGCGCGCGCGCGCGTGTGTATGTGCGCTTATTCGGGATGACAGCTCTCAAAATACGGTCTCTCTCTCTCTCTCTCTCTCTCTCTCTCAGATGCTTGCCCTTCTCGTAATTTATTTCTCACGTGTGTCAAAACTGACAGAAATGTCTAGATGATAATGTATGCAGTTTATATCTTCATGTGCACGTGCAAGTCGTTTATGGTTGCACAAATGACAGTTTCTGAGTGCTTTGATCAGATATCTTCCAGAAGAATTAATGATAAGCATGAGTCGGTTTGCCCTTTGACCTATCGTTTGCGTTTCAGCATGACTTTGTTAAGTCCTGAATTAAACGCATCAAGATGTGCACGTTCTGTATTTTACTTAAAGGAGCTTTACAGCTACGTTGTGACAGCTCTGTTTCCTTAGGAGGCTCTTTTGCAACACTGTGGCTGCAGATAACACAAGATATGACAGAGAAACATCTGTTCTTTGTTAGAGGGTTTCCTGAAAGTTCTCCCAAATATTCATTTTTGTCAAATTGCATTGTCATTATATCCTTATTGTCATCAAACATCTGCTTGATTACACACACTGGTTTCGTGCCAGAGGAGATGTAAAAGTACTCCATCAGTCCTAGCTCTCTTTGTAATAATAAACTAACAATTGACTCTAATTATATTAATATTGAACTAACAATTGACTAGAATAGATAATTGAATAGAAAACGTGTGAGCGTCCCACACAATGTTTAAGATAAACAAAGCGATGTCATGGAGGAGGGCTAAGCTGGAAATAGACGAGCGTCTTTAATACGTTTGCTTTTTGCTGATTCAATATTTCTGCCAATTCTGATTTTCTTTCTAAGAACTACGACTGGCGACTTTTGTCACCACCTCCCAGAAAAATCATTTCAACCTGAAGTTGAACTCGTAAACAAGAAGTAAATGTTCCACTTTTACTTTGTTGTTATCGTCCAATAAGGGAATTGTTTGCATAAAACCCACAATTCAAATGATTAGCAGTCAAACGATTGTATTTGAATATGTACTTTGATAATACAAACATCTTGGCATTAATGATATATTGTATTATAAGCAGCTTAGAGCTTGTGTTAGGAAGTTAAACTGGTCGAATATCTATTTTACACAGCTGGGAAAACATCTCCATTAAAAAAACAGATGCACACTGATTATATATACATACATGTTCTCTTTGTCATGAAACTGGGCCTCCATTTGCATCCGCAGCACTGCTCCAGCTGCTCTTTAATTAAGTGCTAATTAAGTTTCTTTTCAGAGCCCCTCATCCCCCCTTTCAAGCCGACAGGACCTCAGTGTACGTGGCAGGTTGGGCTGTGGTCAACCGTACGGTCGGTTGTCTGTCAAACCGATCGCTGCAATAGAAGCCACGCCCCTTTTTAATCTCTTCAGTCGTAAATATCGTCAACAGGAAAAAGGTTTTTGTCTGCCTGACTCTCAATTTATCCCAAAAGTCAGCGAGGCTTCCTGCTGTCCTGCTCCTGGCTCTTGATTTGAAAAACATAACAAAACAAAAAAAACGCACGATCACGTGACGAAAAACTCTAATCTACGTGTCTAGAATTGTACGAAGAAGGCCGATTTGTTTATTTTAAACGCTTTAGAAACCAAAGTCTTCAAAAAAATAGTTTTTCTTGACAAGATATTCCACCTTCGTTTCCTCATAATGCTCTTAATACTTATTTCTTTACAAGGCGTGTACGAAAAGGCAGTGAAGCAGTCCATGGATATGAGATATACGTTTACAGATAATTACAATCGACTAATGGATTTAGTCGACAGATCGGTCAAAGGGTCGCACGAATAAAGGCTCTTGAATCCTGCGTCTACCAGAGATGTGTTCGCAAGTTTCTTGGAAATAAGTCATTCAGCATGGAGAAAAAAAGCCTAAAAAAATCAATAACATCTCAGTGGACTAGGACCAAATCGACCAATCAGTCGGCCAATCAACGAAGAGTAGATTGCGTGGGCCTGTCCGCGATATCGGATGAATCTTAGCTTCTGCACAATACAGTCAGAGGTGCTCGGCTTCTGAAAGCCCTCCAGACTAATCCGTGAAGAAAGACCTCTCAGGGGGCCGATCGTATTATTCACACAGAGCTTTGAGGGAAAGGACGCAGGTGTGAGTGGCTCGGCCTCGTCGTGACGGCGCTCTCGCCGAGACTTTGTGATGCTAATCCGACATCTGAGGCGAGCTAATCGACCCTCCGCCGGCGTCCCCGTTCTATGTAAACGATGCATTCTGCCGACTCTCCACGACAACACGGACAGCCAATGAACACCGTTTCCTTTGTCATCGTTTCATCTCGGTTTCGACTTTGAACGTTTTTTTTTTTTTTTTTTTAGTGTAGATTTACAAATCCTAATTATACAGTGCGTAAGTCTTCCACAGAAGGTCACCCAAAAGGTCACAGTCGTCCGGTTACAAACCCCCTCGACTGCTGGAGGCACAGCTTTTCTTCAAAAATGATTTGCGGTCAGTTCTGTCCACGTGTCACACCAGACTTCAAAAAAAAAAAAAAAAAAAGGCAGTGATTCATGACCTGTTACCCTATTCAGCTGCCTGTGTGTGTGTGTGTTAGCATATTTACCCCTGACGATGGATACTTACCTCACAGAGTGTGAACTTTCCAGGCACAGCTGTGGAGTTTGGTGTCAGTAATTTGTCCGTCCGTCCGTGTGTGTGTGTGTGTGTGTGTGTGTGTGGATGGCGTGGCCCATGCAATGCTTCTACGCAACTGTGTGTCAGTGGGTTTCTGGCTTCTGGGTCGTGTTTCGCCACAGCGCACGTGGTCGCTGCCGAAAGGCCTCCTGCGAGCGCGTTGATCCTCCGCCGCGACACTAACAGTTTCAGGCTTGAATACCCGGTGAAGTCTGCTGGGTTTCTTTTCGTGTCTCTCGCATCGACATTTAACGCCAGCTCCTGCTCATCTGAGGCTACGTTCACAAAACAGAGTACAAAAAAAAAAGTTGAAAACGCACATATCACATGACCATTCACGGGCCGTGTGCGTGACGGCGTGATTGCGATTTTCGTCAATCGAGTAGCGAACGTGGTTTAGTTGCAGTAAATACGAGGAAGAACGGCAATGGCGGAAAGAGGGACCAGAGATTGCTTCACTTCTTGAGGTCGAACTGTTGCCTGTAGACCTGACTGTTTGGTTTCTCTCGGAAAAGGGTCATGTGATGGGGATGCGACAAATTAGGGAAGTACACGTCGTGACTGCTAAGACCCCATCAAGTAGCTACCGCGGGCGTCCACGCCATCGTTTCCAAACTTCTCCGTTTACACCCGTCCAAACACATTACATTTCATTTAGCTGAGGCTTTTATCCAAAGTGACTTACATGATATACAGTAGACACAGCAACGGTGAGCAAGGGTTAAGTGTCTTGCTCAAGGACACAACGACATGGACTAGCGGAGCCTGGGTTCGAACCACCGACCCTCTGACTGAAAGACAGACTTGCTAACCTCTGAGCCACAGTCGCCCACACACTTGGATGCAAGTAGTTTTAAAATGGAAACATGGTAGTGTGGACGTGGCCTCAGTCTGAGGTCAGCTGACCTCACAACTTTCACCTCTTGGACCCCGAGGCCTTGATGGTGGTTGTGTAACTGCCTCAGTGTGGAGGCAGACCAGTGGCACCAGTCTGTGAACGGAGGCAGTCAGACTGGGGGCACGAACGGGGCCCGAAAAGAGTCGTACGCCACTTCCAACGCAAAAATGTGTCACAAGCAGCAATGGCCAAAGTTACCTTTTTGTTAAGTGTTATCATGACCTACTATTCGCTAATGCTGGGTTTGTGTTTAAGAGCCCGTTTAGCCTCTCTCTCTCTCTTTTTCTCTCTCTCTCTCTCTCTCTCTCTCTCTCTCACGCCACATGTGTGCATGCTATTTCAAATTTGCTGACAGTGCTTGGGGAACCTCGTGGGAGCTTATTAAGCAGACAAAATCCTGGCACCGCCGTCTTTTAATGTCGTTAGCAGCGGTTAACGCGAGCGAGTGACTTCGGGTCTAATCAGCGTTGGGCCTGGAAAAATGCCGACCGTGCAGAAAAAGTCGCCCGCAAAACCTCAGGCCCAGTCATTACGTTGAGCCGCGACCCTCCACTGCTCTCTTCGTCATTTATTAACAAATTGCAGGTGTGCAGATGATACTTTTCCCATTAAAACAGGATGTGTAAATTAGAGATTTCAAGTCGAGTAAATGTTTCTTTTCTTTTCTTCTCGTGTCTTTACAGGGGAGCCTTTTCAGTGGTGCGCAGATGTGTCAAGCTGTGTACAGGACAGGAGAATGCCGCCAAAATAATCAACACCAAAAAGTTATCCGCGAGAGGTAAGCACGCCCATATTTCAGGATCGCTCATCATGCGTCTGCAACTTTCACCTCCTGCAGCCCAGTGGGCCGCGAGCATCGTGGCTCCATTGAATTTCACCATTATTTCACTCCCTGTGAGTGCCGTGCACCACCAGACGAGGGTGACTCATGTGTTCATAGTCTCTCTGTGCCAGTGGTCAGCTCCCCACCTACAGCGCAGACAGTTATATAAGTGATACCGAACAGCAGTCACCCTCTCAGATGGCGAGGCGTGGGACAGCGTGCATGAGAAAAGGACGCCGATGGAGCTTGTGTTGTACTGCGGTGGCCCAACAGCGGGCTTTCCTGGACTTTAACACTGTTTCTGAGTTATACTGGTAACTGGTGCCGTGTACCATTTTAAATGGGAGGCATGAAACCGAGTTAAAACCCGTGTGCGCCTTGGATCCAATTCACATCCGCTTGGCCTGATTGGACTTATTTGTGCGTGACGCGGACAAGTGATGTATTTTAAAGCGTCTATACCAAGTCTTTTTATGTTACCTGCTGTGTGGGAGGACTGATGTTATGTGTGGACTTGAGGGCAATGCTGCAGGGCTATCGGTATAACTTCGTTCTCTTGAGTACCACCGACGCATCCGGTAGCAAAGGTTAATCTCTGTTGATCATTTAATGATCACTTTGTGGAGAGAGGGATATTGTAAAAGCACTAAAGGACTCCTGCGTTTGAGTTCTTTGATCGTGATTGCGTGACGCTCCGTCCACTTTTACGCTGATTTTAAATAAATGGATCTATAATGTTTGACTGTAGAATCACATGATGGTGAGTCGGGCACCACTTGCTCGGTGTAAATCTCCTGCTGCCCCTCCGGCCTGGTAACTGGAGCCCCCGAGGCACCGTGCTGACCCTTGACTGTTACCCTGCCTTCACACACACACACACACACACACACACACACACACACACACACACACACACACACACTAATGGGGCCACTGCTTGTGCGGTGGAAGAGGCATTTTAACAGGCATGAGCAGAGGGCATCAACCTAGAAGGTCTACATCATTTGTCAGTTTTCTTTTTTGTTGTGGCGGTTATACTTTCTTGTTAAAAAGCGTTTGCTGTATGCGGACCGCTTATGAAATGCTGCTTGTTTGAAAGTGTTAGACTAGAGGATGCAGGCGCTTGGAAACAATTAATAAATACACGAGGTTGTATGATTATGATGATTAGCGACTACAGCAGGCATTACAAATACATGTTGCTACTTTCACTTGTAAAAATGACGTGTAGTGAAAATACAAATATATGTTTTCTGTTTTTAAGCCATGAAGAGGTTTTTAGAGATGGTATGTCAGGTCTCTTACTTATTGCTGGTTTAGATTGTTCTGCTTCCCAAATTGATCCATTAGTTAAAGTGTTTAGGCTCAAGTTTTTATATTTGGGCAACTGTCACTTATATTTTCAGTGTAGGAATTTATTCCCACAGCAAATTTTGCTTAATATCAAACCTAAGAAAGATAATAAACAACCATTTGTAAAAAAAACAAACAAAAAAAAAACTTTATTTGAATGCTGTGTGCCATCGTTTTTGGCAATGCTTACGTCCCTCTTGTCATATTTTGACTACAATGTCAGTGTTTCTTTTAATGAGATTAAACCCATCTGAGATTATCCCGCTGCTATATTCGCAGGAGGCTAAAGGTTAATCCTCTCAAATGGCCTGATGAGAACTAAAGTAATTGTGGCGTCCGTCCATATCTCTGAGACGCAGCGTGATGTCCATGCTTCCGCAACGCATTCGGTGTTGGAGGACCGATCTGACCCGACCGGGTGGAGCGAGGCTCCACTCTAAAGGCCGAGCCGGCGGGGAAACATTGGAGCCGCTGCACACTGCTTCTACTCCAGGTCCTATTCATAGCTCCATGATATCTATATGACATGGGGGCGCAGGTTTTACGGCCATCAGGATGGGTTGCTGCTCTGCTTTAGAATTGGCATTTGCTTTATATCCTTGTTGTTGTTGTTGTTGTTGTTGTTGTTGTTGTGGTATTTGGTAAGGTTTGAGAACTTAGCGCAACAGGGCAGCAGCAAACCAAGAGGAGCTCTTGCTGGCAGATGGAGATGGACGCTGGGGGGGAGGGAGGGGTCACGCGAGAGAAGGCACCCCAGGCACTTGGCAGCTGAAGGCCATGCGCCTGTACGCCTACATGCCTTTAGCACGGGACTCTCATCTGACTCTTCAGACCGAGCGGAGGACCGGAGACTGTGGTGCACTCAGCCACCGGCCCACTGAACCCCATCAATAATCTACCAGCTACAACAAGAGTATTATGTCTTGTTTGTTACTCATAATATTACGTACCAACACACACAGCCAGGCTTCTCCTCTGTGTGTGTGTGTGTGTGTGTGTGTGTGTGTGTGTGTGTGTGTGTGTGACAGCTTCACATTACCCCACCTTCATGCAGCCGCAAAGAAAGTTCAAGCCAATCCAAAACATATCAACAGGAAATGTAGGACAGGTCCGTTGGGCAAGGCTTCTAGCCAATCACAGAGCTCGTGGGCAGGGGTCTCTGGACAGGGGTTGCCAGAGGTTGCCGTGTGGCCTTTTCATTTATCATGACGATGGAGAGTAGTGTGTGTGTGTGTGTGTGTGTGTGTGTGTGTGTGTGTGTGTGTGTGTGTGTGTGACACGTGTGCTGTATGAGATTCACCTGCAATGCAGTGGCAGTGATCCGACCTGCTTTCGGCCAGCCAGCTTTGTGTCAGTGTCACATAACCAGGACAAATATAGTCGCTTCAGTGAAATGCGTATTCAACTTTTAATATTAGGATATGTATTATTATAATAATAATAATAATTCAAACTTATGTAGCGCTTTTCTAGACACACAAAGACGCTTCACATGGACTAAATTGTGTTAAATCTTTCTGACCCATCCCAATGATCAAGCTTCACCTTAAACTTAGACGCATTACGACACCATGTCCCGCCTTTACTGTGACACGTGCAGGAACTAGAGTGCGGCAGGAAATGAGTCCTAAACCCTGTGCATGAGTCAGCATTGTTCCACCTCCGGTTCCCTTGTCTCCTATTCAATGGGTTAGGGTTAGGGTTAGAATAAGATTTAGTTAAACGATTTAAAATATGGCAGTAGATGCAAAACCTTGATACAGTCCGAGTTTTTGTGAGCGCAGAGCGGTTCATGCTCGAGCATTTCCCAAATGGCAAAAGTCGTCCTGATGTTCTGCACAATGGTTATAACGGTCTCTGTGACTGTCTTTTTACGTCCTTCCCCTCTGGAGACCTGAGTCCTCACCGGTGATGATTAACCCAGATTCATTCCTCTCCTCTCGGCTCCCCAACACGTAGTTTCCTGCAGACTTCGCTAACTGCCGTCCTCGGGTTATCTCACTTAGTGAGCAGCCAGTGCTCATGTTCCTCTCTCCAACCTCTCTCCTCTTGCTTGTCCTATTATCTCCACTTCCTCTCTCTTTTCCCCTCAGGATCACTCCTCATCTTCCTCCTGTTCCCTGCCCTCTCCTCTCTATCTCTGCTGCATCAGTAGCATTCAGTTGCAGGTTTTCCCCCAGAAATGTTGTTTTTTTGTCCCCATTGAGACTATCTTTAACGGGCAGTCCACCTTAAGTGAGTGTGAGTCAATGTCGCCTTTAACTTTGGGGCTAACCACCTTCCCTTTAATCAGCAGGTGGCAAGCAAGACATTAAAATAGCCTAAAATGTGCACACAAATGTGCGTGGGGAAGGGAATTCGTAACATTTTATCTACATCAATCAAATTGTTGAGTGGAAAAAGGAACCAATTCATTTTTTTTAATAAAATTCTAAACTAACCTTTTACTTAAGTGGTTGTTTGCATAAAGACACACACAATTCCAATGATTGGGAAATAAATAATTCTAATCAAATCTTGGCATTAGTATTTTTAATTATGTTTTATAAGCTGCTTAGAACTAACGTTAGGAGGTTAAACAGCATCTACATCTGTTTTATTTTGCTGTGAAAACATCTCCTTTAAACAACTCTATATTGTATTATTGTATGTAAGTTTCTCGACAAGAGCAACATTTTAAAAGATCCCTTTGAACACATGGTCACATTATTGCCTGCTCCCAACACTCTTATTCTTAATGCATGCGGCATGTGACTCAATGCAACGTCTAGATACAACTATCAGGACTGAGCTAACACGCTACCCATGTACGAGTTTCGAGCATATATAATATTGTTTATCTATTTTTATTCTCGGCACATCCAGAATCCAAAGACTTCTATCTGATCTGTATTCAGAACATCAAATAAGACGATGATACCTCTATCACGGACTAAATCCCCACACTTCCCCTCACCCCGAGGTTATCTCTTCTTTATGTGAAGAGCAGCCGTTACACAACCTTGTTTGGGTGGTCAGGGCATCTGTCACTCACCGTGTTGGCTGTAGCTTTATCTCCCATTGATTCAGCCGGCCTGTTAGAGCCGGGACAAAGGACCTGAGTGGCAACCTTCCTCATCACAAAGGAGGTTGCTATATCTCATTTGAAGTCAATCTCCAGCTGTAAATCCCAAGACACCTTCTCAATGACCCATTCGGATCTCCACTTAAAGAGATTTTAAGCTTAAGCGGGGCTAGAAAGAAGCAGAGTTAATTCTGTGTATTATAATTTGTAGTTCCCATGCTTAGTAATATTGCTGCGACGAATATTGCTGCGACAGCATTATTTGATGCGGACTTTGCTTAAAAACTCAGTATTTTAAAAACAAAGCAAAGGATGAATAATACAACCCTCAATACTTTATACCTTTTACATATCGCAATATCATCTCCTCTGCAGCTTTCAGTCCTTCAGACGTGCCGATGAGATAAACGCCCAGTCTGGCCATCTGCTAGACCGGGCGGCGATGAACCAGCGCGTTTCCTCGGAGTGATGTCAGCAGATGCCTCCAACAGAATGAAATGTGATGCTTGTGCTCGGGAACGCGTTTTCCAGCTTTTGACATTGTGGTGTGACGGATGACGAATCTGGGAGCGTTCAACACAAGCGACTAGTTGGTATTATGCCAGTCGCCGTGAGTTCAGCTCAAGGGAAAGCATAATGCAGACTGACTGATCCACTGGTGGCACTGGTGCTCCCAGTGCTCCCAGTGCTCCCAGTGCACCTTTTTGTTACTTACAGCATCATTTTATAGCAACATGATCACGTACAGTTACTCAAATACTAGTACGTTGATGCTGCTTTTCTACTCTGCTACATTTCATAGGGAAATATTGTACTTTTTAATACACTACATTTATTTATGAGTAAATTAAATACATTATACAGTAAATTAAACCTCCCAACATTGTACAAAAAACAACATTGAAATGCATCTTCTGCATTAATGTATCAACACTACTAATCTTCTTTTATAATGTATAATAATTGAACTGCTAAAGAGCCCATTTTCTTGATGACATACTTTCATACTTTTAGAAGATTTTAAATGCATGACATTTACATGTAGCGGCAAAATTAATCTTTCCGCAAAGTTTCTCTGCCGCAGCTTAATTAGCCTCAACGACCGCATACAAAATAAAAAAACAGCTGCATGCACGTGATATGAGCGCACAGCAGGAAACCTCCTTGTGACGGAGAAGTTTTGCTTCGCATGCACAAATGTGGTCCCACGATCACAAGGCTGTGACGAGCTTGACTCTGTCATGACTTGCTCAACGTATATGAATATATATATATATATATATATATCTCTTCCCCAATGATTGACAAATACCGTATTCACTGTTTTTCAGAACATACTATTGACTAACATACTACTATCTACCCATTTACAGGGTCTGAAATTCAGTTTGTAACACAGAAAGAAACGCATTGAAACAAAACACATTTAGTGTGTCCATTGCCTCCTGCTCTCTCTCCCCTCGTCTTTCTTTTTAAAATAATCAACTATAGAGCGCTTTATTTTTGCACAACAGCTAAATGGCTGCACAACAGCAGCAATCAGCAATGTCTTATTCTTTTAAACAGAAAGACAGCACCCGGGCTTCATGCATAATAATTACCATGGCTTTTTTTTCTTTTTTTCTTCTCCTTCCTTCCTCCTCCTCCGTCCCCCCTTCAACACTCCTCCATTCCTTTCTCTGCCTCGCTCCTCTCATCTTCTAAGGCTTTAATCACTGGGCTTACACGTCACTGTCACTCCTCGTGGCAGCGTGAATGTGTGCGCTGGTGTTTCGCCAGCCTGTTGGCGTGTACTGCCTGTACTGTACACGTGTGTGTGTGCCGTACATGTGCGTTTGTGTGTTTTTGAGCCCATGCAACTTGTGCGTGGGAACACGTGCATCTCCATGTCGCCGCTCTTTGCTGTGCTCCTCATGCCTGCACATACTGGGTGGCCCAGTGTGTGTGTGTGTGTGTGTGTGTGTCAGGATAGGATGCTTCATAACCAAGGATTCATGGCTGGCAGGCATCATTAAGCTGTTCTATAAGCATTTTCGCTCACACACACTTGTAAATGCATAATCTTCACCTGTATTCGGAATCACAGAGAATTATATTATAATTACGCTGCATTCATAAGCTGATACATTTTGTGTTTAAACAGGATAATGACGCAGAATATAACTTATTGTATGCCTTTTGGTCAATGAAGCGTCAGCCGTTAATTGTTTCCAGGAAGTAAATCAAATCAAATGTAGAATTAGTTACAGAAAAGTATTTTTAGCACATCTGGTCACATACCTTTTTGGTACAATATGTTATAAATATTATGACATGCGAAAAGTATGAATTCAAGCTGCTTTCTTTCTCATTTCATCCATGGAGGATTCTCTACGATAATAACCTGGACAATCAACACACATCTCACTATTGCCGCTTCATCAGATTTATTTACGCCTCTTGAATAGCTCTACATACTGTAGTTTGTGTAGTGTGTGTGTGTGTGTGTGTGTGTGTGTGTGTGTGTGTGTGTGTGTGTGTGTGTGTGTTCTCAGACACAACTGGGTGTGTTTCAGTCAAACTGCATCTCAGCCCGGCGTCTTGACGCTCTCACATTTAACCCGATTATCTCAAGCAGGCTGCTTCAGTGTCGGGTCCTGATGACATCATCATTCTCTCTCTGTCTCCTTCAGATCACCAGAAGCTGGAGAGAGAGGCTCGGATCTGCCGCCTGCTGAAACACTCCAACATCGGTGAAGACCCGTCCTTTCTCTCTTTGCTCCTCCAACTTCTGTCTCAGTGAATTAATCGAAATGAGACACGTTTATTTCCAGTTTACTTCAAAGTGAAGACCTATTTGTTTTTTTACTCCAAAACTACTTTTTCATTACAAAATATATCACTTTTCTTTTTTGTTTCCGTTTTGTTAAAAAAAAGTGTAGTTGTAACAATATACAGAACTCTAATTTTTATTTTTTACTAAATGTTTTGTTGGTAAACGTATATTAATACATTTTTCTTAATCTATATAGTTCATATAGATTGTATTCTAATCTAACAAATTTTCTCTTAAATGCACATTATATGTATACATGTCTAACATATTTTTAATCAGTTTTTCTTGTGTTGTTTTTTCACTAAACTAAGTAAGACGGTAGAAGGGTAAAAAGTAGGCTGCGTCAAATTATTTAATGTATTATTTATTATAATGCAGTAATGCTACTCTGTCGGAAATGGTATAGACAGAGTACATTTAAAAAAAACACACACATTAAATATAATTATTAATATACGAAGAAACATTTATCCGTCAATCTGTTTCTCTTTCTCTTCCAGTTCGTCTTCATGACAGTATATCAGAGGAGGGCTTCCACTACCTCCTGTTTGACTTGTAAGGCATCCTCCTCTCCTCTCCTCTCTCCTCCTCTCCTCTCCTCTCTCCTCCTCTCCCCTCCTCTCCTCTCCTCACCTCTCCTCTCCTCCTCTCCTCTCCTCCTCTCATCTCTCCTCTCCTCCTCTCCTCTCCCCTCTTCTCCTCTCTATGCTCATCTTCTACCCCCTTTCTTCCTCCCCCTCCTCTACCACCCAGTTTCCCCACCATTGCCTATATATACAATTACATAACTCTCTCTACTATATCCACCACCACCCACGCCCTCCACATCCATCTCTTGGCAATTCCCTTTAGTTTCCATGGTAACAGTGTGGGGAGTATGAGGTGGGGTGGGGGGGGGGGGGGGGGGAGAGCTGTAGGAATCCTAGCCCCCCTACTGCTTTCCAACCAAGCGTCCCAATATTAATGTGTGTGTGTGTGTGTGTGTGTGTGTGTGTGTGTGTGTGTGTGTGTGTGTGTGTGTGTGTGTGTGTGTGTGTGTGTGTGTGTGTTCATTGGCAGGGTGACCGGAGGTGAACTGTTTGAGGACATCGTAGCCAGAGAGTATTACAGCGAGGCCGACGCCAGGTAGGACTGTTGCCTTCACTCGCCGTGTGTGTGTGTGTGTGTGTGTGTGTGTGTGTGTGTGAGAAAGGGCTTCTCCTTGTCCTTAAATGGCCTCTTGTCCTCTGTTGTCTTCTCTTGTCTGTTTTCTTTCTTGTTGTTTAGTGTGACCCTGCTTTACTCTCTTTCCTGCTCTCCAGTCCTCTTTTCCTCACTTCCTCTCTACTCCTCTTCCTGTTTCCTGCTCCTCACATCCCTTCTCTGCACGTTGTATTTATTTATTTTATTTTGTCTCTATTGCCTTTTCTCTTTTCTCATGCTATCCGTCTTAACTTCTTAACTTTACCTCCTACTTGCATTGTCATATTAGTCCGAGTTTTTCTTTGCTCTTTCCTTCCTTTCCATCTTTTTGTTTCACTATTCCTCTTCTGTGCATTTTCCTTTCCATCAATGCCACAGTGCTTCACCTCATACACACAAACACAGGAGCGGCCTTCCTGTCCAATCCCAGGTTTGACCAAAATGGGTTTTGAAGACCAAAAAAAAGTGATGTTGTCTATTTCAAACTAAACAGTGCCCGATTTAAGTAGAATTGACATTGAATGGGAGTTAAAGGTCTGAGAGTTGGTGCCTATAGTTCAATTAAAAAAGAAATGCAGCTCCACTTTTTGTGATCCTCCCCTTTGGGGTTGTCCCAAATACCATTTTTCGTAACTTGTGCTTCCCGATGACTCGGTCATGAGGTTCTCATCCTTTTTCCCCCAAAGTTGCAACAAAATAGTCTCTAAAACAACTAATTCGACCATGAACACAGAAAACTCTGTTCTCAAGCACAACTATGAACATGCTAACAGTGAATAAACAGCATTGTCTGCCACATAGGGGCCAGATATTTGTAACGCTAACACACTCTTATGGGTCAAACCTCTCAAATGTGTCTTTAAAATGACCCGACTAGCTTGACCGGTGCAAGCGGTCCAGTGTACATCCCATAATGTCGTCGAGCCCCTCCTTCCCCTTTCCCATGTGCGAACTCAAACAGTGGGAGAGATTAAAAAACGCGTATCAAAACAAAAGGCCCACCTGTAGTGTTTGTGGACGGGCTCACCTTCTCTCTGTCTTTTCTTTTCTTCATTTTCATTCAGCCCTCTTCTTTACTTTCTTATTCACCCTCCACCGCCACTAGCAGCCATGTTTTATATCTCACTCCCACCACTCGCGCTGACTCATCGACACACACACACACACAGTTCACTTCAACCACTAACGGGAGAGGAAATGGAGACAATAGACTGAGATAAGAGTGAGAGAGATGGTTGGAAATGACAGTTGCGGTGTGGGTGTTCATTCAGCAGCGTAGAAAGTGAAACTGAATAATCTGATATTGTCGAAATTCATGCCAGCATGACACAGGAGACGGATGTCCTGAGCTCTCGTCTCTTCTCTGTTTGAAGTGTAAATCTGTGACAGACGCCTCTGCGACTGATTTCTCCAAAACTAAGAGGCACTACAGGTTAGAGGGTCAGTCTTCAAAGGTTAATGTATGTGTCTTAGAGGACCTGCAAAGCTGCGGCTGTGTTGGCAATGTAAAATCAAATTTAAACAAAGTCTGGCTTCTCCTGCTTAATGATCTTACAGGACGGCCATTGATTTAGTAAAAAAAATTGTGCTAAAGGTGAAGGATTTTCATTTTCAATTAGCTAATTGAGCGTGATTTTTGCTTTTCTTCATCTCCAGTGCGCTAAGGAGGACAATTGTTTAGTCAAATCTTCTCATTTAGCTCATATCTCTTCATGCCTGATGCCTTTGCATTGGCTTTGTGTGTGTGTGTGTACCGCGTACACCGTATGCTGCAGTACTAATACCTGCCAATCTAAACCGACTGGTGATCGCTGCCTTTCTCGCTCACCTTTGCAGTACTCATCCCTGGCTCATGCACACACACACACACACACACACACACACACACACACACACACACACACACACACACACACACACACACTTCTTACTGCCTTGGAGAACATTAGGAACTGGGACTTTAATTAGCGATGATAATTAGTCTCTGACACGTACACTCACATGGACACCAGACCGCGCTGCGTCACACTTCTTGATTCTCTTCAGTAGCGCCTGGTTGGGTGGAGGCCGTTATGAGCAGAGCTAAATTACACCTGCAGCTGAATCGAGTCATCTTCTCCTCACTGAGGAGCACGCAGACTTGAAAAGACAAGACAGCATGATTGATTTAAACGTTTTGTTTCTGCAAACAATGACTTAGCAAACGGCGAGCGACATGAGCGTCCTACGCTTCCGACCGCCTGATGATTGTAATTCAAATATTCATCGTTTTTAGCTGCTATACGCTGCCCTGGATCACATGCTCGGTGTTGATTGTGTATCTTAGTATTGAAAGGCTTGAGGAGGGATAGAAGGTGCCCTGTCTTGACTCACAGACTGGCTCTGTGTTTGATTTTCCTCCCAGTGCCTCTTTACTGTCCTGCAGAGAACAGCGGGACATTGTATCTCAAAGTGCTAAGCAAGTCACATTTCTTTGGCAAGCGTGCCGAGCACTGCACATTTTTTTTCTTCTTCTTCTTCTTCCCACCAGGAGTTCATAAACAGACGAGTCCTTTTGGAATGACATAATGGTTTTGGACCAACAAAAAGGCGTGGGAAGGAGGTGCTCTCTTATTTCTAAATGCCACACACTGCCGGGTCACGGCGCGCGTCCACGCATGCACGCGGTAGCGTCTGCCGTCACTTTCGCTTCATATCAAAGAGCAGAAGTTAGCTCAAACTGCAAGACAAGGACGTGCAAGTAACTGGATGGAGGGCTTGTCATCGTGTGTTATTATCTGTGGATGTTGGCCTCCTGTCTGATGCCGGCGGCATGAGCCCAAAGATGGTGAATGCCGTGTGATCGATGCACAATGAAACAGACGTACACCCATCCATGCTCCTCTGCAGTGTCAACCATCAAGCGTAGTGTATAGTTAGTAGGGAAGCCACTGATAAACGTCCTATTCCCAAATCCTATTCCCAAATCGAGGCCAATTCATTTTCAGACGATTTCAAAACATGAGGTTGATTTTAATAAATATTTTGCAGCCAAATCAGATTGTTTACAGGATGTTCATCCTTCCAATGCATGTCCATTGCTTCTCTACTGCTGCCCCCTCCCTCTGCAACTCTCTCCATCATCCTCTGAGAACTGCACTCTAAACTCACCTATTGAATTAAAACCTGCTTTTAACCTGTGACGCTTAGTTATGTATGTTTTTTTGTTTAATTTCCTACTGTTACGTCCTCTATGTTATTTTTATCGTTGTTGCTTTTTCTTGTTTCTGTTATGTAAAGGGCCTTGGAGCACCTATTTTTAAAACTCTATACAAATTAAATGTATTATTAATACGTTTTGTTTTGGGATTTGCATGTATGGAAGTGTGTGTGTGCGCGTGAGTGTTCATGAGCAAGCGTGCACACGTACATCTCTCTTTCTCTCTCTCAGTCCGCCCACTAACTAGACACTGTGTGGGCGTGCATCCTGCAGGCCGCCCGTCTCTTTGCGCCTGCTATTAGTCACACATTGCTCTCTCTCTCATTGCACCAAGCCTCGCGCGCACACACATTTAAGTGAGGTGGATACGTGTATGTGTATCTGTTGCAGTGCACGCAGTTGTGATGTGTTTCGCTTTGCAGTGATGGAAAAAAAATAGCCTGGCATCAGCCCACCAGTCTTCTGTGATTCAGATACATACGTCTTGCATTTCTTTCATGTATTATTATCTCTCTTTTCCTCTTCTAAAGCGTCCCACCTTCTCTTTCACAATCTGTCACTGCTTTTTTTATTTGTTTCTCCTCTCCCCTCCTCTCCTCCCCTCCCCTCCTCTCCTCTTCTCTTCCTCTTCCTCTCCTCTCCTCTGTATCGGTGTTTGCTGTGATTTATGTCTGGCAGGCTGTTCTGCTGTGGCTCTTGTCTCTCATCATGTTTAAAAAAAAAACAAAAAAAAAACGTTTTTTGTCTCCTCCACCCACCCATCCCTCCCCTTCCAACATCTTTATCTGCATCAACCGCCCACTCCGTCTCCTCCTCCACCTCCTCCCCCTCTTCCACTCTAACCTTCCACTCTATGGTCCTTGGTCTCGTTCCTCTTGCATTGGCCCTGCCCCGTCACACTCTGTTCACTCTGGCATCCTCTTTCTTCTCCTTCACCCCTCTCCCCTTCCATTTCCCCACCTTCACCCCTTCTCCGTACACCCCCCACCCCCACCCCCCACACGGCCCATCTGCCTTCATCCCTCCCTCCTTTCACCCTCACCGTCCCTCCTCTCTCTGTTTTGTCTTCACAGTCACTGTATCCATCAGATTCTAGACAGTGTCCATCACATTCACCAACATGACATAGTGCACAGGGACCTGAAGGTTAGTATATGTTGAGGAGCATCTGCATCCTTGCTTCCTTTCCCTCCTCCGTCCCTTTCCTCCTCCCTCCCTCCCTCCCTCCCTCCTCCGTCTCGTCTGTTCATGTCGTCAGTCGCTCGTCTAATGTCCGCCTGTCCGACGCGTCTCTCGGTATGCTGTCATGTTTCCTTTTTGCTTTTTTATTTGATGATATTTTTCCTATTCAACTGGAGCCAACTGGCCGGCCTCACCCGCCTTCTGTGCTCCATCTGCCCTCCCAACCGTTGTCTTTACGGTCATTTTACAAACAACTACACAATACAACTCCTGTTGCACTGACTGGCCAGATCAATAAATTAATGGGCCTTGCACACACACACACACACACACACACACACACACACACACAACCTTCGACAGACGAATAGATATCCAGTGTTTACACATGCCCCATGCAACCATCAATCTCTCCCACCAGGTTTCTTAAACGAAGCCAGTTATATTTATTCTGATCTTCATTGATTTATTCTCCTTCCCTCCTCCTCCTCCTCCCTCTCTAGTTTTCAGTCATTTAGTTTTTTTTGCATTGATCTGTGTATTTTCAAGACAGTCTCATTCAACATCAAGTACATCTTTTCAAAGATATTCAGCTGAAAGAAAAGCACAACAGAAGCACTGTGTGCTGCGTTTAAAACAAAGACTTTTTCAAATGAATATTCTCACAAGCATCTTTTGCGAGAGGCTTTTATCCTGAATCGTACTTTAGTGAGTCAGACTCAAACCAGTAGTGTCATCAAAAGGACAAGACAGTTTCTTACATGTGATTTCATAAAACAGCATAAATGCTCTTTTCTGCTTGCCATATGATGATTAATATCATATTATTATGACCAATTAGAGAACATAATTAAGGCACCGCTTTGATTATCTCTGCAGCACTCATTTAATGCTTTACTTTGAGCCAGCAGGTATGTATTAGCATATTATATGGGAGATAATTAATGCTCATCTGCAGCTACTACAACAAATATTTGACTTTCCAGCTTTTGATGCACTAATTATGCATACAAAATTAGAAAAAGATAGCAAGTGTGTCAGGGTACAGTTGTACTGCTTACTTTAAGGAAATGTCAACCACAAAATTACCATTTGTATGTCAGTTATTCACCCAATGTTACCTTGTATTCTTAAGAAATCCTCTTTTTATTTCTTTGTTTCTCTGATACCTCCACTGGGAACGAAGAATAGTAAAACTATATCAAAACATCGGTTTACAAACTCTCTCAAAACTCATGCAGTATACAATCCAGCTCACATTTATATCTTTAACCTTATTTAAAACAGTGTCTTTCAAATAGTACGGTTTTGGCGATGTGTTTAGGGAGTAGTGTTGTACGGTTGTTAAACGCGGCAAACCAATTACTTCAATTACTTCAATTTAATGAGTCTTTTGATTCTCTGTAAAGCCGTTTACTTCATGCATACCTAATGAGGCTGCATAGCACCACAGCACACATCTCAGAGGTGGAAGTCCATTTTGCCCCATGCAGGCAAGCCACATGCTTATATACACACACACACACACACACACACACACACACACACACACACACACACACACTCACACACAGCTATTAGCATTTGAGCTGTAGATGTGACCTGCCCAGTATTTATTCATTGGGAGACCTTTAGGAATGAGACACAGGATTCTAATTTATAGCTCTGAACTTTATGGCCATGCCAGTCTCTCTCTCTCTCTCTCTCTCTATCTCTCTATCTCTCTATCTCTCTCTCTCTCTCTCTCTCTCTCTCACTGTCTCTCTCTTTCTGTCTCTGTCTCTCACTGTCTCTCTCTCACTCTCTCTCTCTCTATCTCTTACTCTTTGTTTGATCAATCTTGAGATAAAACATAATATATATATATCAATATTGTCTCTTACCGTATCTGAAATTACTTGATGGTAATTTTTTTCTCATCCAATTATAATTCTACACACACTGTTTTGTTTCAACTGCATTAAAGCTGCGAAAAAAAGGAAATTATGCATTGAACATAATTTCCAAAAGTGAAGACGGAAAGAGCAAAAGTGTTACGAAAACAAGAGAGCATCTTTTTCTATGATCCAAAAACTTCCATTAAGCCGCTCTCAGCAGTTTGTTTGACTCAAACAGGCATGTGTGTGTTGTTGATGGCACAGGTGAGACGATGAAATGCGATCCAGGATATCAAAAGCGAGGAATTAATCCATGAGATTAAAGGCTTATCAGACACCAAAACACTGCGCAGCGGTTCATCCTGCCACGAGGAAGGATTTAACTGCTTTAGAAAGCGATCACGGTGTCACTCGCTTTGTCTTTCAGCGGGCCGATCGGCCGTTAAACAGCGGAAATAAACCTTTGCTTGTATTTGATTGGCCGGATTCTAAATTCTGTAAATTGTTGGCTTCCAATGGGCAGGATTTTATCCCTTATGATTGAACAACGTTGTAAAGAGTCAGTTCTGTTAGAAGCCCTGTACGAACTCTATTCTTAAAGATTTAGACATTTTTAGATATGTCATTTCTTTGAATTGCATTTGGCATTAACAGCTATATAAATATAGTGAACACAATGGAAAGGCAAGGGGGTGGACGTTAAAAAAAAAAAAACATTATTCAGATTTTTGTTGAACTCTGGCCTGGTCAGTGCACAGGAAGCACACATGAACAGTCAAGCTTTGGTCCACACACACACACACACACACACACACACACAGCACCACGTCCCAGGTAGCACAGGTGCTTGTGTTGGTGTGTGTGTCACATCTGGGCCCAGGCAATGCACATGAACACTATACACACACACGCACGTGTTGTCTGTCTCATCACACGTATCGTCACATCATCTGGACTCAAACCTCAAGCATCCCTCCGTGTCCCGCACAGTTCTTGACTTTTGGGTTCTTATTTTAGCTAACTGACATCAGAATGGCAGATCTTGTCGGCGGAGGCCTGCTCGGCTGACAGTAGACATGGCATTGATCCCAGACACATCTTTTAAATGTTATTAATTGCACAATGACTCACTCCTTCCCTCACCTCCTTCATCAACACCATCTGTGCCCCCCCACCTGCCCTTCCCCTCCCCAATGGCCAGCCACATTCTCACACCCCCTCTTTCATCACCTGAGGTCTGCTGACTTAAACACAGAGGGAGGTGGGGATACAGAATCCAGACGCAAGTCAACTGTGAGACTCATCTACGAAGAATAGAGTATCTAAAAAGATCATAGATCCATGTGGGGTTTTATATTTTTTTAATTTTTGCAGAATAAATTGAATCAAAGGAGTCTTCTGTTGCAGAGCACCCACAGCCAAGTCCTTTTAAGACGACGAGTCCAACCCCCGGAAAGCTCACTAATGCAGGTCATTGATGACTTCTGCAGCAATATGGAGTGTTTGATCCACTTTATTCCCTCGGTAGCCATTTTAAATGTTGGCGGCCTTCCATGTGGAAATCTCCACATCCTCGATTATGATACACGTCAAATAAGAATATTGGCAATCCATGGAGATTACTTGTTATTAAAGAGAACTACTTCCTGGGTGTGCGCTCAGCTGTGGGTCAGCCGGCTGGCAACAGAGGAGCCCTCTCCAGCCTTCTCGTCCCCCTTAATCCCCCCTTCATCCCCACTCCTCCTCACACCTCCTGGCCTGTGCACGGGATTGTGTAGCGCTGCTCAGACTAACATGCGTCCCCCTCCCCTCCCCTCCCCCCCTTGGTGTTTGCATGCAGTCATTGCATCCAGCAGATCCTGGAGGCGGTGCTTCACTGCCATCAAATGGGCGTGGTGCACCGGGACCTGAAGGTGAGTGATGGGGATCATCTTTCTGTCCCTTGAGTGTGCTTAAATATTTGTGTAAGGGGGGGGGGGGGGGTTGTGGGTGTGTTATTTGTGCAGTCTGTGTAAGTCTGATGTGTAAGAGAGAAACCGACTAATGTTTGTGGACATCATGCCACTTGCAATGCCGCAGTAATTAGAAAGGGTTGAATCATCTAATTCCCCATGAATTCTGATATGAATACAATTGCCTTCTTACTAACGCTATACAATACAATGTAGGCCTTCACACAATAGTAAGAAAGTAATTTAGTCGGTCCAAAGCTCCTTTATGCTTTCACGGCTAAAGAAAATAGTCCCTCCAGCTTCTCTGCGATCCCCATGAGGCTGTCAAACACCACCTCCCGACCTTTCTCTGGCTCTGTCATTCGCAGCCTCCATCTCTGTGCGGTCACCTTCCTTTTCTGTTGTGTAAACACCACTTCCCCCTCTGGGGTCCGTGGAGCTTTTCTGACCAATGCCGCTGCTCCGTAAACTTTTTGGAGCAGGACCTTGTGTCCTTTTGTCAATGGATCCATCCAAGACGACCCAAGAGGATACTTGATCTGACCTCTGGTTCATTTACTCGCCAGAGAAGCATGTCGGCTATTGATTAGGAGGCACCCTGTGTGGTTTTCATTGCCTTTTTGGATCAATTAATGACCCTCAGTCCTTCAAATGCTACAACTAATGTTCTGTAAACTGCAATCGATTGACTTTTGTTTTGGGACATTTGTTTATATTGGCTGACTGGCTGGTCTTTTTTTAGGGATGGAAACCAAAAGCCAGTTGCTAATTGAGAACTGGTAACAAGTTTGAACTGTGGGATTGCTCAATAGATTAGTATGTTGTAGCCACACGTCAAACAGTTCAAGTTTCAATGTTAAGGATTTTTTTCCTGAGCTCTAAATGCTTTTCTATTAAGATTATCCAGCAAGATATCGCCTTGTTTAATGTGATTGCTGACTGGGAACTGACTCAGGTATCCCAGCTGTGTGTGTGTGTGTGTGAATCTGCGTCAAAACAGATAGAAATCAAACTATTCGCCGTCCTCTCGCTGTCGCGCCTCGTCCCCCCGCTCGCGTTTCAGTATGCGCATGCTTGAATGCCACGTCTTGTGTTGCACGATGCACTTGTGGTCAAGTGAGACCCTCTTCTATGCAAATGTCAGTCCCGGCATTCCAGCAAAGGCGTGTTGTGTTTATCAGAACTGTTGTGGCTATTTCTTTATTTAGCCGACACGCCTATCTGGTTTCACACCCAAGCATCGGAGAGCATTTCGTGCAATAGGTCATGGTGTGACGACTGAGGACAGCCTGGGTGACAAGAGCCCTCAAATTAGAAGTCAGGCTCTGGCAAATGAGATGAACACACAGCAAACACATGGAAATGTGTGCCGGCACTATATTGAGTGTGCTGCAAACAGTATATTGTTCTTTTTACGTCATCTCAGAAATTAAAAGTGCATTTCCTTTCATGTCAGCATGAAGGGAAGTATCTTTTTGTCTGATTTCATTAATTGTCAATTAGGGATGGGAATCAAGCTGAAACATGTCGATACTGAAACAAGGCGTTACTTACTTTTTGATCAGAATGATTTATTTAAATTATACATTTTCAAACTTTTCAAACTCCAGGCACTGTTTTTTTTTTGCGTAATCCAGACACACAAACCGAGTAATTTCTTCAACGTCAATTAAATTTGGATCACGGCTCGTGAACTGCAGCTCTCTCTGCCGTCTTTACGCCTCCCCGTCAACAGAAACAGTGGCCAGTCATCGGTGTGCTCAGCTGTGTGTGCGTGTCTCAGTGCATGTGTGTGCTAAAGAGACAAAGTGTTTTTTTCATTAAAAAGTGATGGCCAATGCTGTTGTTTTGTTCCAACATGTGGCCTAGATGTTTTGCATCTTTTTGATGGAAGTGCATGCTTCATCAGAATTTCCTCCCACATCCGTTTTTTCAGGGATTATCTTACTGCTGCAGTGTTGGCAAGTTCTAACTCCCTTCGTTTACAAAAGAGTAAAGCGTAACCGAGCGGTAGAGGCGGGAGAAAATGATGACACGAGGTAGGCACAGCGCCTGAGGATTACTGCTTCATCGCTCTCTCCTGCTTTCTCAATTCCATCTCTTTTGCTTTACAGGCTCAGAGACTATCAAAGCGCACTTTTAAGTATCTGCACTTTAACTAAACAGTATTCTTTTGCTTCTAAATGAATTGGCTGAGCGGAGGGAGTGGAGGGAGGGAGGGAGGCAAAGACACCGGCTGCTGCAATGCAACGGAGGCAGTGACAGAACGGCAGCCTAAATATAATGTCCTCATTCTCTCCACGCTGTAAGTGTGCACTTGGTGCAGTTCACTGAGCTGCATTTCAGGAAACAACTACACACGGAAAACTAATCTGAGGAAGGCTTTGGAACTGTGCTCCCTCTTAGAAGCAGCACATTCAGTACAGTGGAATATGGACATCAGGATAAGTGCAGCTGATCTTAAATCTAGAGTTCAACCTGAACTGGTCAGAGCCAAAGAACTGAACGTATTTCTTAAATGTATTTAAAGTGGCTACAGCTGGTATTTTTAAGGCCAAAGACCCAAACGCACTGAAAGGGATAATTGGCGACGTTTGACATTTTGTCCAGTGAAAGCCACAGTAGAATTATATTATTAATAATTAATAGTGGTTTTCTTTTATACAATATCATCCTCTTGGGGGGGGGGGGGGGGGAAATCGTTTTTATTCCTTTTAGCGCTCCGACTGTGGCTGCAGACAAAAGCGACATTGGTCTCTGGGTTTCCAGTTCAAAGAAGTTTGACGCGCCTCAAAAGGCTTTTGGTGCAGCTTCAGCTGTTCAAAACAAAAAGGTGTACTGCAAAAACGTTTTACACTTTCAGGGCATTCTTAGCGCTCTGATTTCTCAACGGATCTTTGTTTGTCATTCAAGAGGCAACGATTAAATGAGAGAGCTGTGGAGAGACTCAATGAGAGAGCCAGGGGATAGCAGCCCATTATTAGAGCCCTCCTCTGACAGAGAATAATGAGGCTGGCTGCATTATCTGGGCCACAGCGATGGAGCCTATAGACCGAATCACACCACGTGAGGCCGGGACTAAAAAGCACTGCAGACTCACAAAGGGTGTGTGGACACATACAGCTTTAGAGTACATTAAAAGTTAGTCCACAAAGTTATTGGACTTACTTTTATTGTGTCCAGCCCAAAGTTATGCAAATGACATCAATGTCTGTGTGTATCTGTGTCGTGTGTGTGCGCTGAATACAGTGCCGATGAGGATGTTCATCTGAACCCCATCACAAACACTGGGCATGAAAGATTTGAGCATATCTAGCCCCCCCCCCCCCCCCCCCCCCCCCCCCACACTGTGACATTGTACACCCATCCTTCAGTTAAAAATGTTTGGTAACCTCATTTCTCTCCCCTTCACCCACTTCAGCCGGAGAACCTGCTCCTAGCAAGCAAATGTAAGAATGCCGCGGTGAAGCTGGCCGACTTTGGCCTGGCCATCGAGGTGCAGGGGGATCAGCAGGCCTGGTTCGGTGGGTACAGCAATTGCATCTTTATTGTATGTGTATTTACTTATAGTATAACCACAGTGATGATCCACTGTCAGTGGATGTCTGATCACAAAGGTCCAGAATAGTACGAGTTTTTGTCTCAGATTAGTACTTATTAAACACACTTCTCACCTGGATCTCTTCTACAAACATCTGTGACACAATCAACTGACCGAAAAGCCTCAAATCTGTCTTAAAGATCTCAGTCCGCAGTGTGGATGAAAAGGTCTTAGCTTACAGAAGATTATCATGCTTTCCATACAAGCTGATTCAAGGGTGGCAGATACACAATCTGTTGCCTTGAGCATGTCAATCGATCGTGTGTGTGTGTGTGTGTGTGTGTGTTTACGTGTTTACTGCAGGATTCGCTGGCACACCGGGGTACCTGTCCCCTGAGGTGCTGAGGAAGGAGGCATATGGCAAACCTGTGGACATCTGGGCCTGCGGTGAGTTGTGCAGGGAGAGACACACTTATTCACACACTAACCGCACACACATGGCATTTCCTAGATAGCTGCACACACACACACACACACACACACAAAACAGGACATGTTTTCACAAATTTAGCATTTTCTGTGTGTGTCTCAGGGGTGATCCTCTACATCCTGCTGGTGGGTTACCCTCCTTTCTGGGACGAGGACCAGCACAAGCTGTACCAGCAGATCAAGGCCGGGGCTTACGATGTGAGTCTCCTCTGCTCTCTCTTGCTCTCCCTCCTTTCTACCCTCCTGCTGTGATGCCCTCCCCCTTCTCCTCCCGCCGCCCTGGTTCCTCTTTGGCAGCAATTACGTAACTCAGTCACCTCATTCATATTTCAAGGGGTGCAAGAGAGGGAGCCTCACCTCAGATCACATTCAAGTCCATGCCAAATAGAGAGAGAGAGAGGGAGAGAGAGAGAGGGAGGCTGATTCTCTGGGATTCTGGGCTCAAAGGACACAAGACCTCGACATTTATGCCTCAACACAACAAGACCGGATGGACTTCTGCTTGGGGCTGTGCTTGGCCCGGCCCTCTGATATTGTTGAGAAACACTCCCACAGGGGGCCTCAGTGGCGATGATGTTGAAGTTACATGAACTGGCGACCTCCTGGGTTCCTATCTGGCCTGCTACCTGTGTCGTTTGATAGTCTCTCCCTCTCTTCTCATGTCGACCGTACTGATTGATTCTGTTAAATCGGAGATTCATCAACTAACAATTGTATCTCAACGCTGGGTTCTGTTTGTCCCTTTAGTTCCCTTCCCCAGAGTGGGACACAGTCACCCCAGAGGCCAAAAACCTGATCAACCAGATGCTGACCATCAACCCAGCCAAGAGGATCACTGCCCAGGAGGCCCTGAAGCACCCATGGGTCTGCGTAAGTGTCCCCTGCTTGAGATAGACAAGCAGCTGAAAACTCTTCTAATTCTGACAGACAAGTGGTCGGATCACAAATTAATTTATTAATTAACTGATATCTTCTTGTCGTTTTCTTCCCCTCCCCCATGCATCCTCCTTGTCTCCTTCCTTCTCCCAGCAACGGTCCACAGTGGCGTCTATGATGCACAGGCAGGAGACCGTGGAGTGCCTGAAGAAATTCAATGCCAGGAGGAAACTCAAGGTCTGTTTGGAGGCTCACCTCCTCCCACGTCTTCCTCTTCTGCTCTCATAACCTCCTGTATGGGATAAAAGAATCCGCTCCTCAACTTTAATATTTTCATTATTAAACATACTTAACTTCACTCAATCAAAGCCAAACTTCACACAGATACTCTTAACATATAGTGCTATGTTATATATTAAATTTGAATATAGCAAATATACTTACGATAAGAAAATACAACTTTTAACAATTATTTTGCTAAATATATATATATATTTGTTTCCTTTTCTGTGCACTATCATAAACCAATAGACCAGTAAAACATATAGGAACTTATTATCTATGTTCCCAAGGGTTTTCTGTATATTATACCTTTTTTTAATTATTCAAATAGACCTTGCGGTTGATGAGCTAGACCTCTTTCAGAATGGGTATGACCACTTTTTCGGAAAAAAAAGGGCTCGATCTTATTGGTTAAATTCTGTTTGTGATCTATAAGTTCCAGGCCTAAAGTATGTGAGAGAAAAACTAAACATGTTACAGGGAGATAGATGGCTCCCGACTCTGCCGCTGAGGTCATGTGTTTAGTTCCAGACTTATCCTCCGTGCATAGTTTCTCTTCTTCGCTGATTTACTGCTGACGTTGTGTGTGGATACAACAGCTTACCCGTTGTTTGCATGCCACCGTTAACCCCGCTGCTTTTGGCCAGTCTTGGCGGGGCTCAAATACCAGCACCCGGGTGAGCTGGAAGCAGAAAAAGCAGGTGGCTGCAGGCGAATGTTGGACCATTCCACCAACATGCCATCAGCATGAACCAATTTCACGCTTAGAAAAGAAATGGACAATGGCAAGGTTAGACATTCAAGTACATATTAAACAACAGTTCATTCTTGATTCATCAAAGCTTATAGCAAGCAAAATTCACAGGCAGGGAATCGGTTAACCCACTTTATTTAGACAAAAGAAAGATTACCCGCCGGTGTTGTTGTATGCATTATTTTATAGGCAGATCCAAATATGACAAATTATCTGACTTTGCACAAAACATTACATTATTGTAGAAAACAAAATCAGCTAGAGGCCTTGTACGTGCCTTATTCCCAAACTTATTTTGACTTCTGAATTATATATGTAAATATAAAATAGACAGAACATGGCAAGAGAGAGAGTAAAAAAAAGAAAAGACGTCCACTTTTTGCACCACCTTTGCTGTTGTTTTGGTCGAGTGGCATCTCATTTTAGCTGTTCAGGTATGGAGCGTACTATGGACCTCTTAAATACCGCGGTCTATTTGCAATTCAGTACCATTTTAATATCCCTGTAAAAAGTCATCAGCTCCAGTTGTAAACGATCTCTCCAGAGAAACTCTCTCTCTCTCTCTCTCTCTCTCTCTCTCTCTCTCTCTCTCTCTGTTTAACCCTTTCCTTCCGGTATCATACTGCTGAGTCAATCTCATTAATTTTCTATCTTATGAGTGACCAGGTCTCAGTAGTTTACACAATCAGTGCATCTTGGCATTCTTTGTTGTTTTTTTTCCGTGTAATTTGCGAGATGGTTTTATTTGTGGTTTTATCTTTAATAGTTAGCTGTGACACCGCATGAACATCACATTCTAGACTTGTTATCCGTCAATTAAATAGATTCGGATGTTGAAATTTGAGTTTTACCTGCTGTGACCCACCTTTTTATTTTGGGTTTAGAACAGCAAGCTTTAATCGTCTGGATATTGGTTGAATTGCTTCTGTGGTGCATACACCAGAAGTTGCCAACATGTTGTATATTTATATGAAAAGGGAAACATTATTACATTACTAATTCAAGTGATTCAAATTAAACTTATTTTTTGTTTTCCTTCCAGGGGGCCATTCTTACTACCATGCTGGTTTCTCGAAATTTCTCTGGTAAGTGTTGCCTGGACATAATTGTTGTATCCCTCGTGACTAAATCTGCCATTAATATCAGTGAACCAAACATCACTCAGTGTAAAGTGTATGTAAGCATGTAGGGGCTGTATTGTCTGCATGCCACTTTTATTGCTATATTTAAATACTTAAATGCAGAGGGATATTAAAATATGTGTTGAATACAAGCATTTCTTTTCTGAGGAACATGCCACTATTTTGAAAGAATACTTCACCTAAAACTTGACTTTTACCATTTTAATATAAGTAATTTCCTTTTTGATGTCCCACTCCACCAAATAGTGGCTTGTTCTTTGTAAACACTGACAACAGTATAAAAGAAAATCAAATGTTCTGTACCTCCCTCCTCTTGGGGCTGCCTCAGAGACAGTCTGGACCTCTTTCTTTTCCCCCAGTTTAATATATAGACAGTGAGATTAAAAAGTCCCAGTACTTCTCAACATAATACAAATACATCTTAACATTATGAGGCATTTTCAGCACTGTTGCATTCAGTGAAATGATTTGTTTCTATTTAGTATGCACCTATATGTCAAGATTTGTGTGGAAAAACGTTTTTAGTGCAGCCAGGCTGGGATGAAGCTCATGACTGACTTTCAGCTTTGATATATATTCAGGGGTAAAAATTAGGGATGCACCGATACCGATACCGGTATCGGTATCGGTGGTCGATACTGCGTTAAATACTCGTACTCGCATCGGTTTCAATGGCCGATACCAAGAACCGATACTCACTCAACAGTATTTCACTACAACAAACTGGTCGCGCTTTGTGGAGAAGCAACCCCGTGGCGGAGCCGGAGACACTCTTCTCTGTCTCAACTGTCTCAACAGTCTCAACTTCTGAGCAGCCAATCACGCTATCCAAGTTGTTTTGCCGTCCAATCAGATGGCCAGTTTGTCTCAACAGCAGAATCTGGAGCCGCCATCTTGGATCCTCGCTACGCAGCGCTCACTTCTTTCAATAGACAGGAGAAAAGTGAGACGCGAGTACAATACACGACTTTATCGATATTGTGCTTATTAACCGGTGTTGCATACGTGTGTATGACATATTAGTGCTCATATTAGTGCTCTTGTTAGTGGCTGACAGCCCCGGAGTTACTTGTAATCAGTCCGTCCCAACGCGACGCAAATGTTTCGCGCGACCAGATTACATGTAAAGTCTATGCACAGACGCGTGTGGTTGCGACAGACGCAAATTTACGCCGGCGGCACGTTAGACGCGAGAGTTGAAATTTTCCATATTTAATACATCTATAATTGAGAAGCTCTGCGCGTCATCACCGCCGTCCTGCCGGTTTGAATCAAACTGTTGCTGATCCACCTGAAGTAGCGCTGGCTGCGGCCTCATTCAGACGCTGTTGTGCGGCTACGGATGATATTATTGTAGCCGAGTGTCTGTTGTGTGTCTATATTTGTAATTCTAATAAAATGAAAACACGCTGCAGGGTAACTTGAACCACTTTTTTTATCTCCTTCACACACGTATATCCCACAATTCCACTCTTTTCCTTTCCGTTTCTCCCTCCACAATAAAAGCACCGGAAACATAACTTGGAACACAGCTTCCTATATAATTGCTCATCCCTAATATTATCGCTTACATTATGAACCCGGACACGGGGCGTTTTATGGTCCGACATTAGAGGGACTTCCACAAGAAGTTTAAAGCTTGGGATAGCCTTCTGTTAATTTTGTACTATAGGCTTGACATAATCTGCAGAGGATAAAATAAAATCTGCCTCCAAATTAATTGCACTTTCATGGAGACCAAATCTAAGAAGTATCGGTATCGGTACTCGGTATCGGCAAGTACACAAATAAAAATATCGGTATCGTATCGGTTTGTAAAAAATGGTATCGTTGCATCCCTAGTAAAAATCATGGTAATAGATTGTCAGTTAGAGCAGTTCCTTGATAACTGTTGAACATTAACACTTTGTTTTAAGGAAATCACAACCTCTGATACTGTGTTCATGTACAGTAATTGTGTATTTTGATGTTAGTGTGTATGTGCGCCAGCATGCTGCTTCAGTAAACGTGACTCACGGCAGCGACTCTCGACACTGTAAGCTTTGAAATGGGAAATGGTTCCACCACCGACTAAATATTCACTCACAGTTTGCTGTGTCACGCTATTTCCACTTCTCTGGAAGCAGTACTCCATAATAAGTGTGAGGTCTTTAGGTGAATGAGAAATACCTAAAACGTAAAAAAAGAAAGAATAAGCGGACCTTCAGTAACTGAAGGCACATTACATCCACGGATGGATTACTGAACTGGGCACAGGCCCAGGGCCCCAAAGAGTCAGGGGTCCCCCTGGCATTCACTACAAAATGTCACTCGGTATGACCACAAAGACACACAGAGCAACTACAAAGGGATGCAGAACGCCTACAAAAAGATGCAGAACGACTACAAAAAGATGCAGAACGACTACAAAAAGATGCAGAACGACCACAAAAAACCCAAAACAACATGTAGATGTACAGACACATAACAACTACAAAGAGACGAAAAACACAGCACGACTACAAAGAGATGCAGAACGACTACAAAGAGATGCAGAACGACTACAAAGAGATGCAGAACGACTACAAAGAAATGCAGAACGACTACAAAGAGATGCAGAACGACTACAAAGAGATGCAGAACGACTACAAAGAGATACAGAACGACTACAAAGAGATGCAGAACGACTATAAAGAGATACAGAACGACTGCAAAGAGATGCAGAACGACTACAAAGAGATGCAGAACGACTACAAAGAGATGCAGAACGACTATAAAGAGATACAGAACGACTGCAAAGAGATACAGAACGACTGCAAAGAGATGCAGAACGACTGGGGGAAAAAAACAAAGAGACACAAAAGACCTCAACAATTGTAAATGTACAGACACATAACACACGACCAAAAACACTGCAAAGGAATGCAAAACAGCAAGACACAAAGAGACCACAAAGTTAATCACAGTGAGAATGAAACAGGGCCTAAAGAAAACACAGAATGACTTCAAAGAGACACAAAACAACTTCAAAGAGATACAGAACAACTGCAATGAGATACAGAACAACTGCAAAGAGACACAAAACAACTTCAAAGAGATACAGAACAACTGCAAAGAGATACAGAACAACTGCAAAGAGACACAAAACAACTTCAAAGAGATACAGAACAACTGCAAAGAGACACAAAACAACTTCAAAGAGATACAGAACAACTGCAAAGAGATGCGGAACGACTTCAAAAAGACCAAAATAACAAATAGACACAAAAGACCTCAACAATTGAACATGTACAGACACAAAACAACTTCAAAGAGCTACAGAACGACTGCAAAGAGACACAAAACAACTCCAACTAGATACAGAACATCTGCAAAGAGATGCGGAACGACTGCAAAAAGACCAAAATAACAAATAGACACAAAATACCTCAACAATTGAACAGGACACACAAAAACAACAACACAAAGAAGCTAGACAACTTTAAAGTCGGCGTATCTTGTTCGGAGAGGTGGTGGGCCCTTTTGCATGTCTGTGCCCAGGGGCCCGTTGTCTCATAATCCGCCCTTGATTACATCAACACAAAAGCCAACATCAGTGCTTCACGCGGCGGCTCGCTTTATTCTCATCATCTATTATGAATCGTGCACTTTACAGATCAGTGTGCTGACAAAGAGGAGTCCCGTAGTACGTTTACCACAGGATGAAGGTCAGCTTAGGAATAAAGTTTTTCCCTTCAGTATATATCCTCAGTGAAGCCACCAATATTTAATTTATATTACAATATAGCACACCACCAATTATGAATAAAACAGCTGTTATAAACAGTTTTTAAGGCCAGTGAGCACAGCATCCATGAACATTGACTTCTGTCTCATCACCATCCTCACCACTAACGCTGTTCTCTGAGATACGTGTGGATGAAACCAAAGCGTCCGAGATTGTGTGTGTCTCCCCCTGATGTTTCTCTGGTGATCCTTTTGGCATTCATTTTCTTTTTCCCTCCTTCCACCATTTCTCCATGCGTTTTATACCTTCCCCACCACCCGTTCTTCTTGTCAACTTGTAACTCTCTTTCTCCACGCGTGGACCGGCTGGTCGACTCTTAACAGTGGGCAGCAGACAGACCACCGCTCCAGCCTCTATCACAGCGGCAGCGGCAGCGGCAGCTGCAGCCGCCGGCACCGCCGCCGGGCTGGTGGAACAAGGTAGCGTGGTGGCTCGCCCCGGGCATGCCACTCCTCCTCTCCCCCCTTCTTCATCTATCCCCCCCCCCCCCCCCCTCTCCTTCCTCAGCATGGGAGCTCAGAGCATGATGGCTGACCACGTCACTCACTCATCATCTGCAGCATGTTGGCTTTGTTTCCATCTCACTATCTAGCGGGTTTATTATGCAACCTTTAAACATCAGTCAGAGTTAAGACATTTATGGGAATTAAGTGTTTTTCAATCTGAAATACATCTATAAGAAAAGGAGGAATTGTGTTGTTTTGCTGTTAGATTTCATATGATTTGTTTTTATCTAAGTAAGGTATTTGCTAATCAGTGGCCCAATCTCAATAGATGAATTGAGAGTCATAGATGAAGCCATCATTTCAAACCTACTTCACAGCTTATTAGACCAATGTGCTATTTATTGCAAAACACCGTTCATAACAATTCATAATTCGTAAAGGACTTGGCGCGGCTACTGCTGTCGTTTTCCACATCGGCACACCCGTCCCCTCCTGTCTGAGATCTGATAGGATGGCCGCAGTGGCCATCGCCGCTCCTTCATCGCCACTGACCCATATTCATCCCATCGTCTTCATCTCCAGACGCGGCGTAAGCGCACGGCCTCGACCGAACCCCACCGCTGTCCTGACGCTCGGCTTCCCTTCTATAACTCTCACTTTTTTCCCCTTCCTCTCGCATCATCGTTCCATTTGACCCCATTCACTTTCCTATAATCTGTCATTTCACTGATGCCTCTCTGGTCACTTTTCTATGACTCCACCAGCATCACTTCCACTTTACGTCATATTTTCCATATAACCTCCTCCTCCTCCCCCCCAACACACTCTTCTTTCCCCTCTCTCTTCTTTTCTCTGTCTGACAATGACACTGGAAAGTTCAACCTTTTAAGGACGGAGCTGCCCACGATCTGCTGGTGTATGCTGCATGGGGCACTGGACTGGTGCATGTGCTGCAACACGGGGGGAGGGGGGGGGGGGGTGCATGGTGAACACTGTGGAAGATTCAAGGCTGGGCTGGATGGTTTGCATTGGGGATATCAGACTATATATCCTAAATATACTATATAGTAGCCCACTGACTGAGCTGAAGCTCTCATATACTCCACATACTGTATATATAGTTCTGAATTTATATTTATATATATATATTAACAAAGTCTCACAGCAAGTCGTGAAATAGTCACAGAATGCAATCTATTGTAGATGAATCATACAAAGTATTAAAGCTGCATCAAGCCATTTTGTTTTTAAAACCTTTTTGGGGTAAATCATTTTAATTGCAGAAAAACTTTATTTAACTATTATTTTACTAATTATTTAACTCAACAAATTTGGTTTCCATTTCAAAATAAAACCCTTTTTGTGGAATCCCTTCATTTTTTTACGCAATGCTTTTATTCTGAAATGTTTGCAGGACAGTGCATTGACTCGCACAAATAAAGCGAGTATCAACTTTTAATTATGGATTGTTATTATTATTTACAAAGGAACACACACTTCTCTAATTCTTATTCTGACTAAACTAGATATAAATTACATTTATTATGAAATGAAATAGTCGTTATGAAAGGCAAGAAAGAAAGACGGGTATGTGTGTGAGGCTGCCATCGCATGCTGCCAACATTTAATATTTACTTGCCTTTAGCTGTTTGATTTGCCACCTCTTGAGAAGACATATCTGCATCCTTAGCAGTCAGCTTCTCTGAGCTAAGTCTGTGTTTTTCTACACTATATTGTGGCAGTTTTGAAAAATAAATACTGCTAATGGACCTAATAGTAATCTTCAAAACATTCTTTCTTAGACCTACGGGTGATATCAGCACCATTTTGGTGCAACTCAACACAACTCTTTTTTTCGGTGTCTTCTAGCACCACGAATATTTGACCCGTGAAGGCCGAGAGCCGGGAATCCGAAGGATATTACAATACACGTGAACCAGTGTTTGTTTGTTTTGTTTTTCTGGCTTTTGCAGCAATGAACCGCAGGCATAAACAAAACAAAAAAGAGAGCGTCACGTGCCAGTCTAGCATTGATTCTGTGGCCCGCTGGGACTCCACAGTCCTCTCTGTGTCCCTGAGCCGCCACGAGGCTCCGATCAAATATTTATAGTGGGCTGCCTCCCCCTATCAGCCTCACGCTGCCTCACCGGCTTACTGGAGGCCTCGCTCTATGCATTGCACACAGCTACAATCACGTTCTACTAGACCTCACCCTATTCTTTTGCAGGATGAGGGTAAATGCATCCTGTAAAATCTGCCCTGCCTTAAACGTCCAACAGTGTTCGTGTAGAAAAAGCACCCTCTTGCACCCAAGTGGGTCTCCAAATGCTCATTGCATATCCAGACGACTGTCTATCCCCTGAATCTTCATGTGAATGAATACAAGCCCATCCTCGCAGTCGTGCATCTTGTAGGGAGATTCGCAGCGGTGATTTTGTTTTAATCTATTCCTTCTATCTCTTCTTGCTTCATGTGTAATTTGTGGCAAGGTAAGAAGTGCCCCTTGCTTCTCCCCCTTCGGTTTAAATTACGCTATCTTTTTGATTTTTCAGGTTTCCCTCTGAGATTTGCTCTTCGTCACCGGAATCTGAGCTTTTTTTTCTTTTTCTTTTTTTAAGTAACATGGCTTTTTTTTTTTTTTTTAAAGACACTTTGACAGAACAATGGCGTTTCGGAAAGAGCCCAGTGATCTCGTTTGTTCATCTTCACCTTCCTCTTCCTCTCTGCTCCCCTTTTACATCCTCTCCTCTAATGCCACAGCCATCAGAGAGTGTGCAAAAAAATAACTTGACTCTCTTCTGACCCCATTTCTTCTCCACAGTTTTGGAAGAAGGAACAACAACAACAACAACACAACAATAAACCATGCACATTCATGCCACGCTCACATCCCTCTGGATCTTGAAGGGCTTCACTATCACTTCCCGTTGCTCCTTCCTCAACCGCTGAATGTGCAAGCCTCACTTCAGACATGAGATACTGTATCAATCACATTAGAGAGGAACTCTTCGGCATAAAGTGGCTGGTTGTTGATCACTGTCACAAGTTAGAGCTGTAAAGGCCCACTTGTAAGGACTTGATTTATTGGTATTATTATTTAAAAGGACAGGGACAGGGCTCCACTCGACTTTAAATTGGCTTCCTTGGGATTGGACCTCTGTTCCTCCTAAGTGCCCCAAATGGACACTTTCATGGGACTCGTGGAAAATTCAATTTGGCTGGCTCGGAGCGCGTTTGGAAATGAAAGTGAGAACGTCGAAGGGGAGCTATGTCTCATGTTCATAGAGAGAGAGAAAGAAAGAAATCCCAGACTGCCAGAAATAGTGTTTTATGTAACTTGGCTGGCTGTTGATGTGATTGCATCTGATTAGACTTGAAATTGCACTCAGCCCTTAAAAAAAAAAGAAAAGTCCCAGCAAGGCTTACGTCTCGAGGAGTAAAAGAGAGAGAGGAGGAGTCTAGGCCTTGGAAGGGGCAGGTTATAGGCTCCAGCATTGCTGGTGTACTTTATAATCCCAGATAGTCAGACATCAAATTATCTAATATCCTAACCTCTTGGTGTAAGTCAGTGCTCTCATTAATATACATCTGGTGTATGCTGATGTAGACTTTTAAGTCTCCCACCTGAAGCGCATATTGTTGTTTTCTATGTAAACAACCTTATCTGAACAATTGGAAGCGTTATTCAATGCTTACATGCAAATATCCTGCTACCAGCAAAAAAAAAATATGCGTCTAGTGTATAAAAAGACTTGACTGTGGCACCATCTTTAATTTGTCTCTACACCAATAAGGGGAGAGGCAGGGAGGTTGCTTCCCATATAAAGACCCAACCCAGCCTTTCGTTGGTTCTACTTTTGCCTTTTTCTCACATTTCACAAAGATCATTTAAACTTTTATGAAGAAAAAAGAGCAATTATCTCTAATTATAACCCTAATTATTGCTTGAAAATAAGTCAATCAGGACCTGTGGATAGCTACGTGCTTTGCATGTAGCGGTGCAGTCGTGGTGGCCTGCACGCAGTTTTCACTGTTGTAAAGGATTATGGGTATTACCCTCATCAGAGGACTGTGTCTGCAGTATCATTCTTCCTCTCCTGCCTCATTAGCCTTCATTAGAGAGCAGACGGAAGTCTAATCCTCCTTAAGGCCCCCACAGAGTTCTCTAAGGCTGGGCGTATTCGCAGGCACGGCAGCCATCTTTGTTTTCGGCCGAAGAGTTGATGGGAAACAATGAATTGGAGTAAATTTTTTATTTCGCTGGCAACAACAACGGATGGAAGACGAAGACACGGGTCCTGACCGCAAAGCTCGTCTCTAGAAAGACTAAATAAATAATTAAAGTAACGCATATTAGGTTGAGAGACAACGCTGGAACAATTAACAAAATAACAGCTTTGGCCTTCAGCATCACACACCTCGAGGATGTACCTCGCTAGATCTGTAAAAGTCCACTCTAATGCACCTGTGTTACTTCTGTTTCTGCTGCTCTCCGCCTCTGAATGGTTGTTTTCCCTGTGTTTGTTATTGCAGCAGCTAAGACCTTGCTCAACAAAAAGGTAGATGTCAAGGTAAGGATCGTCACGTGTCACTCACTTCTCTCTCCTCTTGACTTCCCTTTGCTTAAACTATAAACTCCTCCTCTTCTTCTTCTTCTTCTTCTCTGCACACTATTTGATTCTCTCCTTGTGCCTTGCCTTCTGTAGCTCTGTTTTCTTTGTCGTTGAATGTGTTTGTTTCTCGTTCATTTTGTGTCTTGTCATAATCCCAGTGGATATGTTATTTATTGTGATGTATGTGGAAATTGTGTTTTTTTTTTTTTGTCAGATGTTGTACGTCTGTATGAGGGCTTCTGTTGAGTTTGGCACGCCATTTTGGGCTGTGTAAAGAGAAAGTCACAGGCCAGGATGCATATCTGTGGACACGTGTGTGTGTGTGTGTGTGTGTGTGTGTGTGTGTGTGTGTGTGTGTGTGTGTGTGTGTGCACATGCTTTTGTCAGCCTGCAACCTCAAGTAGCACATCCTTCTGAAAGCACCCTTCATTATGAGTTGGCATTATCCAGCTCATTGTCACCTCTCCATCTCCATTATTAAATGCAACCATCTGCCAGCCTCCCCATTCCTTTTTTTTTTTGCCACTTCCTCTGCCTCTCATCCCTCCATTCCTGTCTCTTCCTCCTCTTTCACTGCCTCATTCCATGCTCACCCCATCTGGTCTTTAACCCCCACGTTACAGTTCATCTTTTAATGAAGATCTCTCACCATCCCACGCTCGCACGTACACACATACACACACACACACACACAGCGCATCAACACATCCCACACAATGCTTAACATGTCTTGTGTGTGCGCAGCGTGTGTGCACGATGGTGTGCGACGGAGCTCGGAACACCGTGTTCATGTAAAAGAATGCGTTTGCTTCTCATTGCACATGATGTGGAGAAGCGCTTTGACGTGCATACCCGCTGTGTGTTTGTGCGTGATGTAAATGTGACTGTGCGTGTGTGAGTATATCACATTTATCAGTTTCAAAAGAGAACGAAAGCACAAATGTGTGTGTGTGTGTGTGTGTGTGTGTGTGTGGGGAGGAGGGGCGGGGGGGGGGGGGGGGGGGGAGCGAGCATGCCTGCACATCAAGATGTGTGTAAGTGTGGGTGTCCGCGTGTGTGTGGTGTGTGTGTGTGTGTGTTGGGGGGGAGCATGCCTGCACATCAAGATGTGTGTAAGCGTGGGTGTCCGCGTGTGTGTGTGTGTGTGTTGGGGGGGAGCATGCCTGCACATCAAGATGTGTTTAAGTGTGGGTGTCCGCGTGTGTGTGGTGTGTGTGTGTGTGTGTTGGGGGGGGGGAGCATGCCTGCACTTCAAGATGTGTGTAAGTGTGGGTGTCCGCGTGTGTGTGGTGTGCTCGTGTGCAGCAGTGTGTGTGTGTGTCTGTGTGTGTCTGTGTGTGTGAGATGTGTGTAAGCGTGTGTGTCCGCGTGTGTGTGTGTGTGTGTGTGTGTGTTGGGGGGGAGCATGCCTGCACTTCAAGATGTGTGTAAGTGTGGGTGTCCGCGTGTGGGTGGTGTGCTCGTGTGCAGCAGTGTGTGTGTGTGTGTGTGTGTCTGTGTGTGTGCGTGTCTGAGCACATGGCCCCCTCTCTCCGTTCTCCTTGCTCAGTCGGTTCAGTCGGGAATGTGACTCCGGTTCCAGGAATAGCTGCCAGTCTGGACCCTGGAAACTCAGACGACCGAAATAGACGCTTACTTCCACTGTGGCGCACTCATTGCCTAGCAACAGGCTCCCCACACACTTGCCCCAAACCATTTCCAAACGCCGTCTCCCTCGTTTGCTGCCGTCCCGCCCTCTTCTCCTGTTTCTTCCCGCCACATGTCCTTTTGGCGACTCTGCCCTCCTCTCGCCGGCCTCCTCCTCCCCCTCCTCCTCCTCCTGCAGGTGCATTAATGCGTAATGGCAGCTGACATTTCTGCAGCTGTAACACCTGCTCAGAGCAAGCAGGTTGTCTCTCTGCTGCCACTAAACTACACACACCACCTCGCCGTGCTGCCAGCTGCCGACAAATCCACTGCATTCAGCATTTCATGAATGTTACGTTGATCGAAGATATTACATGTAGCATTCGTGTCCATCGATACAACGGAGAAGATAAACTGCTGCAAAACTATAACAAGAATGTCAAATAAAACCTAAAGTCCACATGTGGTTTTCAGTGTTCAGCTAATTATTTAATTTATAGTCTTTCATTGTTGTATGGACGCTACATGCAACACCTTTAGGAGTATTGAGCGTCGGGATTTAAACTCCTGAATACATTCAGCACTTCCTTGTCTTGTCACAGTATCGCCTTTCCGCGATCTACTTCCCGCTTTCATATCCTCTTCCTGACGACTTCCACTTAAACCACAGCTCTTTTTTTTTCACTTTTCCACTTTCGCAACAACACTGGAGGGGAAACCCTCATCCTTCTGGGAAAGTCTGATCCCGTTCTGATGTAGGACTGAAATCTGCGTTTCCATCAAAGTGCACACGTTTTATTGTTGACTCACAAATTCTTTCTTGTGCTTTGTAGCAGTCCATTCACTTTTTTTTTGTCATATTACTTTATCTTTCCCCTCGCCCTTCTTCTGCTGTCCATCCATCTGTCAATAAATCCATCCATCCATCCATCCATCTCCTGGGGACAGAAACGCAAGTCCAGCTCTACTGTCCAGTACATGGTGAGCATGCTGTTTATGCATTTGCCCAGTCACTCCTTTTTGTTTCCCTTTCTCCTCCTCCCTCTTTCTCCACTTGTTCACTACGACACATCCCACCTTTCCCCCTGCCTTTACTCTATTTATGGAGTCTCCTTCACTTCACTGAGTTATTAATCTGGGACGCAGGTACAGAAACATGAGCAGCGACGGATCAAATCGCAACTGCACGTACAGAAAGCCAAACATCAGAAAAATGCCAGGAGGAAGTCGCGGCGTGGGCTCCTCGCAAAGTGCCCTTCCTTACGAGTAACCCTGACATGTCTGTGAGAACATGATAGCAGCAGGATGTTTCAGCTCCATCAGAGTTACTCCAGGGATTCTGCTCCAGATCTGTCAGGGCCACACTTTTAGAGCAGAGGCAGCGCCGGTGCTTGTAGTTTAGATGCAGAAGTCTTTGGTCTTTCAAGACAATCTTCAAGCAGAAAGCAGGAATAGAAATGGGGGTCGATGGGGGGCACACTTGCTCCAGCTATGCCACCGCCCCTCAGCACTCAATACAGCAACTGACTTTATTCACAATGAAACAGACACGTGCATAAGGATAACATACCAAACAGCAACTTGTTCCTATGTCTTCTGAGCTGCCTTCTCTTCCCTCTGACCTGGCGTGTCACTTTTCTTTCCTACATGTCCATCGTCTCTCCCACCTCTTCTTCATCCTCGGTTCTCTCTACACACCGCTTGTGAATATACTTTTACACAACGCCTTTTCCTTTTTTCTTCAACGTTATCAAATGTGTGATCTTCTCTCGACGAAAACCGTGAATCCTCTGCTCAGCACTGCTGTCGTTGGGCCAGTTCATTAAACACCATTTAGGAATGTAAGGACTTTTCTCACCACAAAAGCTAAGACCCCGAGTTCATCTGCAAACAAGCTCTCACCGAGACGTCTCATCCAGTTATTTTGATGGGGATACGTTTCCTGTTGCTCCACAGAGGCAGCAGAGTGATGGCCGACGATGGCTTTGGTTGGATTTAATGTGTGCATGAATGTGGGTTTGTGTGTGTGTGTGTGCGTGTGTGTGTGTGTGTGTGTGTGTGTGTGTGTGTGTGTGTGTGTGTGTGTGAGAGAGTTCACTTTTTGTTTGTGTGTGTCTATATGTCAGCTTATTGTCAGCTTTTATTTTTGTGTGTGTATGCTCTGTGTTGTCTCTTTATACTTGTATGTGTGCTGACCTCCACACTCTCTTCTTCCTCTTCCTCCTCTCCTCTTCCTCTCTTCTCCTTCCTGTTCCCTCTCTCGGTCAACAGTTTTCTTTGAATGTTTTTTTGTTTAGATGCCTGAAATAAAGTCTGTGGTTAAGACAGGCTCAAGAGGTTTTATTCTACGGCATAACATGCGTTAGTATTCACCTTTCTCAAGATGTTTTTCTCGTGAAAGGTGAAAGTTTCTTCAGGCAAATGCATTTAGGCCTCAAAGATCATAAATTGGTGAAAATTACCACGATGAACGAAACGTGTAAGTATGGTAAATGTATGGTAAATGTACTGCATTTATAAATTGGCTTTTTGTTGGGATGCTTACCTCAAGGTTGGCCTACAAATATACATCATAAGTCTCCCCTATCGCTGACTAGTGAGAATTGATTATGTAATAGTGTGACATGATTAAGCTGTATGTAATGGTTGCTGAGTCACTGTGAGTGACCCGGGTCCCATTTGGCAAACTCAAGTTAAATGTCTTCCAAAACAAGATAACAGGTAATTTAGTAAGTAATGTAGATTCAATGCAATAATGATCAAACTAGGCGATGAAGAGGATGCCGCTCTTTGATGTGTGGCCTTCAAAGGGGCATTTGATCGAGGCTTTTAAAGGCGATTCATTACGGCCAAATGTCACAGCTCAAACGTTGCTGATGTGAAATCGTAAGCAGCGGCAGCGTCGTGATGTCAGGCAGTGTCACCCGCCCCCTCATGTCACCTCTCAGAATTACAATCAGTCTGGTGAATGAATGGTTTGCCCGCCATCTACTAGACTTGCAGTCACCTTCACTTTACTGCAAGACCATTATTTTCCTTCTCTTAATTTGACATATTCCATAACGGACCTATTTCAAACTAAAATCGTAGCCTTAAACCCTAAAACTAAGGCTAAATCTATAGTTCAGTAAAGGTGGTGTCTAGCCACACTAATGGGTTCACTTAAAAATTAAAACTGCACACCTTGCATAAACATTATCAAATAAAGAAACTAAATGAAAAAGCTGTGTCAGAGAGAAGCAGACCGAAGGGTCTACAATACGTTTCATGGATAAATGCAGGATGTCAAACTGATTCAGCCGTGAAAACAGGTTAAAAAGATGAAGATCACCGTGTAAAAGTGACGATGAAATTAAGAAACGACGCTGTTCCTGGAAGCGCTGACGTTCTCTGCTAAGCGTGTAACGTATATTTCTCTTTATACGAGTTTCACTATTATACAACGTTTAACTCGCTCCAAATCCACAAAGAAAACGGAAAATCTGAAACCATTGCCTGAGAGTTAATGGAGGAGAGACGGAGTGTTTTGGGGCCAATGCTACGCTATGATTGGCCGGTCTTCATTTGAGGGAGGGACTTAGCGAAGGTTCAATTTAGTCTAAAGGTAGAAAATAAGGGCAACTGTAACTTGGACAGGTCTTTTTAGGACGTTGACTCCATTAACCTCCATGTTCTGACCCTAACCCTCTCAAATGATGTTTCTAAATCCAACTGAGAACTAAAAAGATGTCACAAACTCCAAGGTGAAAAGCCCAGGACACACACATGCATGGACACACACTCACAAACCCACCTTTTGCTGTTGTTAACACTTTGTTGTGTCCCCTCCCTCCTTTCCTTTCCTTTCCTGCACAGCCCCAGACAAACAGCATCAAAAACAGCATAGTCACCAGCCCCAAAGGAAACGCCCCCTCACCTGCTCTGGTATTTACCTCCTAACACCCACCCCCTTCACCTTTTGTATGTGTGTCAATCAAGACCCCTATCTTCACCTTACCCTGCTCCCCCCTGCGCCCTCACTCGTGTCTGTTTTTCCCTCTCTGCCGTCTTGTCGGTTGCGGTTGATCTTTAGCAGGTGGTGTACCCCCATCGCAGGTGTGGATGCTGTGTGACTCTCACACCTGTGTGACTCTCACACCTGTTGATATCGAGCTGCCGTGTCATTTTCTCTGTCAGAGAAAGTTCGGTGCTTCCTGTGTAGCCGTCCAGCAAAGTAGTGCTCCAGCTGATTTCAGAGATTGACCCCTCTTTGGTTGAGGGTGTGAACATCAGTGAGATTTTGGGCTGGAATTGCAAATCTGCATGCTCCATGGACGTCTGGCACAATGTCGAGAATCACTTTTATTATTTACACCTGGGAGGATGGTGCAGAACAGCAGGAGTTTCACTCGGCATCAGGCCTCCGGGCTAACTGTGCTTCTCGTCTTGTGTTATTTACATGTTTCATGGGGGGAAAGTAGTCTTGGGAACTGACGCAGCAATTCCTACTTCCCCTCACTTTCTTTTATCAAAATCCGATATCATTTGTGAATCCGTTAGAATAAGATCACCCAACAATACACCTTTATTAAATGACTGGTGGTTTTTGCATAAATAAGCACATACACATGTGTATAACGCTGAATGTCAACCTGTAAAAACACGTTTGAAGACGACACATAACTTCCAACATCCTGTGTTCATTAGTCTACAGACGTCACAGGATAACTGCAGCGACATTTTGTTAATGTCAGACATGCATTTTTATTTTTCTCTACTAATAATGATCCAATTTCCTCTCAGAAAGATTTCTCTCTCTCTGTTTTTTTTTTTAGTGCCAAAAACATTGCTGGTGAAATGCCCTCCATGTTGCGTGTGGTTCACTGTTATCATTCATCTGTTTAGATTATCTTCACCCTTAATAAAAACTGAAAAAGAATTAGATAAAGCTACAGAGTTGTGTGAATGTTCAGGGTGAAGCGCTGCAGGAGAAACTGGCTTTCAAAGCATTTCAATTCTAATTTAGATAGATTTTTATTTATTTTTATCAAAGTTCCTTGTGGAAAAAAAAGGAAAACAAAATATCATTAAATCTATAAACGAACGAAACACAAAACGCACAATTAATTGACCGTAACTTTTGATCACATTGTAATGCATTATAAAAATATGTATGGGACTTATAATCCAGTGAGTGACTTTATGTATTATAATTATAAAGTGTTATGATACTTGAACGTATAAGTCATTTTAAACTGCTTTATAATATGTTTTGATTATTGTTTTAAAAAAAAAGTATAATAGATATTAATGAGAGTTATAACTCTTATAATGCATTATCAGTATGTTTATAATGCAGAATAAATAGAACCGGTTACCAAAATATTATATATGTGTTTTATTGTAAACCTCTATAAAGATAAGTCTCATTAAATTTGATCATTTCAATTGTATTACAGCAGTGAGCCACATTTGCATAATGCTTTTTTTCAATATTTCCTACTGCACCATGCAATTTATACCCCAGGCAGGGAACCGCGTTGGGTTATAAATCACCGGCAATCGAGCCTGAGACGCCACGCAAATCACCCGAGAACTCTTTTACAGCTGCGTTGTCACCTCCCAGCGTGTAATGATAGTGTGCTGCTGCTGGTCACTGACCGAGCCCAGAGGTGTGTGTGTGTGTGTGTGTGTGTGTGTGTGTGTGTGTGTGTGTGTGTGTGTGTGTGAATGTGAATGTGGTGTTACCTGCTCATGATGCGTATCCAGCAGCTGCCTCGGCTTGACACAGCGATTAGAACTCGCCACCTGCTGTCAGTCAGGGCAACGGGACAGTGTGTGTGTGTGTGTGTGGGTGTGTGTGTGTGTGTGTGTGTGTGTGTGTGTGTGGGTGTGTGGGCTGCACACACGCTTTTCATGGGAAGTGTATGTGCTTCCGAGTGGCAGAACCATGGAGCAGAAGAGACCTCTTTTATTCTGATCCTTGAAGGGGATGAAGCGCGTGGGCGGGACGCCTGTGATCTCCACGCCGTTGCCAGGGACTTGGGCTAGTTACCGTTTAGCCGCTCGCTACGTTAGCTCCTGCGTCACACAGTCCTCATGCAGAGACACACACACTCACACGACCTTCATTTTCTGACCTGGAAGCGGTTTCTGGTGGGTGACGGGGAACGAGGTGACCCCCCCTCCCTCTCCCCCCTCACTCCCCCCCCCCCCCCTCCTTCTAATCTGGCAAACCGCAGGTACTTTGTTCTCGCTCATCGTCAACTCCGCCGGTGCCTGTTGCCCTGGGCGACGGTTGCCACGACAACACCGCCATCACATCACCGGGGAGAAAGCATGGTGTTTAGTCATCGCAGGGGTGTCACTTCCTGGGGGAAGAGAGCTGCGAGGAATGTGGTGCTGCTGGTGGTTTGCTGTTCGTGAAATGACTGTGGAGAGCTGCAGAAAAATACATCTCCCATTCTGAATCACCGGCAGTCAGTGCCGGAGGTTTAAGGTGACGAGAAAGGGGGCAGGGTGGACTTTGTAAGGCACAAAGTTCAATGACCGGTGTTTGAAAGGAGCCACTCAAATGTGCTGCAATCCTCGATGCAACTGGGCGTGCTCTGAGTGGGAGCTTTAGCTTTAGCTTGGGCAGCGTGGAGATTGAGAGAGGGTCAGGAACAACACGGAGAAAAGTTATACGGCGAATCTTGTGGATTGACGGGGCACACGTGCACGCAGTCCTGATGAAATGACAGCAATTGCTGGATTTCCTTTAAGAGAGGGATCTGAAATGATGCCAGCGTTGGCTCGGCAGCGCTCGCCTCTTCTTTTGAGACCAGTGTGAAGGAACAGAGCGACCCGTTTTTCAGCCGAGTGTTTTCTGCCGGGCGCCGGTGCCTCGTGAGATGTTTATCTACGTCAGAGCGCACTTATAAAACATGAGCTGGCGGATTTTCTCCCAATTTTGATTTACAATTATCTTTTTTTGCATCATGTGGGTCATTGAAGACCTCCAAACAAGTCACAGTTTTGAATGCAACTTAATGCGGCCACTTTTCCTTCGACTGTGTTCATACTATGTGTGTGTGTGTGTGTGTGTGTGTGTGTGTGATACATTGTGTGAGTACTGATGTGCTCTGACTTCAAATTACGGTTCATCAGCTCATCCGCCCACTCGATCTCTTTGAAGGATTCTTCCCGCTCTCCTTTTGTCAACCGTAACAAGCACGTTCTCTTCATCCAGCATTGATATCACCGTCTTTGTCCTCTCTGTCTTTGTTTTTTTTAACACTTAATCCATCTGTTTTTATGTCACAATCTTTTCTCCTTCTCTCTTTCCCCCTTTCTTTCTTTTCTCTCATTTCCTCCATTTTCCTCCTCCTCCTCCTCTTCCTCCAGGAACCTCAGACAACCGTCATCCATAATCCAGTGGACAGGACGAAGGTACACATGTATCATTCCCCATTTCTGACCTACTCTTTGTCCTCTTTGCCATTCTCCTCCTCTTCCTCCCCCTCTTCTCCTGCCCTTTGATCCTTCTTTTCGTCATACGTCTGTGTGAGCATCGGTTTACCGATGCGTACGTACACACACGTGTGTGTGTGTGTGTGTGTGAGCGGTGATGGGCAGCGGAGTAGTTCTGAGAACTTTACAACACATGTCACATGCTTCGTCCTCGTCTGGCCTTCGTTCTGCATTTATTGTGCAGCATCATGAGCAGTATTGCTCATGATGTTGAGATAAAGGCAAAAAAGATCTTTTGACAGATCATAGAATCTAGACTAAAGTTGTCAGAGAGCTCTGATGTAGTTTTTTTATATAATTCAAATGTAAAGTTGCTCCAGTTCGTCTGTTTGTGTTTAGAGGATGTGCATGAACCCGCATGACTTTGCAGTAAGACCTCTTCCTCGTTGGTGTGACCAAGCATTTATTATCTGTGTGTGTGTGTGTGTGTGTGTGTGTGTGTGTGTGTGTGTGTGTGTGTGCGTGCCACCGTGTTTGCTGAAGTTGTTTTCGTCGAGTCGTGATGCTAAAGGGGAACGGTAACATAACTTTTTTCTGACGCCGCGTCCATGTTTTTGTGACCTTTCCATCCGGTTTTGGGTCGGCCCTCAGAGGGAAGCGCATGGCATTGAACATGTGTACAGCAGCCAGTCTCAGAAAGTCCAAAACAAGAGGCGGATCAGGACGGCACTGAAAGTATTTTTGGAAGAAAACTGCTTCAGTGCAATTTTAGCTTTCGCTCACTAGTCTTTTAAAACACTAGTTCCCTTTGTTTGGTCGATTTGGGCACGAGCTAATTATCAATTTCGACTTGTTGTGCTCCCATAATTCCAACTCTGTCCAGGAAAATACCCACAAAACAGAGTTTATGACTAAAGCAAGCAGCCTGCGGTGCTTAGAAATCCTCGGTTGGCCAAATTAACAGTGTCCTGTTTCAGCAGGTGACATTTTGAAAGCTCTTGGATAAATGAACAAGATGCTAAATGTCATAAAAGAAAACTTGAATACGATTCAGAACCAAAGAAAACAACCTGTAGGTGCGATCACACTTCCAAAGATGTTTCTAATATCTGAGGATGCTTGACACACACACACACACACACACACACACTCTTCTCCTCAGGTCACCAGCTGCTCTTTAGAAGGCTATAAAACCCCTTTTGAGCTTTGTGCTCGTGACGCTGTGGGTGCATGTACTTCTAATGAGGTCACCGAGTCTCTCAACCCTCCTCCACATGCAGGGGAATTTAGGCTTTAATTTAATCTGCTAATTGGAAATCAAAAGCTAACTTCCTGAGAAGCCCGAGAAGCGAAAGACAGCCGGGCGGACAGAAGACGGTAGAAGGAAGCCGAGGTTAAGATGGCAACTAATTGCCCTTTGAGAATCCCTTCTGCAAGCTGCCATTGTTGAAATAGACGGATGGATCGCATCCCATTGAGTTTCTGTCCGTTTCGACCAGAGACGAGAGCACCCTGCGGAGGAAAGACGTCACACACACACACACACACACACACACACACACACACACACACACACTGAGGATGAAGCAGGGGCAGCTCCTCCTGGAGTAGAAGAAGAGAAAAGAGGTTTCAGGTCAAGGGTATAAAACAAAAAAATCAAATATGTGGAATATGTACGCGGTGGAATACTGAGCTACTAGGTTAATGGGTTTGCTGGCACGGTTTTGACTTTATATTCCCAAAAGTTGGATCATATTTCTGTCCTCGCTTGGCTCCCGTTATATGAGTTGAGTCTGCATTGATTCGCCTTGATGTATTTGGTGCTCCGTACATTAAAATACGCCGACATGCTGTTCCCCTTCTTCTTCTGACGCGTGTAAAGGTTGTGTGCGTCTTCATGCGTGTGTGCGCCGTGACAGTTTGACCTCCAGCTGACAGTCTGTCTCTGATCTCCAGGAATCCTCAGACAGCAGCAACACCACTGTGGAGGATGACGACGTGAAAGGTAAGAACCCCAGAGACGCAAGAGGTCATGTGACCTGTTGGCTGAAGGTCATCCCCACTTGACCTTCCTTGCTGTATTACACTTGTTTTCTGCTGCTGCCGGTCAGTGAACAAATATCATCATACATATCACACGGGGTGGAGTCTGTTTTCAAAACAATAAAAGCATTCAAAACAAGTGTGTGACAATCAGCGGAGAGCACACTCAACCGTGAACCACAGGAGATGGGGTCAGTTGGGCCCATCAGGTGCTCAGCTTTGTAATGGTGCATTGTGACAAGCTCTGCTATTCCCTCTCAGTTCCACATGTGGAAAAAGTTCTTACTCACATAATTGAGTGAGCCTGTCTTGATTTTTTTTTCTGAAAAGCTTAGCAATTTCAGTTAAATGCACCGTCAATCCAGAGGAAATACAAAAAAAGTCCCCTTGACGACTCGAGCTCTGCTTTGCATGAGCTTCCTGTTGTGTTGCGATATCACGAGCCTGAGGGTGGTAAGGATGTCCACTGTTTGTCTTCATAGTGGCTTATGAGAGCGTTATTAGTTAGTTTTATTTTCTACGTTTTATTTAAGATCCGTGACCATTTTTAAAAGCTAACAGGTGTAATGTGGAACAAAGAATTAGCTAAATTACTTATTTTTTACAGCGTGTACACCAAAAGAAGAGATATTTTAAACATATTATTATTATGTACACACCACGTGAGATATGGCTTGTGTATAGATGAAGTCATCAGGCAGTCAACCGGCTGATAGCTGACCTCACACTGCCCCCTGGTGGAGCCTACATGTACTGCTTCCTTCTGCTGGCTTTACTAAAGACTGGAGGTGTGTGTGTGTGTGTGTGTGTGTGTGTGTGTGTGTGTGTGTGTGTGTGTGTGTGTGTGTGTGTGTGTGTGTGTGTGTGTGTGTGTGTGTGTGTGTGTGTGTGTGTGTGTGTGTGTGAGAGAGATAGAAGTGTTGTAAATCTTAATACTCAGAAACACACAACTCTAAAATACCAAAATGTGCTGGAATTGTTAAAAGGACCTTAGTTGTCTTAGTTGTGCAAATTGCACATAACTTCTCAAAGTGCTTGCGTATCTCCAGCCTTATTTGTTTGTGTGTGTGTGTGTGTGTGTGTGTGCGTGCGTGCCTGTGCTTATGCCAACACACTCAAACACAACTTGTTCTCCACATCCAGGCGGAGTACAATGCCTCTAAATCGGGTCATGAGTGTATGAGAATGCGCTTCCATCCTCTTCCCCGTAGAAGCTTTGCTGTGTCACACATTTCTCTATTAAATCCCGGCAGAGCCAACATGTAGAAACTAACCGCGTTGACAGAGTGCAACAATTATCAAGCAGTATTCGAGCAGAAGAGCTCTTTTTCCTGGTATCGTGCTCATTTTGAAAGCAGAAGCTCTTGTTTTGAACATACCAAATCCAGGGCTTGTCTGTGATTGAGGGATTGACTCCACACGGCTCTCAACATGGAGACTGCTCAGCTGGGGGCAGATACAGGTCAGACTGTGAGTCACCTCAAACTATATATATATATATACTATTAATTTATTTAAAGAAGCATTTTGACTCCGTCTTCATCAGGTTACCAACAGGCTAATAAAGTAACTAACAGCTTCAGTGGCTCATTCAGTAATTTACAAGGAGGGGCATACCTCCCCTTTTTTATTTTAAAGTTTAAAAATAAAAATACATTTTTAAAAAATTAGTTTTCAAATAATATTACCATGCTCTAATTATTTAAACGCCTTTTCATTGATATTCACTATTCAGAAGTAAGGCTGGGCAATATGGTTAATTTCATATCTCAATAACGATATCACAATATAGCATGCTTTCTGGGGATATAAATACATATCATTTAGAAATAAACATAAATAACCACATGGTTGTGTGAATTAACGGTTCTTATTGTTTTAAATTTTTACGACAAATTATCACACTGAATCATCGCCCAGCCCTATTAGAGAGTAGCTCTCAGTCCATGTGCTGTGTTTTTACACTAAATCAAGTAATTCTATGGCAGATAACGTGCCTACTGAACGAAAATGTCCAATTAATTAAAGTTTTGTTTCACATTTAAAATGAATTATTAAAACTATACCCTTGATGGAAGCAGGTTAGCCCAAAGGAGCATCACATCACCTAAAAACTGTCCTCTCTCTGTGCACACAGTGAAAGGTTTGCTGCCCAAGGTCCCAGATTAGAGCCCTACTGCCCCGCCCCTGTGTCAGCAGAGGGCAAGGGCACCTTGGGAGGGGAGGGGAGAGGGGGGGTGTCTAAATTTAGCCCTGGTGGCATGAAACCGAGACAGGGTGCCCAGCAGAGAGGCGTTAAACGCAGGCCGCTCTGCTAGCGCCACCCTCGGAGGGTGTCAGTCTCGCACACAGAAGTCTTTCAGACTCTTTAAGATCCGAGCGGTTCACAGCCTGAGAAAACCACCAGAGCCAGGTGAGTGCTGGGAAAAGGGCCGTGGTGCTTGTTTTTTCGTGGACTTGGCGCGTGTCCCGTCGGCCTTTTGTGGGATCTCCCGTCAGGTCAGCGAGTGCTCGACAGCTGGTTTTGTAACCCAACACCTGCGCTGGCTCTCGGAGCATCCGAACACATATCTGGTCTGTTACTCTCAAAGCTTTTATAGCGGAGGAGATGTCACAGAGAGTTGTCTGAGGGGCTGCCCGGCTTTTTCCCTACAGGTTGGTTTTGCAGGTGATAACTTTATAATTTGTGGGACTACTTGCTGTTGAATTGACGATCGTGAAGTTCTCCTAAGCTCACCTGTGAGTTTCAGTGCTAATCCATGGGATGTCTCTGCACCGGGCTGGAGAAGGATCAGCTGTCAGTCAAGTGGGCTGCACACCGGCATCTCTTCTCTCCAGAGTTCCTGTTTCTGAGATCATTTACATGTATTGATGCATTGTTTGTGGGTTGATTGTGAATTTGATCTCTTTCCTCTCCTGCCAGTATCGTGCCATGTCTCTCTCTTTCCTGCAGCGACGCTTTATTTCCCTCTATTTGTCGCGTTTCCTCCCGTGCCAGCTGATAACGAGTGACATCCGACTCTCCCTCGTTATCACGGCATCCGTCATCCATCCTCTGCTCACCGGCAAGACTTCCTTTAAAGTCTCAGTAAAATGCAGCCGCAGCAGCTTTAGTTGTGAACCAGGCTGTAAGGGAGTCATTAACTGGGATAACGAGGAATATTAATATTGTTCTGGTGACCGAGGACCGTCTGGAATTTCTCCGAAGCCCTCTTTGCCCTTCCCATCGTTCCCCGCTGTGACATTTCTGTTGTGTTTTTTTGTGCGGCTGGTTGTCATCTCTCTTTGCATTCTCTGTGTGTACGCATGTTATCAGGAAAGAGCTTAGACAACAGCTCGCTTAAGGCGCAGTCCAGCACAAGCTCCCAGCCAGATAGCACCCAGGGCTCCTCACCTGCGGTGTTCTGTAAGTCAGCATGGCCCGCCATTTGCAGCCTGTGACACACACACACACACACACACACACACACACACACACACACAATGCTCTACTAGAAAATCCCCTTGACTAAATCCTTCCTTACATTCAGCATCCCTGCATGTATATAAAGCATACATCTGCTGCCGTTTAACCACTAAATCCCTCGAGTACCCTGACTTATGCAGTGCTTCATTCCTCCATTAGTCTTTTTAGTCAGCACCATTCTGTATGCTTTACTATAAGACAGTTGAAAACATCCAATAATAACTTAAATAGTAAAATAAAAGAAGGTTCCAACCAGTGAACCACCCTCTGCTTTGTGGTCTATTTTACCCTAAATGGGAGCATCGTTTACTAAATGAACATCATGCTGTATTGAAGAAGACTTGAAACTAGAGATTAAGATTCAAATATAAACTAACGTTTACAATTTTTACTCAGGGAATAAATCAAGAGAGAAGTAGAGTCATTTTCTCATAGACTTCTATACAACCAGAGGAGTCGCCCCCTGCTGGTCAGTAGAGAGAATGCACATTTTAACTTCACTTTTCCGACCCGGAGGTTGCCTCCTGGTTTGGATTGACTCGTCTCCTTCTCGCGGATGTAAACGGGAAACAGCAACGCAACACAGCTCCGTGGCAATCTGTCTCAACATTGTTTTTTCAGACATTGCCAAGCATGGATTTTTGTCTTTTAAGTTCCCGTCACTGTCTGTGAGTCACACGTTGTCTCGGAGAGCTTGTCGTCTGGGAGCTCTCGGAGACAACGTTTGTTCATCTGTTTGACCCCAGTGTCCCCCATCTTCCTCCCTCCTGAACTCAGCTGCCACAAAGTTTGCTGACCTGCTGGGCTCAGTGCGTAGGGGCTCGGGGCCCACGTCCGACGGGGAAGGCAGATCCAGCACTCCGCCTCCCGCTGCCCTCTCTGCCCCCTCCCCTCCACACACCCCTGTTGTCCCCATGCAGAGTAAGTGGAAAAGGGGAAGCACAGGGAGTGTACTTAAAAACCTCCTTTTCCTCTGTCAAGACGATGCATGTAGAGATGGATTTATTCTGCCCCTATTTGTCATTTTGGGATGGAAAAGGAGTAAAAATATCTTATTTCTAAGCTCTAGAAAGATCAGTATCTGGCTGCACCTTTTTGCTAATTTTGCATCTTAAGAAATCCCTTTAGGAGTTGTTTATTGAGCAAAAGTTCTTAAGCTAAAGGAATGAAACTAAAGCTGCACTAAAGAGATGTGAACGCTTAACATATTGCTGCGATGAGTTTTTAAGCAAATCAACAACAACACTATTAAAGTAGACAAAGAAAATCCAATAAAAAGAGCTAAAGCAACAATGAATTGATCCGACTTAAAGTATAGTCTGTGTTGCCAAAGCCTGATAATGTTTACTCTTATATATTATATTTAAAACACAACAGTGAGTGGGTGACATGTTACTCTATTTCTATAAACTTGGGCACTTTCATACAGCTTCCCGCTGCTGTAAAAGCTCGACGGAGGACCAAATGTGTTATTATTTATTATTATTATTCCACGGCTGAAAATAGTTCCACACAAATGCATTTATTCCCGTGTGAGTAACGTTTGTAAAAACCTTTATACGTTTTACACCAGATACACCAGAGGAATAATGAGTAGAGACCAAGTCAAATTTTACATTTTCATAATATACATTCTGTACTTTAAGTAATAACTGAATGCAAATGAAAGGGTTATGCTATGTTCACACTATATAGTTGTTGTGACCACAAATATACAAATTCCTAAAGGGATTTCCTCATTTCTTCATTCCTTTATTCTTATTCTACCTGTTCTTTTGCATTCCTCCTCCACCACTTCCACAACCACACCCTTCCGTCCATCCCGCCTGGTCGGCTCTCAGTGTCTCGGCTCACCGACCTGGTAAGCAGCATCCGTAAGGTGCCGGCGGCCCCCGCACCCGAGGGTGACGCTGCACCGGTACCGAGCGCCAGGCCCACCCCTCCGCCTGCACACCCCACATCCCCACCTCCCCCTCACTCCCGCTCCAGCCCTTCCCCGTCCTCCTCCCAGAGTGAGTACCGAGCACGACCCGCCGCGACCCCGTACGCACATTAGCCAATCGCGGCTTCCGAATGGCGTCTCGGCCTTCAACGGCCAGTGCGTTGAAAGTACGCAGCGTAAAGCACAAAGTTGGATCTTGAGCGATCTGGATGTGTGTTGTGTTTGCTTCTGAGCCTCATTAACCTCTTCAGCTCGCCCTGGAGAGCACAGCTGACCGCACTCGGATGTACGCACCGCTCGGTCGGTTCGTTTGCAGTGATTTATGGAGATGAACGTGGGTCTGTGTGTATTTTGTATTAGTTTGACATGATTAGGAAACTAATTCCAGAGTGAATTAACTTGCATCTTCACGAATTTGTCCAGCAGAATCCACAAGTAAAGCTTTATTTCACTATAAAGCATGTTTTTCACAAATAACGGTGGAAATAATGGAAATGATATAAAACCCTCTCCGCTCACCATCCGTCCCAACTGCTTCGATTACTTCTGATTTAGCTTCTGTGTCCTCTGCAGCACGCAAACAGGAGATTATCAAGATCACCGAGCAGCTGATCGAGGCAATCAACAACGGAGACTTCGAGGCATACGCGTGAGTCTGCGCTTTTGTGTGTGGTTTGGGTTCAAATGCGTAGTCTGAAGCTTTGACGTGGGCCTTCATGAACTTCCTGTCTCTTCTGCTCCCTCTTCAGTAAGATCTGCGACCATGGACTGACTTCGTTTGAGCCGGAGGCGCTGGGCAACCTGGTCGAGGGGATGGACTTCCACAGATTCTACTTTGAGAACCGTAAGATGATGGATTTGTTGATTTTTATTGTCCTTTTTTATTCTTCTTTTACATCACTTTTGCAGTCTTGCTTGTGAATATAGTATTATTTCTGTATTGTTTTATCTTTATTTTTAGCATAAACCTACACGTCTGATTTGTCTGAACCACTAAAAAAAGAGAAATGTGATCAGTCATCTCTCATTTCACACCTCTGCATTTGCACTATTGTTGTAATTGGGTGTCGGAAATAGACCCCTTTTCATAGAAGTATAAAAATCTAAACTGAAGCTCCATCCTGACGGCTGAAGATACTCTACAGCTGCTCATCCTGCTCATTCTCCCTGTCCTCTGTTTCAGTTTTGGCTAAGAACAGCAAGCCCATCCACACCACCATCCTCAACCCCCACGTCCACCTGATCGGCGAGGACGCGGCCTGCATCGCCTACATCCGCCTGACTCAGTTTGTGGACAACCAGGGTCGGCCGCGGTCCAGCCAGTCGGAGGAGACGCGCGTCTGGCATCGCAGAGACAGCAAGTGGCAGAACATCCACTTCCACTGCTCAGGCGCACCAGCTGCGCCACTCCAGTGAGGTATGGACGACAGCACCGGGGCAGCTGGGAGAAGGTTTTCCTCTTTTTTTTATCAATCAAACTGCTTCTCCGGAAAGGAGATGCAGCTGGTGAATGAATGCAATGACAGCTCACAGTGTCTAAGAGCAGAGAAAAAGGTTTTACTGGATGTGTTCATTCAGATTCATACGGTCGTGGAAAACCTGGAAAAGTCCTTGAAAGAAATGAAATGAAAAGTCATGGAAATTTGTTCATTTACGCTGAGTTTGAAATACTGTTACGTCATCATGTTTACTGACAGAGAAGAGGCGTCTATATTTATGTATATTTATCTATATTTAATGTATTTTACACTGTTTTGTTTTGCTCCTCAGGATTGAACGCGCTAACTTTGTCTGTCAGGAGTGCTCCGCTGGTGTGAGAGAGGAAGAGGAAGAGGAGGAGGAGGATGGGATGAAAGAACAAGTCCAGGGTTGGTTTTTGGAAACAGGCCCTTCAACAACAGACCCTCCCACACCGGACCGTTCAGCTCAACCCCCAGCATGCATCTCTTCTTTCACTACCACTGTCTGTCACCTGACAACTATCAAACCAACGGCTCGACGTCCTTCCTCTTCTTCCCTCCGGGTTCGGGGTTGTTTTCATCCCTGGGTGTGATTCCTTCTTCCTGTGCTCTCTTCCTCCCTTCCCCACAACTTTAGTCCTCCTGTGAATCCACACTTGTGTGACATAAACACTGCACTGGAAATACAGTATGTAAAGTTTTAAGTAAATTCTATTATCCATCCATCCATCCATTATCTGAACCGCTTAATTCTATTATCATTACTCTATTATTATCATTATTATCATTATTATTATTATTACACATTTGCAATTGTATATGTAATTTGTATAATTCTAAATGATGCCAGTGGTTTCTAGAGTTTTTTTCTCTCTTTATCTTTTTAAGGAAGCATGTTTTTTTCCCCATATTAACAGTGGCTGTGTTTTTTTTAATTATCGTGGCTATTAAGTGGATATGATATTGGCAGTTTTTGTAATGGCTTCTTGTATGTGAGCTATAATACTGCCCCCGAACTCATGGTTAACAATGTTTTGTTTCGTTTGGGGTTTTCTTTTCTTTTTCTTGTCTTTTCTTTTGAAGGGTCGTGTCTGATGGTGTAATGTGTGAATGTAGAAAGTCTTTCTGTGTGTGAGACTGTGGTCATGTAAGCCAGACACACACGAGTGAGGAAGCGTTCGCTAAAGCAAACATCGTGCAATCAGAGTTTTATTGGAAAAATGTATTTTTCCATCTTCATGGTCGATGCTGGAACGCTCTCGCACCTGGAGGGTGAGCCCAGAAAATGGTGACGGGGGAAAAATACTTTTTCGCCCGTTGCCGACAATTCTTTCTTCCTAGTTTCCATAATTCTCATCACAATGGGACCATTTAAAATAAATATATATAATATACTTAACAAGATATTTAATGTTTATTGTTGATATTTAACACTTTCTCCAAATAAGTTCATAATAAGAAATGATGTATATAATCCATGTCGTAACCAGAAAAACACATTTGAAGAGAAACAGACTTAATTTAAAGGAATCATTTGATACTTTACCTTTTCAAGCATAATTGTGCACATAGAAGACATTAAGAAAACATGTTTAAACCTGAATCATATCTTAAGTAAACTCACGTTTATCGTTGGTCCCGGACTAAACTCTGATCCGTGACTACTGAAACACCAACAGGTTTAGCAGGACACTAAAACATTGCAATAATTAACCAATTTTAAGACCTTTGTGTTGTTCAAATACGCAAATCATAGCTGATTGACATAAATGCATCAGCATGCTGTCTAAATGTTGTATTTGTCGCCCATTGAGACTCAAAATGCTCCATAAAACATGAAGATGAGAATGTTTTCTAGTCGTGAAATACGTCACACCGTAACATCGAAGGTTTGCAACTTCTTTTCCTGACGAGAAACTGAGCACTATGTTTTGCTCACAGGAGCAGTGGCATGCGGCCATACGCCTTTTAAAAAAAATATATATATCAAAAAGGACAAACAAATGAAATCAGTGCTCTAAAGAAAGAATCCCAGAGGACGCGTGACCTTTTTTCACAAAGCGTGTGTGTGTGTGTGTGTGTGTGTGTGTGTGTGTGTGTCTGCCACCAGTCATGTAGAGTGCATCCATTGCTCTCAGTGTGTATTCTTTACATGCGGAGGGGAAGGAAGGCTTTATTTATAGAGGACACATCAGTCCCCTGCCTTCGGCCCAGGGCTTTTTTTTTAAATTATGATGTGTTTAGTTTTTAGTTTTTCTTGTATTGTGTTTTTCATGCATTATCAGCTTTTTATGATATTAAGTGCTTGTGCCAGGGGTGGCAAGATTAATCCGATGGACTTTGCAGCACTGACACTGTTTTGGTCGGGGGTTTGACTTGCGCTCAGCTCCTCTGTACTTTGCTCGTCCACCATTGGCTGCCTTCACATTTGTCTCGCCCCTATTGGTCAGACCAAGATATTAAAGAGACCGGGCGGTCGGTTTGATGAATAGTCCTCAGGTTTCTATTTATTTTGAATATTTATTTATTTATTTTAGTGGATAACTTTACTGTGCTTTTTTTGTTTGTTTTCCTGTTATACAGCTCGTGCACTTGTGCAAGTACTGTGTGTTGTTAAGAGGAAGTCTACTTTTTTAAAGGGATAGTACACCCAATTTGCATCCTGCATGTGTTTCTCTGAAACCACCAACATGGTGGGAATTCATTTTCTTTTCTTTTCTTGCTATTTAGATTGGGGTTGTTTTTGACATTATTTTCTTGCAGATTCGTGGTGTAGAGCGATCTCTTCCTCTAAGGTCATTACCACTTTGCCATTTTGAGTGGCACATCTATCCCTTTGAATCTCATATCATTCGGGATTGTATTTTGAGTCGAGCTGAAGCTCCAAAAGCTTAATCTTCATGCTCTTTGTGTTTTGTTTTTGTGTACGCCTTTTTCAAATGAACCAATGAGACGTTGTATTGTACTCATGTCTCATCCAGTAACAGTGTTGATGCCTCGTTGACCCTCTTCTAGCACTAAAAGGTCAAAGGCTACCTGAAGGCGTTCATGCGGGGTCGTGCTAAACCAGACACGACCCCCCCTACTCCACCCCTCCAAAAGAAAAAAGAGATAGCAGCATGTGCAGTCCAAAGGTGTCGTTCTTCTGTTCTTCTTGCTGTGTTTCAAGCCTTGGAAATATTTAAATATAATGGGATTCACGTGTTTAAAAATGAGGGAGGACACAGTTTTTACACAACTGCAACTAACTAGCAGCGTAGCTGGCGTTTTCTTTGCATGACAGTCAACTGGACACTTGTTTTTTGGTGTTTTCCTTTTCATTTGGTTTCTCATTTTCTACTGAATGCTGTTGTACTCGACCTTTCTCTCTATTCTCTCAGCTTGTTATAAGCGCGTATAAGTATTTTTGTCTCGATACAGAGAAGATGATCAGGACGATGATGTTAGTGACTGTGGCCCTACGAGGATGTTGACAGTGTTGATGATGATAATGATGAAGATGGTCCCTCACTTGGCCTGCATGTCTCTTTGAGGAGCAGCACTCCACTAGAGGCCGCTCAGAGAGAGAAGGAGCTCCAGCAGGGGGCGCAGTCACACAAAGCAAAGCACAAACGCACACAGACGGACGACAGATTGAAGTTCTGACGCACAAGAAGTTGACTTTAGAGTCACATCTGACAGACGATGCAGTCAGAGACAACAGCACTGCAGGAGAAGAGAAAGCTTCCGGGATAATTATTATTATTACCGCCCTGATTATTACAGTTTGACGTCATGATGTTAATACGCAATTGTTTTCATCAGTGATTTTTTTTTTGGGGGGGGGACGTGACACAAAATAATTCTCCTTTATTCATCTTACATCATAAAGTGTTTCTGGACACGTTTTTAATCCTTAACTCTACAACATGTGCCAACACCTGATAGATCCTGATTCCATGAGAGATCAGAGCTGACGTCATGAGAGAGGGCGGCTCTTTGAGCAGCAGCTGCACATCAACTACAAGAACAGGCCTCCTCTGGCCTCTTGAGGGCAGTGAGGGCTCTGCTGCCTTCCCCTCAGCTGTTTAGTCAGATGCAGCTGGACTGAGGTCAGCTGGAGCCACTGTGTCCACTCTGAACCTCCGCCATCTTCTTTCTGTGGCAGTGACTCCGTTACACTGCGTTGGCTTCTCTCGGTCTTTCTCTCTTTCTCCCGTTCCCTCTGTTTCTGACCTTGTTCAGTCATTTCTCTGCAGTTGGCTCTTTCTAGTTTCCCTTTGTCTCTTTTTGTCTCTTTGGGTTTCTCCTGCATAATAATAGGAATCCTCTAGTTCTCCGGATTATTGCTCTGTTCTCTTACGTGCTACACGTGTTTCTATGACTTCAAGACAATGTGTTACGGTGTTATCAATAAAATGATCATTTAAATAGAAAAGTGAGTCCGTTTCTGTGTTTGCAAACTCATCAAACTACAGGACAGCTTTATGATTTTACTGATAGAAGTCACTCATTCATGTTTTTGACCACGGTATTTACTGACCAGGCAGAAAATATGGAATTTATTAACCCATATTGTTGCCAAATGACCAATTATTAATCGTTATAATAATTTGTCAAGAAAACAATCTACACATTTTCTCCAATTTGAAGATTTTCTGTTTTTATTTAGCATTCTTTACAATGTTCTGATATTTATAATGAATTGACAGATTCATTTATAATAGAAACAGCATTTAGTTGCAGCATTAATCAACACAATCTAAAAGCCATTGACATTGACAAGTGATATCTTATAAAATATGTCAACAATCACATATACTAAATAGCAGATTCATTATCAATATTCTTTTTTTTGGTTCATTCTGAATCGTAAAATTGTTATTTCAATAAACAATAACTGATCAATTATTTATCAATCGAACGTTGTTATATATCGCAAGAAGGTTATTTGCTAAAGAAAGGATTTGATAATTGAAAGATTAAAAAATGATTCTAAAAATGTTAAAATGAAACCGGGTAAGATGATCACATTTTTACATTTTATTTAAATCAAATTTGAAATAAAAGGAAACCTAAAGTTGTTGCTTATCCTTAAAAATAAAAAATAAATTGTGAAAATAAAATGATCAAACAAAAACTTCTTGCTCATACTTTACTTTACATTACACGTGAAATCTACTCGTCCCTGTTCTTTCAGCATATTTCCATAAGAAAGCATATATGCTAATGTTATATTTAACATGGACTCTAAAAATGTTTTCATGTATTATCAAATCGAAGAACTAACTGGAATTGTCTGAGATTAACACAAACAAAACAGACTATCCGTTATATACATTCTGATGAATCACGTCGACCTCACCTGAACATTACAGAGAGATTTTGATATCAGCAGTTTTAGCATCACCAGCCTTTCCAATACTGAAACATGGGAAGAGTTTCTCAGTGAAAGTGTCTCTGTGAGTGTAGATGTGAGTCATGTCTTCAGGGTCGTAGAAGGACACCTCCCCCCTGTCATAGTCCAGCTGGACTCTGATCCTCTGGAGACTCTTCTCCACTCTGACAGTCTGACCAGCTCCATCAATGTATTTTCCACTGCGATGAATTAAACACCAGACTCCATCTTCTGGTGAAGCTGATATCTTTCCCTTCCTGTCAACTGACTCTTTAGACAAACCTACATCCCAGTCAGGATGGTCTCCCACCTCCACCTCCCAGCTGTGTTTCCCTGAGCTGAAGCCCTCAGATCCATGAACAATAACATACTTAGTGAATCTCTCTGGATTGTCAGGAAGCTGCTTTGTGTCTCCACATCTCACACTGGTCAGATCATCAGACAGATAGAGACAGCGGTTTGCAGTGTTTGGGTCCAGAATGACAGGACTGAAGTGGACCTCGTCCTTCATCTTCTCCCAGACTCTGAAGGACAGGTTGCCCAGGTGTTTGGCCTCATCTATCAGCGCTCCTGAGACCAGCTGTGGATCTGACAGTGAGCTCTGGACTCTGGCTCTGGTCTGAGTGGCTTTATAACTGCTGAGGAAGGACACGCTGTGTTTCTGCAGGTCTTCTTCAACAGCAGAGATGCTGTCTGACAGAGAGGAGATCTGCTCCTGAATCATCTTCATCTCTCTGCTGATAGTCTTCCCCTTCTGCTCCTCTTCCTCCCTCAGAGCTGCCAGTCTGGACTCCTCTTCCTCTCTCAGGAACTGGTGCAGCTTGTTGAACTCTGCTCTGATCTGCCTCTCTGTGGACACCAGCTGCTTCTTGGAGTGTTGCATCACTTCTTTGTATGTTTTCTCCACTTGTTTGTGTTTGTTTCTCTTGTCCTGCAGAGACTCTAAGTCAGATCTCAGCTGGTCCTTCAGGTCACTGACTGCTTGTTCTAGAGGAACCACCTTGTGACTCTGGTGGAGAGGAAACTCACAGACAGAACACACAACCCTCTCTTCATCCTCACAGAACAGTTTAGTCTCTTCTCCATGTTTACACACCACCTCCACCTTCTTCTCTCCTTCTGTCTCAGATGATCCAGTTTTCTGTCTCTCAGCAATAGAGTCAGCCAGTTCCTTTAGTGGAAAGTTCACATATGGATAGTCTTTTGAGGATTTTCTTTTACAAATGGGACAGTTTTTGTCTGCAGCTTGTTTCCAGAATTGTTGCAGGCAGCTTGAACAGAAGCTGTGGTTGCAGCTCAGAGACACAGGATCTCTGAAAGTCTCTGAACAAACGTGGCAGCTCAGGTAACTTTCCACAAGAACTATTTTCTCAGCCATTTGTCTTGGTATTTAAATGATCTTTCAATAGCAAGACTCACCAGGTTACTGTCCCGTCTCTTCACTGTTTCAAATACTCCAACCGTGTGTTTTCCAGCAGAGCTCTCACTCCCTGTAATGGCGTCTCAGCTCTGTTCAACAATGACAAAATCTATTTTCATTTTCTCTAACCTGTTTGACAGGTGTAATAATCAGGAGGAAAAGCTGTGATGTCATGTAGTCACCAGCAGATGGTGTCATGATGTCTTTCTGATGTAAACATTTTCAAATTGATTAAGAAAAATACAAATTCCATATTTAAGCAGTTGTTTTGAAGTTGAATCCAAAACTAACGTCTAGTTTTTAGTTTCACTAATAAAATAGAACTGATCATAAAATGCCACAAACAAGGAGACGATTGTTGTGTTGAGGACTGAAGGCTCACTGACACTAAACCAGTTGAACAACATTTTTATTTTTGCCCAACAGGAACACGTAACAGGAAACATGTTCATGTAATGTAATGTAATGTAATGTAATGTAATGTAATGTAATGTTCTGCTGACACTTCATCCAGTTTGATTCAATGTTTGGCATTCAGAGAAAATACAGGTACATAGTTTTTGATTACTTTCACCTCTAATATTGAACATCTTGCTGTTTTTCTTATATTCAGGGAGGCAGAGTAGTTTAACAGATTCATGTCCTGTAAACATTCTCATCATAGGCCACAGGATTATTTCATATCTGTGACAGAGAAACAAGAGCTGACAGTCGACGGCTTCTCGTTGTAACTTGTCAACATGTCAGCACGCCTCTCATATCCACCAGGAAGTGTTCTACAAACTCTCACTAACTCGTCTCTGTGGGGTCACTTGTTTCAATCAATGCACTGAAATGTCAAAGCTCAGTGACAGGGATCTGTTTCATGAGTCTGTTCAGAGAGAGAGTGACTCCTGAAGGACGACCTTTGACCCGCATGTTGCACAACAGTCAGCGAGAGGCTTGTGAGTCACACAACAATGAAAAATGTAGATCTGCAGTCGATTGAGACCAAAGACTGTTAATCATTTACTCAAATACATTTTATACTGGACCCAAAACAAAGGTAAGATTTTGGTTAAACTGTGAAGGAAACAATAATATGTATGTAGAAAAATAAAGGCAGAAAGTGGAACTAAAATTATAAAAATGATCCACCTTGTGGAAATAAACAGAATACAATTTTACTTGAACATCAATAGCATCAGTTATATATTTGGAAATGCTGACTCATTTGAAATATTTGTTGAAAAGGATGTAAATTAATGTAACATTATTCTGCATCATATCATCAGAACTGAAGGAACCAAGACATTTATTTATGAAAGTAACCAGTTTATCATAAAACACAATGAAGTACTTTTTTAATGTCAAAGATGAACAAGGTGAGATGAGGCTTTCTGTGCTCACGTGATTTCAAATTACAGCCTTTTTGATAAAGATAAATGTTATAATTGTTGTGGAAAGTTTATTATTTTGTGTTTTAAGAGTAAGTTATATTGCTGATGTCTGAATAGACACAGAGAAAGCTCATTTTGACCTTGCCTGCTTGGCTCCATCCTGTCATTAACCTAAAAACATCTTTTATAATATCGATAATTTTATTGATCAGCTTCAGTTTATTAAAATCCTAATTAAACAGATTCCAATACGTATTCTTTATCGTCACCATCATGTCTTACAATTGTATTAATACTGTATATATTTAATAAGAGATGCAGGAACATAGATTGTATTTGTTTTTTTATTTTAAAACATTTTTTTTTCGGGAAACCTGAGTACCAGGAGAAAAATCCAACAGGATTAGACTAATAGGACACTCTAAACCAGTGATTCTCAACTGGTGGGTCGCGGACCCGTTTTCAGTGGGTCGCAGGTCCATGTATGGGCGAAATTTATTTTAAAGAAAAAAGTAATGTGCCTTTATTTTGAAGGTTTCTTTATTTTGAAGGGGAGTTCCGTCTATTCACAGTCTTTAATGCTGCGTTCACACTTCGCTTAACTTCCGTGACTTTACTCTCCGGTCTATTTTGATCAAACGCTTCATCCGCGCTAAAGGCGCCGGAGAGGAGGAGGGGCTTATCGTCATGGAAACATCCTCCATGGCAGAGACAACCACTATTTCTGCTTTGTACTTGTTGCGGAAGTCCCGCAAACGTCGGAACATCAAACGCCCTCGTGTCTGGGTTCATAACATCATCCGTGAATGAGGCACACATGTTCACGCCGCCCGGCGGAAATGGGCGTTACTCGTATCCACGCATGCGTGAACGCAGCATAACTCCAGACTTTGAGACTCTTGTCAGGAGCAAAAAGCATCCCCAGTTCTCCCAGTATGACTCAGGTCTATCAGGTTGAAGTGAGAGCTGCTTCATGTTGTTCAGTATTTACCTGCTAACAAAGGGCATTTACTCAAGTACTCTTAAGTTCATATTCAAAGTATTTGTACTTTGCTTGAATATTCCAACTTCATGCAACTTTATATTTGTACTCCACTACATCTCAGAAAGTAATACTGTCATTTTTACTCCACTAAATGTATCTGACAGCTGTCTTCATCCCCTTTTCTGTCCAGTAAAAACCACGTATGTGTTGATTTTGAACGTTTGTGATGAACTGATGGTTGAAGTGTTCCTTCGTGTGTTGAGAAAACTCTCCTCCCTGTTTAGCTCAATAAACTATTTAAAAAGCCTCTTTGAGCTGGAAAAAAAACATTGTCACACATCTGAAAACAGGGCTGTTTTTCTGAGCTCATGAAAAGTTGACTTTTTATAAATACGTGGTCCTCACAGGACACGCCTCTACAAACATGATGATCTTATAGAATATGATGCATTGATGTAGATTAAACTACCCAACAGGATATAAAGGAGTTAAAAAGAACACAAGCTTAAACATCTTCAGCAGTCAAATGCAACACATTAATGCAGCAGTAATATTAATCCAGAAACATATAGCAGTGAAGCGCTGACAGGAAAGTATTTTATTTAGTAGCAATCTGGATACACAACACCTGAATTTAAATTGAGATGCTACAGTTACACACAAAACAGGCAAGTGATGAATAATTATATTTGTGTGTCTGATTTCTGAGATAATTAAATAAACAGTTGCTAAATGAAGCGTCTTAACAAGAGGAACAGTCACTTGTGATTGTCTCCTACATACCCAGAGGGATAGGTAGAGATCTTCTGGAGGATCAGAAAGAGACATTTTATACCGGACCCTGAACAAAGGTAAGGTTTTGGTGAAGCTGTGCAGGAAACAATAATATGTATGTTAAAAAAAGTTAAAACTAAAATTATTAAAATTCTCACCAGCCAAGAACCAAAATGTGAACTTTGTCTCCACCTTATGGAACTAAACAGAACTCAATTATACCTGAACATCAACAGCATTAATTATATATTTGGAAATGATGACTCTGAAAATATTTGTTCAAAAGGATATAAATGAATAAAACATTATTTTGCATTATTCTGCATCATATCATCACACATGAAAGAACCATTTATTTATGAAAGTAACCCGTTTACTATAAAACACAAGGAAGTAATTGTTTAATGTCAAAGATGAACAAGGTGAGATGAGGCTTTCTGTGCTTACGGGATTTAAAATACAGTTTTTTAATGCAAACTTAAGATTGTTGAACATTGGAGGAAAACAAATATGTAAATATAAATTGATCAAACTCGTCTTTTCTTGTAGAATATTTACACCACAAACACCATTTAGAACATAATGCCTCACAAACCTAGTTCTGACTATTGATGCTTTAGTTTCTCATCCTGTGCTTTGAAAACATATTTATATTATACAACAACCAATGAATGTGTCTCTTTGTGTTGTTTGCTGAAAGAGATCAAATCTTATTTTGTCTTTAACCTTCATCTCTACTTTTTATCATGTACTTATGATTCTCACCTCAATTGTCTGTTATAAACAACAACAACACCTCCATTGTAATAATCATAATAAATCACTCTGACATCGTCTCCCTCCCTGAACATCACAGAGAAATATCAGTTTGACAGATTTTGATATCAGCAGTTTTAGCATCACCAGCCTTTCCAATACTGAACCATGGGAAGAGTTTCTCAGTGAAAGTGTCTCTGTGAGTGTAGATGTGAGTCATGTCTTCAGGGTCGTAGAAGGACACCTCCCCCCTGTCATAGTCCAGCTGGACTCTGATCCTCTGGAGACTCTTCTTCACTCTGACAGTCTGACCAGCTCCATCAATGTATTTTCCACTGTGATGACTTAAACACCAGACTCCATATTTTGGTGAAGCTGATATCTCTCCCTTTCTGCCAACTGACTCTTTAATCAAACCTACAGACCAGACAGGATGGTCTCCCACCTCCACCTCCCAGCTGTGTTTCCCTGAGCTGAAGCCCTCAGATCCATGAACATTAGCATACTTAGTGAATCTCTCTGGATTGTCAGGAAGCTTCTTTCTGTCTCCATATCTCACACTGGTCAGATCATCAGACAGATAGAGACAGTCAGTTGCAGTGTTTGGGTCCAGAATGACAGGACTGAAGTGGACCTCGTCCTTCATCTTCTCCCAGACTCTGAAGGACAGGTTGCCCAGGTGTTTGGCCTCATCTATCAGCGCTCCTGAGACCAGCTGTGGATCTGACAGTGAGCTCTGGACTCTGGCTCTGGTCTGAGTGGCTTTATAACTGCTGAGGAAGGACACGCTGTGTTTCTGCAGGTCTTCTTCAACAGCAGAGATGCTGTCTGACAGAGAGGAGATCTGCTCCTGAATCATCTTCATCTCTCTGCTGATAGTCTTCCCCCTCTGCTCCTCTTCCTCCCTCAGAGCTGCCAGTCTGGACTCCTCTTCCTCTCTCAGGAACTGGTGCAGCTTGTTGAACTCTGCTCTGATCTGCCTCTCTGTGGACACCAGCTGCTTCATGGAGTGTTGCATCACTTCTTTGTATGTTTCCTCCACTTGTTTGTGTTTGTTTCTCTTGTCCTGCAGAGACTCTAAGTCAGATCTCAGCTGGTCCTTCAGGTCACTGACTGCTTGTTCTATAGGAACCAACTTGTGACTCTGGTGGAGAGAAAACTCACAGACAGGACACACAGCTTTCTGCTCGTCCTCACAGAACCAATAAGGGACTTCTGGATGTGTTTCACACACAACCTCCTCTTTCTCCTTTTCTTGTTCTGTCTCAGATGAAGCATTTTTCTGTCTCTCAGCAAAGGAGTCAGCCAGTTCCTTCAGTGTAAAGTTCACTGCTGATTCATCCGTTGAGGACTCTCTTTTACAAATGGGACAATTTTTGTTTCCAGCTTGTTTCCAGAATTGTTTCAGGCAGCTTGAACAGAAGCTGTGGTTGCAGCTCAGAGACACAGGATCTCTGAAAGTCTCTGAACAAACGTGGCAGCTCAGGTAACTTTCGAAAAGAGCGCTTTTGTTCGCCATCTTCTCTGATTTATCTTTAAACAGCAAGACTCACTAAATCTGTCTCTTTAAATTACAGATTTCAATCTTTCTGATTGTATGTTTATAGTAAAGATACCTCACCCCGTAATGGCGACGTGCTGCTCCGTTCAGCAACGTAGAAATCAGGTTTGAGTTTCACTTTCAATCTTTTTAAATAAATAACAGCTGACATTTTATTTCTTTACCAACAGATGGTGCTATTTGGTTTATCATCAAATTTATAGCAACTTTCCACAAGGAGTGTCTGAGAATTGTTCCATGTGAAAAAAAATAGTTATTTAAAAGTGAAATAATAAACATCATGAATTGCATTGATATTACAACATTTTCTGACTGCTGAATTACTTTAAAATACAACATTTTATAAATTAGTATGACGTGTTTTAGGAAATAATCATCATGTCAAATCATGTGTTAAACAACCAAAGTTATTTCTAGTAAAGTTCATCAAATAAACTTTAAAAAAGGGTTAAACTAATGAAGGTTTTCATTGTCGATTATTTTCTAGATTAATCAATTACTTGTTTGGTCAATAAAATGTCAGAAAATGGTGAAAAAGTCTTTCTCCCTTTTCCTCTACTTGGTGGCTCTTGGCTCTTAAAAATAATATGGAAAGAAAAATACAATTACCCAAAAAATAGATAAAATACTACAACAGCAGGCTATCTCAAATAAACTTAAAGCGTTCTTGTCTTTAACAGGTTTCAGTGACTTAAGTGCTTGACCTCATTCTTCCAATGGATCAAACTGGGTTTAGTCTTAAAGTATCTGCATTGGCTTGGCGTAGCTAATGATATCTGTTCTAAAACCAGAGCGTGGCATTGTGGGCGTGGCCTCATTCAGCATCAATGAATACGTGAACAATGTGCTCTCCAAAGACAGAAATCATTGTAAAGTCAGTCTTTTATTATGTGCAAAAACATTTCCTCACATAAACCAAAGCACATGAAACCAATATTTACATCTGCATCATAAACAAGACAAGTACATGACCGTGAACAACTCTAAGAATCCTCTTTCCCTCCACCAGCTCCCACCATCAGGCCAGTTTCACCAGTCTCTCACTGGCCTCCCAGAGTTTTTTGGCCACACCGGCGTCTCTGGCGAAAGGACGCAGAGTAGCTGCTCGGCAGTCGACGAAGTAACCCCCGTTGTGTTTGGCAGCTTCGTCTGATACGGCGCAGTAGATGACGGTCTGAGCCCCGACCTCACACGGCACGAAGAACATCCACATGACGACCTGCAGCAGCATGCGCAACAGGACGGAGTAGTGGCACGTCCAACCGCTTTGGACGAAGCCTGCAGCGACACATGGGATTTGTGAAGAACATATTCATATGTCAATATAGTGGCAGGAAAACACACACACAGACACACACACACACAGCATGTTTAGGTTTAGCGATTCAAATATTCTAGCTGGACGCAAGTCATTTTATTTCTTGATTTAAGGATGTATTGTGATAAATTAAATTGAGAAAAAAATGCAATAACCAGATATGAATGTCCGCTTGTGGCTAATCTCTTAAATTACATAGTGAAACGTTTTACGGTACGATATAACAATAATGCAAACAGCCTGTAAATATTGTGATAAAGAAGCTCTGCTCAATAATCACTATTGACCACAAAGGCCTGACACGACCACACACTGTTCTAAAGAGAGAGATACATCAGTGTAAGCGGTACAGAAATGTCTGTATATAGACAAACCCGATTTATATTATTTCAAATAAAAACTATGTTGATCTAAAATAACTAAATATAATAGGAAAATATATAAATGGACCGTAAATGTACTGACACAGCACTTATCTTAACACAGACCTCCATTTGAAACGAGAAGTAAGGCATTAACTATTTTCTTAACATAAATTTCTTTCAGAAAATAGAATTTTGTCACTTTAAATGCTCTTTTACAGTAACCTGTATTGTATTGTAATGTATTCAAAGCAAAGGAGGTGGGTTAGCGTGCACATGCAACCCAAGTCGGGTACCGGCGCGGCACACAGAGCAGCACCTCTCACCAGGGTGCACGGCATAGGAGGTCACTCCTTTCCCTTCGGTGATGCGGGCCACTTCCTGACTGAAGTAGATGTTGGCCAGCTTGCTGCGGCAGTAGGTGAAGAAGGGCAGCAGGTTGTAGTTGAGGTCCTGGAAGTCCAGTTTCTGGTACTTGTAGCTGGAGCACGTGAGGGTGACCACGCGGCTGGGGGCGCAGTCCTTCAGGCGAGGCAGGAGCAGATTGGTGAGGAGGAAGTGGCCCAGGTGGTTGACGCCAAAACACATGCTGAAGTCGTCGTCCGTCCAGTCGAGGACACCGGGCATGCCTGAGGAAGCGCCGCAGAGGGAGGAGAAAGAGGTCGGAGCAGGTAAGGTGGAGAAAAACTGAAACGTATGGCTTTTAGCTGACGTTGCTGACACAGCTTGGACATGGTAAAACCATCATCTTGCCAATCAAACGTCTTGGCTACCTCTTCAGACGAACACATTTCCTCATCTTTCTGTCTGTGGTGATGTTGTTTTTAAGGTACCGGGGAGACTTCCAGGTGTTTGACACCCTCACCTGCATTATTGATCAGGATGTCGAGCCTCTTCTCTCTCTGGAGGAAGCTCTGGCAGAACTCCCGCACAGAGCGCAGGTTGGCGAGATCCAGCTCCATGTGATGGACGTTGAGGCTGCGGCTCTTGAACTTGATCTCCCTCACGGCCTTCTCAGCCTTGTCGGGGTCCCTGCACGCCACGATGACGCGGGCGCCTCTCGTTGCCAAGGCGACGGCTGACTCCTTGCCAATGCCAGAGTTGCCGCCTGCAAAAAACAAATAGACAAACATTATAAATGTGTTGTGCAAGTGCTGAAAGGAGGGGTAGTGACTTCATGTGTACAGTACATTCGGTGGTACTACCCTGTTTTACTTAAGTAGAAAGTAGTAATACCACAGTGTAAAATCACTGTGACAACTAAAGGTCCTAGTTACGGTAAAGGTATCAGCATCAGAATACACTCAAAGTACCGCAAGTAGAAGTACTTATTATGCAGAATGACCCATTTGAGAATTACAATTATTGATGACTTGTTCCCCCTTATCTTTATAATAATACATTATGTGTTAAGTGTTGACTATATTTCGTAGTAAAAGCACCTCAAAATCGTCCTTAAGCACAGTACTTGAATACATATACTCAGTTACTTTTACACCACTGAGTAAAATCCACTGATATCGTATTTGCTGCAATAAGCAAGACATGTTTTGTTGTTTTATTTACCTGTAATAAGAACCGTTTTGCCATCAAGCCTTTTCACATCGGTGCAATGCCTCCTCTTTTTCATCCATTTCAAGATGAAAAAAGCAACTAAAGACGCGATGATTGTGTAGAGAAAGTACATTTTGCAACAGTACTGGTGCTGCTGCCTGCGAGAGCCTGCTGCTGACGTCAGCGAGCTAGCTAGCTAGCTGGTTAGCTTGCTAGTCGACTAAGAAATACATCGTTTTTTTAACCCCTACTTTCTCTCCATTCCGGTTCTTGTCGCGGTTAACGTCGCGGAGATGACACAGGACGAATTAAAAACTACAGAAGACGGTTTTATTCATTTTTCTTTACGACCTCCGATTCATTCTGATACACTGCAGAGGGATGTGGAGCGACATGCGCATGCGCAAATCCCGCAGGAGGATATCGCGAGAGTATATTACTACAACGGGATTGAACGCATTCGTCGAACGGAAATGATCAACAGGGCAGTAAAGACGATGGGAAACATGCTTATTGTGTGTTGTTATGCCTGAATACTTTTTGCTTTTGTTTTTAAACCTACAAACGTACTTTGAACTAACGTCTGTTAATGTGTAACTTCCCCACTGCCTTTGGAAACTTCTGTAGTTAGTTAGTCTGGTTTTTAAATGACCTTAAAATCTCTGCACACCTCAATGCCACCATAGTAGAGGACAGACAGTTGTGTGTGTGTGTGCACCCAGTGTTACTAATAAACATGAGAGCAAACCTGAGAGAGACCATTTTTCTCTGTGGAATATTTATTATGTGCACATCTAAAACAGCTGGTAAGTCACTTTCAAAAGTATTGCAGGGACTAAAGTACTTTCTACTTCTATTCCACTACTGTTCAGAGGAAAACATTGCACTTTTTACTGTTATATATATATTTACAAATCATTTTAGTAACTTTGAGGATTCAGATTAGTAGTAAAAAATATTAAGATAAGCCAACAGCAACGTGAAGATGAGTACTTTTACTTTTGGTACTATAAGTATATTTTGAAGCTTATACTTTTGTACTTTTACTTAAGTAAAACTGACTTTTTGTTTTTACGTTGTGGTTTTGCTAACGTTACTTCTTCCAACACTAAGCTGCAGGTCTGCAGAGACCCTCAGCTTCTTTAAATCCAGACTGAAGACCTTTCTGTTTGCTGTCGCCTTTAATTAAACCAGATTCTGCATCTCACTACTACATTTTATATCTTAAACTGCACTGCAACTTTTATTCAATTCTGTATTTTTTTGCTTTTTAATGAATGTTTTTAATTGTTTTATTTTGCATTATGTTTTGATGCTTTTAATGGTTTTATGTGAATCGCCTAGTTGTTGAAATGTGCCATACAAATAAACTTGCCTTGCCTAAGTAAGATACAACCTTCATAGATTTTAAGAACATTAAGCTTGCTAATTATACTATTTTTTTTTGTAACCAGGTCAAACATGCAGGGGGAAGTGTGGAGATGTATTGGAGGAATGCTCCTGCCATGCAACCTGTGCATCTTTGCTGAGCTGCTGTGCCGACTTCAACCGGTCCTGTCTCCAGGTGACGCCTCACTCCAGCTCCATGTTAGGTGGACGGGCTCTCAGGATCCTCAGTCTGGTCCTTCCTCCTGGTGGGCGCCTTGTCTGCAGGTGTGTGTCTACGAGTGACCTTTGACGGCGTCATGATCTACGTCTGCCGTACCTCTATCATGGGATTACTCCCATTAAACATAAACAGTGTATACTGTCCAGCACAGGGTTTTTTTCGTGGTAGCTGTCCGAAGAATTGGTCACTGATATTTTTACCTTCAGAAGAAAAGGGCGGACACCTTTCCTCAGAACCAAAGTTTTGCTTACAGAAAAAAAAATTATGGCAAAGATTTTTTATTAATGTGATTAAAAATAAATCCCAAATCATAAAAAGAAAATACAAAATCATGCAAAAAGGAGTTCCCCTTTTTTTTCCAGAACCGTCGAAAACTTTGTAACAAACTCTCTCTGTAGATGTTAAGCACAAAACATGTCAGTGGAGTTTTCGCGTCACAAAACAAATACATTATTAAATTAAATCTTCATAATATTCCTGTATTCAAAGCAAACGGAAACAGGCTGTATAAACACATAAAACTTAAAAAAATATATATGTACGTCAATATGTACAATAGGTTAACCTTAATTGCATTTGCTGTTGTCTCATAAATAAATGTTTCAGTAATTGACTCATTTAAAGGTTTAAATATCAACATTAAACAGATATTTATTTCCTGAGTGTTCATAATTGTTACGTTGTATTAGAGTACTCAAAATGGTTATTCTACAAATATATTAAGGACCAAGTAGTACTGTCGTGTAGCTCAACAGGTTTTTTGTCTGTTTCTGTCACAGATTCAAGGATGAGATAGAACAAGAAGGATTTATTGATGCTGAAGGCCGCGGCTACTGCGTCTCTCCTTTATTGTACGAGACGGGTTGGATACCATTTACGGTCTCGACAGATGGAATACATTTCGACAGATCCGGAGAGTACTTGTCAGGTATGTGATTGAAATAGAGATTTTTTGTGTGTGTGATTTGTTTGCTTTAGAATCCGTCATACATTTAGGATCAGTGAAACATTAATAACATGTTATTCAATATATAGCTTTTGTGAATGCAATTTTTCAGTTCAAACTTTTAAGATGTCATTTTTAACAAAATATGTAAAAAAAACTTTCAAGTGGTGCTATACTATGAAAAGACAAAATGACACATTTTGCAGTGAATATTTCTACTTTTTTAAACAAATTGAGCATTTTTCTATCTGCTCTTGTCTCTTATAGTTTCACAAACTGACATATTTTTGACTTTGGATCAACCAAACATCTGATTACCCACAAAACCAATTACTTGTGTGTCCACCTTAAAGTTTTCTGTTCTTTCCCTGTGCTAGTCCACCCCGGTAAAGCAGACCCGGCCTTTGAAGTCACCCTGGTGAATGTAACCCAGTGGCTGTACTACGGCACGCCGGGCGTGGCGGGGCGGCTCAAGATGACATGGAATAGCTCTTTGGTTGGAGCAGAGAAGGTCCACATAGAGCTGTGGGGTTACAGAGAGCTCAGCAGGGGCCCCGAGGCCGGCACCAACGGCTCGCAGGCCGAGCTGAGCTACCTGCACTCGCTCGGCAGGAATCTGCCCAACACCGGCGCCTTCGGCTTCCTCCCCGAGCCCTCAAAGGACTTCTCTGACTGGGAGTTGGGGAATATCCGCGTCACCGCTAGTTCGACGTCCGATGGAGCAAGGTATCCAAGCATTTTAGAAATGTCCCACATCCAATGGAAACATTTTCTTTGCTCGCATATTTGTACGATACCGGGAAAAAACTGCAGATTCAGAGTAATGCTGCTGATTTTACAGCTGGATAAACGTTCATTGGATAAACGGTGGGACAGTTGATGAAAAAGGAAGCAACAACATTTTTGTTTTTACATTTTAAAATGTTGGTTCCAGCTTCTCAAATGGGAGGATTTGCTTTTTCTCAGTGTTACATGAATTGATGTCCGTGAGCAAAACCTCCTATAGAGGTTGCAAAAATAAAAAATAGAAATTAGAAATTGAAAATTAGAAATTTTTAAATTAAAATTGAAATTTGGGGTTCATGTTTTCTTTCTTTTAAAACAATTTTCTGAAATGTCTTTGACTGTACTATTACTTGATTTTGAGACAACATAATCATCACCTAATTACTTCCAGCCCTAGCTTGAACTTTGATTAAAGGTAACTTTGATTGGTATTTGATTGCAGGCATGTGCAGGGGCTCTGGAGCGGAGGTCACGTCTTAGCCTGGCACCTGGAGCAGCCGTTCAGAGATGACTCCGCCGCCTGGGCCAAGAGGAAGTGTCTGCAGTGGGACGTCCTGGAGAAGAAGCTGCCCTCCTTCCTGGACGAGCTCAGTGACTGTCCTTGCACTCTGGCACAGGCCCGAGCGGACACTGGCAGGTTTCATGTGAGTGCACTTCAGTGACTCTGGTTACTATTATATTGTTAATATACATTTTTTGAGTGAGGGTGTCAAGTAGTCAGAATTATAGCTATAATCAAAATTACTATGCGTATATAAATGTGCTCTACTGAATTACATTAGTAGAAAGTTCATAGAAAGTACAGCACTGAAGTTATTGGTTGATGAATATTTAAATGATGACGCTGATTAAGCTAAAACTGAGGATTTTTCAGCATGCCATTAATACCAACATTTTCTGACGAAGGTAGATATGTTGGTGTGGTGCCCTGAGAGAGACCATGAGACCTTTAGTTGGAGAAAAGAATATAAAAGCAATATAAGGATGCTTTGTCTCTAGACTTTTAATTTAAGACCACAATTAAATATCAGACCAAGAATTGTGTCATGTAAGAGTATGCACAGTTCCTGTGATACATTGTATTTAATGTCCAAGTCAGAGATATTGATAAATGTTAAATCAGAAAATGAATTGTGTCTTTAAGGTCAAATTTGTATGGCAACTATTGCAAATCTATTGCAAAATGACACAGAATGATACTAATAGGAGGAAAGATGCTGCAATGATTCAAATACATAATACACCCTACATTGGGTGGGTCGGGAATGAGGTTTTAAATTTCAATCTGTAATTGATATAAACTGTGAAAATCAATAAAACATATAAATTAAAAAAAAGAAATCATAATACGTGTGATTGGAGTTCATCCCTCTAATGAAAAGGAAACAAAGACGAGGATGAACGATTACGGGAACACGCTTTGTGTTGAATGTGATCAGCGTTGAGGGCACTTACTTTCCCAGATCTCTGTTGGATCTATAAGTATTGATTCTTGAACGTAAATGTATTAATTGCTAAATAATAACTCATTCACCGTGTGATTTCAGACGGACTTTAGTTGTGACGTTGAGCGGGGCAGTGTGTGCACGTATCACCCCGGGAGTGTCCACTGCGTCAGAGCCGTTCAGGCCAGGTAGGCGGGACTAGAGGACGGCTCAGTTATTTTTAATTTTTTTTACTTCACTTTTCTTGGCATCTTCTTCTCATATTTCCAGTCCTACGCACGGCTCGGGGCAGCAGTGCTGCTATGACCGCACAGGCGCTCTGCTGCTGACGGGAGACTCGATGGGCGGCGGCACCCCGGACCGGGCTCACGCCTGGGGCTCGCCCCCCTACGGGGAGCCGCCCCGGGTGCCGGGTTACTCCCACTGGCTTTACGATGTCATGAGTTTCTACTACTGCTGCCTGTGGGCGGACCACTGCCACATCTACTTCACCCATCGCCCGTCCAGCGGTTGTCGCCGCTACCAGCCCCCGAGAGCCGGTGAGTCATAAGTCATGTCAAAAAGCCACAAGCCGACTCATATCTCATATTTACGGAGGCCTTTATTGCTTTTGTGCAAGCCCTGTCAAGTATTCAAATCATTATCAATAATCATTGTTAAGACCTCCTGTGGCTAAAGCATCTGTAAACAAATTGGCCTTCTTTGTATGATTCTAGACACATAAACAGTTCTCGTAATCGTCTTGAAACTTTATGATGGAATTATGTCGTGGATGTCCAACTATGCCTCGTAATTTATGACAGCAATTTCGGGGTTGATACCTTTTGTTACACAGTTGTGATGCAAAACCTGGGAATTGATAAGAATGTTTAAAGATCGTCTGCTCTGGAAAGTGCTTATAAAGGCCGCCTTATAGACATTATATATGTTTCACGAGGCTGTGATGATCCCAGAGGTCACACAAAGGTCATTTTCTACAGTGAAAAATGGCCTCACAACAATGAAATGGCTCCTATTGGGACTAACATCGTCAGTGAATACAGTCTCAGCTTTCAGTCATACCCGATTTCTGCAACTCCAAGACTGTTTAGTTTAGAAATATTAAAATGTTAATTAAGAAATAAAATGATACCATGAATACTAAAACTATAACAGTGTGGCTGATTGTGGTTTTGGCTCGCTGAAATATTTGTGTATTAAGACATCACAAACGGCAAGAAATAGTTAATCTCTCACACACACACACACACACACACACACACGCACACACCAGAGCAGCAGGTAACTCCAGATCAGTTTGCAGGAGAAGTAAATGGATTACAGGCCGCGGCTGAGTTAATATTTGGAAAGAATATTCAATCATGCAATCGACTACCTGCAAACGCAACAACACGCCGCATGCTGATACGAGAGCGAGAGATCGGCCGCGTAGCGTTCGGAGAATAACGATGTTGCCGGTGTCGTAAACGCATCAGTGTTTTGTCTCCCGGGCGCCTCGCAGGTGTCGTCCTCGGGGACCCGCACTTCATGACGTTCGACGACCTCGGCTACACGTTCAACGGCGAAGGAGAGTTCCACCTCGTGTCCTCGCCAGACGGAGAGCTGAGTGTTCAGGCCAGGACGCAGCAGGTGAAACTGGAGAACGGTGAGTCCACACCTGGTGTGAAGGAGGTGGAGGTTCTTCTTCTTCTTCTTCTTCTTCTTCTTCTTCTTCTTCTTCTTCTTCTTCTTCTTCTTCTTCTTCTTCTTCTTCTTCTTCTTCTTCTTCTTCTTCTTCTTCTTCTTCTTCTTCTTCTTCTTCTTCTTCTTCTTCTTCTTCTTCTTCTTCTTCTTCTTCTTCTTCTTCTTCTTCTTCTTCTTCTTCTTCTTCTTCTTCTTCTTGATTGATTGCCAGCCTCTAGAGCAGTGATTTTCAACCACTGTGTCATGAGAGATTGTCAGGTGTGCCGTGGGAAAATGTCCAATTCATATTTAGTTGCAACAAATAATTGTCCATTGTTGAGCGGGCCTAGTTAATAAATACTCTTCCATATCAGAAGGTAGCACAATTACCAACCATGACATTTTGTAACGTTTTTGGTTGTTTGTGTGCCGCGGGATTTTTTTATTGTAGAAAATGTGCCGCGGCTCAGAAAAGGTTGAAAAACACTGTGCTAGAGTTCACTCAGACATAATGACCTTGGTATTTCTAGGTGTGTTTTGTTCTTTTGCTTGCACTCCTCTCTTTGCACTCAAGGTACATTTTAAGGTTCCCTATTATCTTTTTTTTAAGTGTCAGGTCCTCCTTGTGTGAGTGAAGCATGCTGCCGCTGTTAACAGCCCATTTCCTCCGCTCCTCGCTTGTTTTATTCGTCTTTATTGGGGTCGGATGTGGGGAAGAGGAACGGATGTCAGCGTCGATTTCCTCCAAGCCGTTACACAACAGCTGTGTGCAAAGTGACTGCAGATGGCGACATGTCATGTGACGGGACCGTTCTCACCAACGCTAGTTCACGTTTACCTGAAGCCCGTAAGAGTGTGATGTTTATGTCGACCACCAAGGTGCCGCGGCCAAAGCCACGCGGCTGACGTCGGTGGCGATGAAGGAGAAGGCCTCTGATGTCATCGAGGTGCGACTCGCCGAGGGCCAGCTTCAGGTGCTGAGGAACCAGAAGGTCCTGCCTTTCACCGAGCAAAGCTGGATGGGCCTGCATGGTGAGATGACCCCTGACCGGCAGCTCACTAGAAGAGAGAGCTTCATGAAATGTGGTATTCTGACGTCAGAAACTCTTGTTTTTGTCTGGTAAAGGTTAAGATGGGGGAAGAAAAGCTTTGTAGTTTGTTTTTTTTCTTCATAATTTACAGTAATTTGGTTTTTATAATACTCTCAATTTTTGATTCCCAACTTCTTGGGCTTTTCCATTTTTTTTTGTGGTAAAAACATTTTTCAATGGTTTTCCACCATAAACAAATGGATGTACCATTTTCTTTTGCAACCATATCTTTTAAAAATTTTGTCCAGCAACATTTTGCCAAGTGTCGCTTTAACTGCAAAGACATCTGAGTATTGTAAACGTTGTACTGTTTGTAGATTAGTGTATTTCACACATGCATGTTTTTAAGATTTTTATTATCTCAGGGTCACTGTGATGGCGCAAAACAAGGATTCATATGCTGATTAGGACAATTTTTACACAAATGTCCAACAGGATAAAGCCATGACGTTTTGGGCGGAGTTGGTGGAGGCGGAGAATCCCAGTTAACGTCTGTCATGAAACCAATACAAACCCAGTGTTTGTTCTCCAGGAGCGTCGGTGTTCGCCCCCGGCCTTCAGAAAGTGACGGTAATCTTCCTCTCTGGCGTCGGCCTTGAGGCTCGTGTGCACGGGGGAGCCATGGCGGCCACCGTCCTGCTGCCGGCGCCATTCGCCAACCGCACCCGGGGTCTCCTCGGCCGGATGAACTCAGATCCATCCGACGACCTGTTGACCCCGCGAGGGGAGATCGTCTCCTCGGCCGACGCCACGCCGGAGGAAATCTTCGCCTTTGGATCCGACTGTGAGTGCGAGAGACTGTTGGATTTGAGATATTGATCAATGGAGAGAGAAATAGACTCAGAAACCAATATTATCACCTGGCAATTTCTGCAACGTATTTTAAGTGAACACTGTAGTGATGTTTTTTTGATAGAAACTGAACTTTCTGTTGCACATGAGGTTTTCTTGCCCAGAAACACTGATTTTCCTGCAGTGAAACTGTTTGAAAACTACGCATTTACTATTGTTTTGTGATGTTTCTGTACGTATGTGGCCGACCCCGTCCTAGAAGGTCGTGTCACATGTTCAGAAGGTCGAGAGCTGATCAGTGTTTCTATGATCTACCAAAACCTTACCTTCATCACTGCGTCTTCATCGTGTGAGCCGCGTTTGAGGGAAGAAAAGCGAGACACATGTTAAGAGTTAGCGCAGCTCCAGCTGATTACAGAGCGATACAGCGCAAGTGAAACCACTTCTCTGGAACGCAGTCGGGGGTTCAGACCGCACACATACGGTGATAACGTCTCGGGCTTTAATTACAGTACAACTCACTCATAACGGGCCGGGAGCCGAGTCGACCTTTTGACTGAGAGCATTTGCTTCATGAGGAGCAAACACACATCTTACGCCCGTGGGAGCTAACAGATTTAATGTTGCTGATATCTTTGTGTGCAACAGTCTGTGCCAAAAGAAAAGCAGCATGCTGTGAGTTATGCTCGTATCTCCAAATTATAGCTTCATATTCTCTGGTTTTTAATGCCGTGTTTTAGAGAATAGATTTAAGCAAAGCTTCAATCCCAAAATTGTTGGTTAGTCATGTCTGATCTTATGCTCAGAAATCCCAATAAATTGATTATTAGTCTCTCTGTTTACTCATTCTTGGACATTAAAAAAAAAATATATTTTCTTGCATGTGCTTTGCTTACGTATTTGTAATATTAAAAATAGAAATGCAGTTGAGGATGTTTGTTGTGTGAATTTTGGATACTTATATTGACATTAATTTCAAGGTATTTGTACTGTCATATGCACAGTTAACAGACAAATACTACATCCAATGAAAATCTTACTTTGCTGGGTCCTCCTTCCACACAGAATTACAATAACCTAAACTTCAAATGTAAATACTAAAAAAGGAGACAAATGCTAATAGTATTAAAATAAATTAAATAAGGCACAGAAATGAGAAAATCAGTTTCAGTGGGTTTAGAATTAGCCTGAACATTTTAATTACTTTTTTTCAAATCAACAATCCAATGGCTGCATAATTGTTTTTGTTTTATTTCTCTCCACAGGGAACATTTCAAAGGAGTCCTCTCTTTTCACGTATGACTCAGAGGACCTCTTGGACTCCTCCCGCTCCCCACCGGGCCCCGGCCCTGCTTTTGTTCCTGCCTTTTCTCTACCTGAGAGCCCCGACGACCCTCTGGTGGCGGACATGTTGGCGATGTGCTTTGGGGAAGGAGCACAGTTCTGTAAATATGATGCGCTGACCGCTCGGAGCCTTGCGATGGGAAACGCCACGCTGGGGGCCTACCGACGTCACCGGGCCCTAGTGGGAGCCCTGCAGCCAGGTAGAGTACCGCGGGAAGCGAGACCCGTATGTTACTGACACACTATCGTTCTGTGTTTACTCTGATCCCTAATGACATTCCTGAAAATTCCAACTTTTTTCAGACCTGATAGCGATACCTGGGCGTTGGGTATTGAAAGGATGCCGATCCCAGTGTTTAATTCATAAACTGGGATTATTCTTGTGTAAGGCAACATTCGGCCTGATTTTAAACATTGCTACCGTAACTTTGTAAAACAAAATGGAACAATAGATATACATATATTTAATTGTTATTTAAATAATACATTGTGATCTTGGTAGAGAATATTTAAAATGAACAGGGTCAAAACTTGAAATTCCAGTATATAGTGTATATAATATATACGTTTTGAATTGAATAAATTGGCCATATTTTAAGAGTCGGTATGGGCCTGCTATCTGATATTGGTGCGTCTCTCGCCATACGAAAGCTTAATGAAGTGGAAGAACATGTGTGTTTACACATCTGCAAACCTTTAAAACAAACATTTGATCCGCTCCTTTAGTGGTGTCCTGTGGCTGGCTGCCCTCACCCAGGAATGGGAAGAAGAACGGGACTCATTACCTGGAGGGCAACACCGTGAGCTTCCTCTGCGATGCCGGCTTCACGCTGTACGGTGCAACAGAGCGAACCTGCCTGGGTGACGGGAGCTGGACTGCAGAGCCACCCCACTGCGTAACAGGTTGGATTTAATCTAGAAAGAATAGCTGCTAGACAAACAACACCTCTACACCAGAGGTACATGCATCAGTGTCAATTAGATCATTTTAACAAACGTCCAAATCTTCAAAACAGTCCCTTCCTGGCTTTACCACATGGCAATGACATTATTTAGAAAATAATGATTTAACTCATACTTTACGACATAGAAAACAAAAGGCTGCAAAAAGGATGGCAGTGTACTTCCATGATATAATTTAAATTTGGCATGTTTTAAAATATTTCGGCTGTATCGTTCTGATCAGTGTGTGAAGTCTGTGTTATTCTCAGTTTCAAACTGTTTCCCACGATTGCTCTAGAAAGGCAGAAGGCAAATTAATGACTTACTTTAATTACTGTCTAACTCCTCACATGTTTGATATTCTGCACGACCGTCAGCGCCCTCTAATAAAGACCCGGAGGGACTTTGGGAATCCTCTTTGTCTCATCCAGTCTCTTTGAATGCAAAGATTCAATCTCTCGGCTGCTCGTGCAGACCATTTGCTGTTTGTAAATTAGAAGCACCTGGGTCCGTCTCAGGGTTTCATTCATCATCCCAACCCGCGAACTCTCCGAGAGCAATGTTGTTGTCGTCAACTGTCGCCACCAGGTGGCAGTGTTTCCTACTAAATCCCTCGTGTGAGCAAGTAGATTGATGTCCCTTTGTGTTATTGAGAAGTGTGAAGCAGGCTGGTTTCAGACTATGATAAGTAAGTGGTAACGGCACAGAAAGATTGGGTTGAATTACATCTTTAATCACTTAGTTGGGTAATAATTAAAAAAAAAAACATACTGTGCATACCAAACTGTGAGATCTAAACTTGAGGGTTTTGGCTTCTTCGAAAGTGAGAGGAAGCAAAGAAACGAAGCCACTTCACTCGTGATCCACATCCACTTGCATCCCTTCACGGCCTCACCGCAGGCCTCCATCCTTTCCTCGTTAGAACTGCAAACAGAGACTTCCTCTTGATAGTAATCACAGATGAATCAACTTCACATGGCTGATAATGAGGTCCACGTATCAACAGTCTGGGTCACAGCTGGACACAATCAATCCTGATTCCTTCATTAGGTAAACATACAAGTTTCCTCACTTGGTTATCCAGCCAGGTGATTATTTTTTTCTTTAATTTCTCCTTTTGCTTACTGCTCTCACATTAGGCGGTATCTTTTCTTTTTTTTTTTATACCTTCCTGATATTTCAACGAGTTACATTACATTACATTACATTTCATTTAGCTGACGCTTTTATCCAAAGCGACTTACAATAAGTGCATTCTACCGTTTACAACAAGAATCAGAACAAGAATCACGAAGGTACAATTTCGACAAAAAGTTCAACTACAAAGTGCTATCAGTAAGAGCCGTTTCAGTGCTACTAAAGTGCTACTTCCTTTATTCAAGGTATAGTCGGAAAAGATGTGTTTTTAGTTTGCGACGGAAGATGTAGAGACTTTCTGCTGTTTTGATGTCAATGGGGAGCTCATTCCACCATCGAGGAGCCAGGACAGAGAACAGTCGAGACTTTGTTGAGTGTTTAGCTCGCAGCGACGGAGCTACAAGGCGATTGGCAGAAGCCGAGCGGAGCGCACGAGTTGGGGTGTAAGGTTTTACCATGTCCTGGATGTAGACTGGACCAGATCTGTTCGTTGCACGGTACGCCAGTACCAATGTTTTGAAGCGGATGCGGGCGGCCACCGGTAACCAGTGAAGGTCGCGGAGGAGCGGAGTAGTGTGGGTGAATTTCGGGAGGTTAAAGACCAGTCGAGCTGCTGCATTCTGGATGAGCTGCAACGGTCGGATGGCACCCGCAGGTAGACCCGCCAGGAGGGAGTTGCAGTAGTCTAGGCGCGAGATGACCAGAGCCTGGACGAGAACCTGTGCCGCCTTCTGGGTGAGAAGTGGACGTATTCTCCTGATGTTGTGCAGCATGAATCTACAGGAACGAGTTGTTGCGGTAATGTTGGCAGTCAGGGAGAGTTGACTGTCAAGGGTCACACCGAGGTTCCTGGCAGTCGGGGTCGGGGCCAAGACTGAGTTGTTGAAAGTAATCGTCAGGTTGTGAGTGGGGGAGACTTTTCCTGGAAGGAAAAGTAATTCCGTCTTGTCAGGGTTAATTTTCAGGTGGTGTGCGGACATCCATTGTGAAATGTCAGTCAGACAAGCAGAGATTCGTGCTGCTATCTGTGTTTCCGATTGTGGAAACGAGAGGATCAGTTGGGTGTCATCAGCATAGCTATGGTAGGAAAAGCCATGCGAGCGAATGACGGAGCCAAGAGAGTTGGTGTACAGGGAGAAGAGGAGAGGACCGAGGACTGAGCCTTGAGGGACCCCAGTAGTGAGAGGACAAGGTTCAGACACAGATCCTCTCCAGGTTACCCGGTAGGTCCGATCACTGAGGTAGGATGAGAGGAGGGAGAGCGCAGTGCCTGAGATACCCAGGTCCTGGAGGGAGGAGATGAGGATCTGGTGGTTCACTGTGTCAAAGGCAGCAGAAAGGTCCAGAAGGATAAGGACAGAGGAGAGAGAGGCTTCTCTCGCAGTGTGAAGCTGCTCTGAGACAGCAAGGAGGGCAGTCTCTGTTGAGTGGCCTGCCTTGAATCCAGACTGGTGAGGGTCCAGAAGGTTGTTCTGGTGGAGGAAGGAGGAGACTTGGTTGAAGATAGCTCGCTCCAGGGTTTTGGAAAGAAAGGGAAGGAGAGAGACAGGTCTGTAGTTGTTGACTTCTGACGGGTCGAGAGTGGGTTTCTTCAGGAGAGGGTTAACTCTTGCCTCCTTCAGAGAGTTAGGGAAACAGCCAGTTGAGAGGGAGGTGTTAATAAGATGGGTGAGAAAGGGAAGAAGGTCAGGAGCAATAGACTGGAGGATGTGAGATGGGATGGGGTCAAGGGGGCAGGTGGTTGGGCGGGAAGAGGTTACCAAGGTAAGAACTTGGTTGGGGGACAGAGGGGTGAAAGAGGAAAGTGAAGGGGAGGCGGATAATGTTAATGGAGATGTAGTTATGGGCGGGGGATCAGTGAATGAGGAGCGTATGTCATCTATCTTTTTAGTAAAGTAGTCGACAAAGTGGTTCGGTAGAAGGGTGGAGGGAGGAGGAGGACAGGGGGGGTCTAGGAGGTTGGAAAAAATGGAGAAGAGTTTTTTGGGGTTAGAGAAAGAAGATTCAATTCTGGATTGGTAGAACAGGCTTTTGGCTGCAGAGATAGAGGCAGAGAAGGAGGCGAGAAGAGAGTGATAGGCGTGCAGGTCGTCTGCGTGTTTGGATTTTCGCCATTTCCTTTCCGATGCTCGCAAAGTGGCTCTCTGGGCACGGACCGGGTCTGACAACCACGGAGCCGGAGAGGAATTGCGAACCTTACGTGTCGTAAGAGGACAGAGAGAATCAAGAGAGGAGGACAGAGTAGAGAGGAGAGTGTCTGTGGCACAGTTAGGATGCATGAGTGAGAAAGAGTCAGTTGAAGGAAGGGCTGACAGAACAGACGAGGCCAGAGAGGGAGCGAATGTTGCGACGGATAGGTGCAGAGTCTGTTGCTGTGGGAGGGTTGTCAGTTCCCAAGAGTGGGAGAGAGTAGGAGATGAAGAAGTGGTCTGAGACGTGAAGTGGAGTTACAGTGAGGTTAGATGTTGCGCAGTTTCTGGTGAAAATGTAGTCAAGATGATTTCCAGCCTTGTGAGTCGGAGGTGAAGGACTGAGTGAGAGAGCGAAGGAAGATAGTAGGAGCACCAGGTCAGATGACTTCTCGGTCTGGATGTTGAAGTCACCTAGAAGAATGAGAGGGGGGCCGTTTTCTGGGAAATTTGATAGGAGGACGTCTAATTCTTCCAAGAAGTCTCCCAGGGAACCAGGTGGACGGTAGAGAACAACAATGTTCAGTTGAACCGGATGGGTAACCGTCACAGCATGAAGCTCAAAAGACAGTGGTGTAGACAATGGAAGCGGGTAGAGAGAAAAACTCCATTTGGGGGAGATGAGTAGACCTGTACCACCACCCCGGCCAGTGGGCCTAGGTGTGTGGCTGAAGGAGAAGGCAGAGGAGAGAGCGGCAGGGGTAGATGTGTTGTCTGGTGTGATCCAGGTCTCAGTGAGAGCCAGGAAGTCCAGAGATTGCTTGATAGCAAAGCCAGAGATGAAGTCAGCCTTGCGGTTAGCTGACTGGCAGTTCCAGAGGCCTCCTGTGACGAGGTGTTGGGTTTGTGTGGAGCGGGTGGGATGAAGAAGCACGGAAGGATTTTGATGCAAGTAAGAACGAGTCCGAGGTCTGAAGTATCTACGAGGTGATATGTAGACGGGTATGGGAGGGAAGCACATTTTCACAGGGAAGTGGTAATGCTCAGCCGCCCCCGAAGACTCCAACGAAAGACTCCTTTGTCTTTATCCTCCGAGTCTTGACTCCAACGAAAGACTCCTTTGTCTTTATCCTCCGAGTCTTGACTCCAACGAAAGACTCCTTTGTCTTTATCCTCCGAGTCTTCATACGATGAGTCTTCGCTGACGCTTCAAAGCCACGCCTGCTTCTATACCGGTGTTAGCGATAATTATCTACAGCTGAGTTGACTCCGCCCCAGGTCCTTAGTGTGACGGCCACCAATAGAAAGTACTCTGGCTCAGGACAATAGCAGGGTTTCCCTTTAATCAGTGAGGTGAGAGTTTCCCACCAATACAGCAAGTACAATAGGAATATAGCAGAGAAACCTCTTTAGAGAATGTACTCAGCCAAGATCCAAGAAGTCCAGTAGTCTTGAGGAATCACCAGTAGAGAGATGCACACTGAAGAAATGGCTTCCTGAAGCTGCTTTAAGTAAGCCACTGAGTCAGCTGAGTTGACTCCGCCCCAGGTCTTTAGTGTGACGGCCACCAATCGAAAGTACTCTGGCTCAGGACAATAGCAGGGTTTCCCTTTAATCAGTGAGGTGAGAGTTTCCCAAGAACAGCTGCTTCTTGCCAAAAGTGAACAAGGACAGGATCTGTTTACCTCAAAAGTAGAAAGTAAAACCAGAGCCTAGTCCCAAGTACAGTAGGATTACAGAAGCAGACTTTAACCCTAGCTAGTTCAGTTGCGTTTAAGTCACTTGACCAAAGCAAAGTCCCGGCTCAAACAATTCAGACAGAAATGACAGTACAGATTAACAGTCTACTAGAAATAGTCTAGTAGAGATAGTTCCACAAATAGTAGAACCAATACAGCAAGTACAATAGGAATATAGCAGAGAAACCTCTTTAGAGAATGTACTCAGCCAAGATCCAAGAAGTCCAGTAGTCTTGAGGAATCACCAGTAGAGAGATGCACACAGTTAGAGGGTATATGGTGGCCAGGGGGCGGGGCTTGTCTCGGGTCGTCGCTTAAAAGCCAGCACACCTTTGGGGTAATGCACCTTAACCTGGTGGCCACCTGCCATAAAACCAAAAAAAGAAGAATAAAGCCAGTTCAACTTAAGTGGTCGGACTTCTTTTTGCAACCAGAGGAGTCGCCCCCTGCTGGCCATTAAAGAGAATGCAGGTTTGAGAAACTTCTGCTTTGTCCTCCTTTTTTCAGAGCATGACCAAGTTGTTGCTGACTTCAGGACTAACCCCCTTCACTTAGGGATTTCCTGGTATACTGTAATCCCACTCAGGCCCACGTGGCATGCTTTCTGGCTAAAATCCATACCTGCACTAATCAGACAGAAAGTTTAGAAAGTATCTATGAGGGTTCAAGTGATTTGTCTGGAGATAAAGAGTTTTGCACACGTTCACATGCACGTATAGATCAAAGTAATCATACGGTGTGAGGTGGAGCTTCAGCTGTGGCCCTGCATGTTACACACAAATCGGGGCCTTTTTTTTAGCAATATGTGACACTTGCTCCAGCACTCTCATTACACAGATCAGAGCTAACAACTGTCAACATGACCTGAGGGTCTCCGTGGCAGGTGTTGCGTGAGCCGTTACCTCCACCATTCGAATGCGACCTCCAGCCATGCAACCAACCCTAAATACAGGCCCGAGCAGGAGGTGCTCCAACGGATCCCTCCTCCTCCCTCCTCCTCCCACCTCCTCCCCTTTATCTGAATCACGGTGTGTAGGTGTAGGCTAGTGGATTGCAGTCAGAGCGAAGATGAAAACGTTGTGCCGCTCAACAACAAAATGCCACCGCATCCAGTTTGACTTCTTTCTCTGAGTCACTTTAATGAGCCGTCAGCAGAAGTGACACTAAGTCCCTTTCCATTTAAAGTGAATCTCTGTATGCATGTCTCCCATCACTAAAACCCACAATTTGAGATGGATTATGATCTACTGACATACTTGGGCTTTTTTTTAAATTTTTTTTATGTGTTTGGATGAGCTATGTTAAAATCTCTGGCTGGAGAGACGGCAGTGTTGGAGAGGTGAGGGTGGGTTTTGGGTAGAAAGACCTTGGATTGTTTTCGAGCACTAACCGGGCCACGGGAGACTTGAGAGGTATGAGGTCATAGAGTTTATAGCTGGGCTGCGCCTTGTCACGGTCCTCTGAAAAACAATAGCCTTGGTTGAGTATCGGATGCATACCAATAACAGGATCGCCCCACCTTGATGGCATTGTAATATTAATAGAGTTCCTTGTGCAGAGGAGAAGAAGGTGATTAAAGGAAAGGTGACAGCTGCCAGAGCGGCATATAGAGCTATTTTCACAGGGAACTGTGACGTGGGTTGCAAAACAAAGCCTCAATCAATTTTATGCCTTTGTGTCTCTTCTCAGATTCCCCTGAGATAAGACGGAGGTGGTGGGTACGGTAAATGCAGCGTACATAGGAGGAGTTTGAGCTTCAGACTTAAAGCCAGTCAAGAGTTTTCGCATGTAGCTTTTTGCTAACGTTTTTAAATCAGCATTTTCTTTCAAAACTCGGGGTGCATTCTCGCCACTTTGGGGGTCACTTTGAGTCATATTTATGGTTTATGTTCATGGTGGAATTGTGTTTCTTTATTCACATATTATATGCGTTTGACTATGAAGTTCAGACTTTGCTGAATCTTTTGTATATTGACATAAAATGGGTCTGATATTGATTATGGGTTCATATGACCACCTGAAAACATGACTAGATCTCAGTTTTAAGCAAATCGGACCCCATATGGGGGGCTCGGTGTCCAAAAGGTCAAATCAACCTAAAAACCACGCCTACCACAACTTCTACACTATTTTGCAGTCTAAAATCTTGGTGTTATCGACAGTGTGGAGATTAAGGACGCTTTCTTTGAGTTTGTGCTCATGCACAGGTCATACATGACGTCATATGACGTATGTGATGAGAGCCGCTTCTGTTTCGTGGTGAGGTCTAAATCTGATTGTTGCTTATACAAGACATGCAGCCGGATGTATTTTATTTAGTTTTGTTGGGATGCTTTGCAGTAAAAATCAGGTAGGAAGCTGTATGAAGCTACGTCTTTAACCCTTTATCGTGCAAGTAACCATATATGGTAATTTTCCTCACAAACTTTTTCAATGAGTGCCCTATAAAGGGTTAAGGACAAAATAATAAGAATGACTTCTAACCTTATTTTTTCCGCAAAATTGAAGAGTTTGTGTAGATATTGGGAGCTCTAAAGTCCACTGGGTGCTGCTTTTCTCCACGCTGCTATTTTTGTGAGAAGGGTCTGTTTTTAGTTTTTATGGAGATTCACTTTACCACTTAAATAAAACCACACAGATTCCTCTTGCAGAACGCGCTGCTTAAAGAGAAGCTGCTTCTGAAGCACATAAATTAAATGAAAATCATTGCACAGGTGACCAAGTCAACATTTTGAGTTCAATATTCGGAAAAACAGCACTAAACATCTATGACAGACAGTTGCAAATAATTATACATTTCTTTACTTTCAGTCCAATTGCTCAGAATTCATTTCTATGATATAAAACAAACGCACATTTACATTCAGAAACGCGCACACCTGGCCTCAGGGTCCCGCAGCACAAGAAAGGTTAGCAGGTTGAATCTAATGCCATCTGACACTTTATGGTCCAGAGCTTCTGCTTTAGACTTTACTCTCATAAACTCTTCCAAAAGTAAAAGTAAGAATCTCTGACCAACGAAGGAGTCAACAAACCCGTTTAGACCCATGAAGAAATGTTTTAGTTGGCACTACTTGGCTTTGTGTTATTTGTGTTGTGTTGATGCAACTGTTTTGTTCAGTTTCTACTTGACGTCTTGAAGTTTGCCATCTGACACATGGCTCACATACCAAGAATACTTCCACCTGTCACTTTTAGAGCTGCACATATCATATGACAACAGTAGCTTGGTACAGAGACACGCGCATACGGTTTCCAGGGAGGAAAACATGTCAAGAGAATTATTTTAAGATGATATCTGCTCTGTCAAAAAACAAAACTCTCAAGAAAAGGTGGGGTTGGTAATTTTGAGAAACTTGCAAGAGGTACGCTAGATTTTAAAAATCATGCAATCGAAAGAAAAAACAAACAGCCCAGTGTTGCCAACTAAGTTTCAATGAAAGTAGCTTTCAGCACTATCTCCAAAAGTTGCTAAATCGAGCAAGAAAGTTGCCAAGTTGCCGTCCCTTCGGGCCTCCCTCCGAAAGCCACGCCCCCAAAATTATCATTATGAAGGTATAAACAATGAACGTGGCTGTTCTTGTATTTGACTCCTTGACTGCTGTCGGGATGTAATGAGAATTTCAACAACAAAAAATATCTAAATTGCTTTTGAAGAGATGCTCTGACAGGAGAATGTAGCTTGGGGGTCTAAGGGTGTGCTCGGGTTATGTAAACATCTTGGATTTCTGATTCGTATCATCTGTTTGTGAGAATTTCTTTGGTCGACAAACACTGGGAGGGGAGTGAACGACGATGAACTCCGAATAAAATACTAGTTTTTAATTTGGAGCAAATTTGGAGTAAAATATATAAATCACTGTTCTCCATTTTCATCCAAGTACAGATGATGGAGATGAAAGCATAGACTGTATATAAGAGGTGGACGTCGAGTTCAGCATTTTGACCTTTGCAAATCTTGTTTTTTGGCCGTTGCAATCTTGGTTTTTGCAACCAGACGTATAATGAGTACATTGCAACGATGAAAATTATATTTTTACGCAATCTAAATGATAGTTAAGTTTCATGAACTGAAAAAAACCTGAAACAATTAAAGTTCTGATACAAAAACAGACAACTCACAGATCAGACGACGTCGCAGTAGCAACCTGTCAATCACAAGATAGATCACGCCCTAAAGCGTGCCCTGTTTTAAGGTTGATTTTACTCTAAATGTAATCAGAATTTACTAAATGAATACATGCTGTTTTGAAGAAGACTTGAAACTAGAGATTGAGACATAAACTCACGTTTACAAGGTTTACTGAGGGAATAAATCAAGAGAGAAGTAGAGTAATTTTCTATAGACTTCTATACAACCAGAGGAGTCGCCCCCTGATGGCCGTTAGAGAGAATGCATGTTTAAGACTTATTACTCACTTTTCAGACCACAGTTTGCCGCCTGCATCTTGCAGTTCAACCCCATGATGTCATGTATTAACCCCCTCCCACTGTGAGTGCTATTGCTCTTTGGCGCTTAACTTTTTTTTGATCAATAAAGGGGAAGGGGACTAGCTACAGTGGAGTAATGAGATGTTTTTTGTAATTTTGCAAGCAGAAAAAAAACAAAAGGTTGAAGGCGTCCCAAGCCGTGGCCATCGGTGGCGAAACGGATTGGTTTAGAAACTTCAGGGAATATTTTGTACGCGTGGGTTTGTATTTCACTGGGCCTCCGCACGCCTGCGTTCGTTTGATGTTTCTCAGGCTGATGATGTCTTAAAAAGGTACCTGACAAACATCTTCCACACTCGACACATGTCCGTGCATTCATGCGTTAGAGGGTGACAGTGCTCTGATAATCATCTTCCTCCGAACGTCTGGATACTTGCCTGCCTTTCAAAAAAGAAAATAACTCCTGGCTCAGTTTACTGTACGAATAATCAAATAGATTGGAAAGCACTTCACTGAACTCGCCAAGACCCCGAGGAACGTTTCAGACGCTCTAATTTGATCACAATATTACTAAAGCAAATGCAGACATTGTTAGAGCAACTGGTGGGAAAATCAAGCAAATGGAAGCAGTCCATCCAGCATTGGAAGCCAACGTTTTATTTTGCACCGATACATTTTTATGATTATTGAATGTAGTGGGTAATAAATTCAGCCCTTGTACTTTTCACCAGTCAACCAGCCTGCTGATATTAATATAATTTAAGGCTAACCTTTGCTAAGATATGAAGTGCTTGATAAGATCTACTTACAACAGAAAAGTGATGGGCAGATTGCCAGACTGCAAGTGAAGGTGACATTATTTGACAATCACATCTGACAAGCCGTACATTTACATTTATACAATTTTATATTGTACTACGAATTCATAATGCCATTTTTAACAAACTGCCTCATGATCTATGTTCTCTCCTGACACTAAAAGCAATCAATAGCTGCAACCTCTGTTCATGAAGAGAACTAAGGCACGTCATCCCTTTTTAAAGCCTTTGCACCCTCGTTCTGGGTTGAGCTGCAGAGACATTTTAAACTAGAATATTTTATAAGCATGCAGGATTTCCAAAACAGGATTAAGGATAATTTGAGCATCGACTGTACTGGTCCAGACACTGAATTCTTGGATGCAAATTGCTGGTTTGCTTTAAGTCTGTTGTCCCTTTTTATGTGATTTCTTTTATATTTTTTTATATATATAAATGTTTTTATATGTTTTTTTTACTGTTTTGTTTTTAGGTCTGTTTTTGTGTTTTTATGTGGTGAAACCTTTACACGGCCATCTTGTCCAGCACCCCCTTGTAACAGAGATTCAAAATCTCAATGGGACTAGCCTGCCTAGGGAAAAGTTAAATAAAGTAAAATAAATGTACTGTAATCACAGCTAATCTAGCATGTTATTTGCTCCTGAATCATTTATTTACCCAGATGCCTCGTAACATGCATCTTAAAATTCAACCACGCCCAAACGGATGCCTTGCTCAAAGGAACCCTGACCGCTGATTGATCTTCCCCTCCTGCTTTTACTTCTAATGCTTCCCAGGTGGCCTTTTGGCTTTGTATCGAGCCAGATATGAAACGCTGTGCAGGACGGATGGATCCTGTGGAAGGATCAATGGCCGATAGCGGTGACTGATTCCGTTGTTGTTGTGATTTTCACAGATAATAACGTGGGCTTTGTCCTCGGCGCTGTGGGGTCCCTCTCAGCTCTGGTCACGGTGGGAGTAATGATCCACCTGCACAACAGGAAACGAAACAGGTGGGTCCACACATGGAAAAATCAATCCCTCTATTCCACTGGCGCTACAAGATCCAATATAGGAAACAAGAAATATACAAGAAAAATAAATCAGTTTTCGGATTTATAATGCCCTCTCCCCTGTTTGTCTTTTACAATTGATTGCTGCAGGATATTGATTATTCATCTCAATTAAAAACATCCATAGGTAGTTTTTATTGCCAATATCATCTTCCACCTGACAAACATGACAAACTTTCTCCACCTGATTCCTTCAGCATCTTCTTTGTCAGAAACCGTTGCGTCCGTTTAAAGTGCAGCCGCTGTTTTCCAAAATAATAATAATATAATAATCCCTTTATTAGTCCCACAGTGGGGAAATGTATCCTCTGCATTTAACCCATCCTTAGTATTAAGGAGCAGTGGGCAGCCTCGTGAAGCGCCCGGGGAGCAACTGGGGGTTAAGTGTCTTGCTCAGGGACACAACGACATGGACTGGCTGAGGCGGGGTTTGAACCCCGGCCCTCTGATTGATTATTATTACATTATTATTACATTTCATTTAGCTGACGATTTTATCCAAAGCGACTTACATGCTATACAGTAGACCGTAGACACAGCAACGGTGAGCAATTAGGGTTAAGTGTCTTGCTCAAGGACACATCGACATGGACTGGCTGAGCCGGAGATCGAACCACCGACCTTCCGATTGAAAGACTGACTTGCTAACCACTGAACCACAGTCGCCCCCAAAAGAAGACGTTGGTAGTTTTCCACAGTTGAATGAGGTGGTTATCTCGCTGAGAAGTTGTAGGTGTGCGGCCTGTCGCCTGCAGCTCTTCATCTACCAACTCGTTGAGGCCGGTCCCTCTTCCCGAAAACATTACCGCCGACTTTTTTGTGAACGCTTTTCTAATGAACGGAGACGGTTCGAGCATTCATTGTATTTCACCTTCACCTCTCTCAATCAACCCCCCACCGGCACTGAGGATCTGAGTCGGCTCTCTCAGACAGATCAGGAAGGCTCCAGGCCCAGATGGTGTCTCCCCCCCCCCCTCCTGCCTGAAAGTCTGTGCTGGTTCCTCCATCTTCATGCAGATCTTCAACCGATCACTGGAGCTGTGTGAAGTCCCCCTCCTGCATGCTTCAAGTGCTCAATCATCCCGGTCCCCAAGAAATCCTCCACAGGCTTAAATAATAATAATAATACATTTTATTTGGAGGCGCCTTTCAAGTCACCCAAGGTCACCTTACAATAAAAATACAGGATAAAAGCATGAAAGATTAAAAACAACATTAAAACAGAACATCAACATAAAAACAGGTGAAGTGCACAGGATAAATGACTACACACCAGTCGCCCTGACGTCTGGTCATGAAATCCTTTGAGAGACTGGTGTTGACCCACCTGAAGGACATCACAGGGCCCCTGCTGGACCCCCCCTGCAGTTTGCCTACCGCACAAACGGGTTGGTGGATGATGCAGTCAACATGGGACTGCACCATATGCTGCAACTCCCCAGGGACATATGCAAGGGTCCTGTTTGTGGACTTCAGCGCTGCATTCAACACCATCATCCCGGAGGTACTTCAACCCAAACTCTCCCAGCTCACCGTGCCGACCCCCACTGGATTACAAACTTCCTGACAGACAGGACGCAGCAGGTGAGGCTGGGAAAAATCTCATCCAGCACCCAGACTATAAGCACTGGCGCCCCCCAGGGACGTGTGCTCTTCTCACTCTACAAAAACAACTGCACCTCTGTTAAACTCACTTTCAGCATTGATCAAGATTGGGATCTAGTCTTAGTAATTATTATATATGGATTAGTTTGCTTTAGAATGATGCTCTGTTTATTATTTGACTGAATCACCATGTGAACAAAAATCAGCAAAATGAAAAAGTACATGTTCCTGTATCAATCTCCATATAGTTTAATTCCCCTGTGTGAGTTCCACTTTTACAAATCCAAGATATAAACTCAGCAAAAATAGAAACGTCCCTTTTTCAGGACTGTATTTCAACTAATGTTGTAATAATCCAAATAACTTTACAAATCTTCATTGTAAAGGGTTTAAACAATGTTTTCCATGCATGTTCAATTAACCATAATCAAGTAATTAACATGCACCTGGTCGTTAAGACCTTAACAGCTTACAGAGAGGCATTTAAGGTCACAGTTCTAAAAACGCAGGACACTAAAGAGACTTGTCTACCGACGGTGAAAAACAGCCAAAGAAAGATGCCCAGGTCCCTGCTCATCTGCGTGAACGTGCATTAGGCTGCAGCTAGGCATGAGGACTGCTGATGTGGCCAGGGCAATACATTGCCATGTCGCACTGTGAGACGCCTAAGACAGCGCTACAGGGAGACAGGAAGGACAGCTGAGCATCCTCGCAGTGGAAGACCACGTGTAACAACACCTGCACAGGATACTTCAAGCAGCTGGTGGCCACACCAGATACTGACTGGTACTTTTGATTTTGAGCCTTCCTTCATTCAGGGACACATTATTCTATTTCTGTTAGTCACATGTCTGTGAAACATTTTTACTTTATGTCTTATGGTGTTGACTCTTGTAGTGTTCATACAAATATTTACACATTAAGTTTACTGAAAGTAAAAACAGTTGAAAGTCAGAGGACGTTTCTTTTTTTTATTATTCTATTCACCTTGTTTGTACATTGCCATCTTGCCAGTATGTCAGTTAACATGCAGGCTTAATATGTTAATCACTGATGTCTGCCTGAGGCAGATTTTTATTTGGGTCTGACAAACTTACAAAACCGGTAACTAGAATTTTACAGGCAGATAAAAGACAATAGATAATATATACAACATTCCAAGATTACACATGTGTTCACGCAATGTCTCATGGAGAACATTAAAATAGGATGTACAGGAAGTAGATTGACAGTCCCTCAACCATTGGTCTAATACTGCACCAGTAGTTAACCTGCTCCTTCTATGTTTTCATCATGGTGCCACACAGTGGCTCAGCTGTTAGAGCGTCATCCCCAGTAAGTCCTTCCTGGATGGTCAGATGGACTACAATCGCTGCACTTCATCCCCAGCACGTGGAAAGTGCAGTGAGCTTGGCAGTCATTACATATAATCTATAGTGAAAAAAAACAGGATTACGTAAAAACATAACTAAATGGGTAATTATTACTGACTAACTTGTTGTATTGGGCTTTTTTCATATGTATCTTGTTTATTGTATATAATATGTACGATGAGGGAAAGGTGTAACCAGAGTCAAATTCACTCACTCACTCACTCACACACACACACACACACACACACACACACACACACACACACACACACACACACACACACACACACACACACACACACACACACACACACACACACACACACACACACACACACACACACACACACACACACACACACACACACACACACACACACACACACACACACACACACACGATTCTGATTAATCGCAACAATTACAAAGTCCCATTTCTAATGAATTGTACAAATTGGATTTAATGAAATGGAGAAATTGGGGATGTTATGTAAAGATTTCATAAAAATATAATACTATAACTGAGGTCTTACTTTGAGAGTTGTTCCAGGCAGAATGCATACACAAGGGACAGCGATATGCTCTAAAACGAGAGAAAAATAAATTACATTCTGTGGAGTACTGTAGTAATCTAGGCACTGTAAATCCACACATACATGCAGCAGGTCCGAGCTCAGCTTTTCGTCAATGCGTCTGAATTGAACAAATATGTAAATAAAACTGTTTCGTGGTGGAATCGGACTTTGCATGGAATTCCTGTAAATTGTGCAAGTAAATTGGGATATATACAAACAGCCAAAATTGCACAATTAAATCTGACAACACTGAGCTAATAGTAATAAGAAAATAGTGAGTCATACCTGTGTAAAAGATGGCCGCATGGAAGAACGTGAGCACCAATTCTGGACGTGTGAATATCCTGCGCATACATGAGAAAATCATTTCAAATACGAGAAAGTAATGGAATGCATTAAAAGTCGACAACCTGTAGTTTAATATATGTTGTTTTTTTACCTCCATACACACTGGGCAGTTCTGCCTCGAAACATTTTCAGCACACTGAAACATAAAAGGTAATCGTGAATGACAGCAGTGAGGACACTCGATTGCTCATCACACAGAATACAGATGATGTGTGTGTGGTTCAGAAACAGACGCAGACTAATAATCACCTTGTGGTTTCCCCGCAGATCCTGAGCTAAACACAGATTGCATTTCTCACAATGGAAATACTTCTCCCTCGGCCCAATCCTGTCGGAGTCAAAGCACAACGTCACTGCTACAGATGATAATTACCTCATGTATGAATGACTTGTAACATGACATCACAACTGACGATATGAAATATCAACGTATTCAGTAGTATGGCAGATTTCCACACCACCTTATAGAATCTTGAATAGGTAAACCAGCCATTTCAAGGACATTTTCATTTGATAAATTGCACCTTTATTTTACACGTCTTCCAGAAAACCGGCTGAATTAACAGGCCATTGTTGTTTTTCCTCCTCATCAGTTAAACAATCAGAATGTAAGATGACCCTTAATATTACATTTAATTGTATGTCCAGGCTCCCTCTTGTGGCTCAAAGTTAAACTAAATGTTAAATAAAAGACTTTCACCGTGAGACATTCGTACTTCTACTCCCCAAATGCCCATATCACTGTTAGTGTTTTCTATTTAGGCAATAATCATAACAAAAGGACGACATTTATTTAAGACAAGTTCTTATGACAAGTATTTGGCATTACTGTTGCTCACCTGCATATTCCACAGGCCGGACAGTGGTACTGCTTCTTATCCTTGTCGAATAAGTGGTAAATGTCACAGGAATACTCCCCAAACTGCACATGACATTGCTGACAGGTCTGCTGTGCCTACAAGAGTGACATCTTTAGTTTGTACCATTCTTTTTTTCTTGATGCGAGTTAACCAATGCATACACAAACAACATAAAACCAAAGGGAAACAAGTGGAATTTAAGATAACTTAGTGGTACTGCTACAGCTGACATTGGATTTGAAACATATCAGCTGCAGGTGTTGTTCTCAGTTACCTGCTGCACTGTCTTACACTCGGAGCACTGCACCTCCATGACTTTGAATCTATCCATCTGGTGGTTCTCCTCCGCATCATGGCACAGCCGACACACATGCAGTTTACCACAGCAAGGTGCCTGCGGGGCAAAGAAACATGTAATCACACGGTGAATGGGCCGGTGCAGAGGCTGTGAAATAATCAGATCACAGATCAACAATAAATGATATGCTGCAACGAAACTGGAAGTTAGTTTAATAGACGTGTATGTCATATTTATTCAGTTTCTGTGTTACAACACCGGCTGGCGTTTTAGTAACTAAGCTAACTGTATGTAGCTAGCTAGCTAGGTTAGCTGTGAGTGGTTGCTACCACAGCTATACAATAGCAGTGTCCGTTTCAGCAGAGTGACAGTGAACCACAAAATACTCAACTAAAGGTGAAACCCAACCAATAAACCACAGTACGTGATTAAACATTAGCTAAGGGGGAAAAAATAAATCGAAAAGAAACGCTCACTTCGACTCACTCGCGCTCACTCCCAGCATGCACTGAGAGAGAGAGCGAGAGCTTCGTGACCTGCCGCCCGTCTGTCGGAAGAATGAGCTAACTGAAGCTAAACACCTTAACAGAGAGACCAGCCGCCCGGCTCCCTGTACTAATGAAAACATAAAGATAAATATATCAATTCACACATGTTCTATTGTCTAACGCGGTGGTTTAATGGCTATGTTTCCCGACTCCGGCTAGTGAGACCCGGGTTCGATTCCACATGCCGCACCCTACCAGTCGTTGGCTCCAAGGCGAGGAGCCTCCAAGGCGAGGAGCGGGAGCAAAGACTGCAGGCAGCGGCAGTGTGGTTGCTCATGGACGTCGCTTGGGTGCATTTCCAAGCATCGGGTTAGACATCTTTTATTTAATAGTGACTGGAAAATGGGGCTCAATAATCAATTATACTTAATTCTATAACTTTTTACGTTTAAAAATAGTTAATTGTAGTCTCTTTCTTCAAACCACTTACTACTTCCTGCTGGCTGCCCAACACTCATTTCAACAAGGGGGAAACAGCGCCCTCTAAATCTCACTTGTGGCCAAAGAGTATATGACACTTGTAACGTTAACAACTAACATAGAGAATGAATGGTTAAAAGTTAAGGAAGTTAAGTCTTACTATCCCGGTAACCACCTCCTGGGCGTCCTTAGCCTAGATGTACTCAGAAAGGCCTCTGTGTGGACTTTGTATTGTTTCCTCTCTTCCGTAATGTTGAAGATTGTGTATTATATTATAATTGTGGATAATTACAACCCGTTGCAAAATGTGCATATTAGTTAGTGAAAAAGCATTTTTGAAAGAGAAAACAAAACAAGGCATTTATTTAATATAATGCTCTAGTGTTTAAAGAATTAAATACATTTTCTTGATGTTTGACCATTTAACTTCATACATAAGTTGTATAGTGATCTAGAAAGAGTAAGTCATGCCACCCATACAAAGAGTATGTTTATGTGGTAGTTTAAAACAGATGTACTATTATGTCTTTAGACTCACAAGACCCATGGAGAACTTAAGCAACTCAATGATCTTAGTTCAGTATTTATAGCCACATAAGGCAGCGTAGTTATGAGTTTAAACAAGTTGCTGTGAGGCATTTTTATTTAAGTACTGACATAATTGTATTGTACATCAAATATTGTTTGAACTTTATGTTTTTATTGATTGTGTAAAGTGACTTTGTTATATTTAAGTGGATACATATTTGGTGGAGATCAGCTAAATTGGCCATATCTGGTGTTTAGCAATGAATTCAGTGAAATATTAACCATTTAGCTCAGTTAAAACATGTCAAGTTGTTCATCCTGTACGATGACTTTTTAAATCATAATCTCATTGAAGAAACTGGTGAGGATTTAAAGTTTCAAACACAAAAAAAAAGAATATCACATATAATTGTAATATGTATTGCACACTCACAGAATACTTACACACACATCCACAAAGGGATAAAGTCCATCCCACATGCAAACATCAATGAGTAACCTTTACAATCTTTCTTATGGGAGGTCACTTCAGCAGTTGATCTGGTGTTGCAGTGATCATTTTGGGAGTCAGATGTGAGGATTTCCTCTTACATAAGCCTGGATTCATAAGCAATGTCACCACATCCCTGAACTTTGGAGAATGCTCACTGTCTGGCACAAGATTTAGGGTCAAAGAGAAGGACTGCTAAAGTGAGTGACTTCTTATCCTTTTAATGTTCGTGTGTGTTTTATAAACATAGGCAGAGACAATCCATCCTGGAGAGACAAAACCTCCGTACCAAAAGTGGCAGTTGCTAATGAGCTTTGAGTGCTTTGGCAAATGTCCTCAATACGGTGAACGTCTCTAATCTTTCAATGACGGCTTTTATTGAGATTGTGAAAGGTGAAGGGAAGCACTGTGACTGAAAACAAAAATCCACTGAAACAGAAAATTGTTTGTTTTTATTCATACTTAATTGTGCTGTACAATAGGCCTGCAATTCCGTAATTTTGATTATTTCAGCAAAATACAAAATAAATGTATTTTATAAAGCTAACAATAACTCCAAATGAAGAAGCAAATTAAACACCCTCAGATTATTTTTATAGAGAAATCATGCAAGTAAATTGTCTAACTTTTTAATAAAATATAAATCCAGCATTCCATCCACTTATTTCGGGTTCAGGTTGCAGGCAGCAGGCTAAGTATTACAGGTGTTCCTCTACCAAAGAACATTTTCCAGCTCGGACTGGAGAACCTCGAGATGTTCCCAGCTCAGCTCCTTCTCCCCCACAACGGTCCAATACAACACACTCATCACTGCTGACTCGGCACCAAAACCCCAAACTGTCCATCAGGCCCCAAACATTAGATCACAAAAATGTATTGTGTGGCCCCGCCCCTTTGGGCACTGATCACTGCATCACTACTATTCATTACTACTTATGCTGATTTATTGGCAACACTATGTAAAACATCATCTACAATTAGTGATAGGGGGTCCCCTCTTAAAATCAAAACCAAAAAAAGAATATCTAGTTGATGCAATAGAAATATACAAAATGAAATGTTGCAATCAAAAAGGAACTGACTAATTGGCAGGATGACAACCTATCTGAACCCAAAACTCCAGAGTTTATCAGACTAAAGATCAGAGTTCACAAACAACTGAGATGGTGCATAACCTTTGTAAAGCAAATATGAATCCAACAGGTGAATAATTGCATTTGATCAAGTTGATGCAATTACAAAATTCATGAAAATATGAAATGAGGTACATAAGAAACTGATGTTGTCTAATTGTAAAGACAACATTACTGACTCAACAATACAGAGAGAGGGTTGATTAGCCTCAACAGTGTTCACATTCCACTCATGTTACTGAAGTGAACTGAACTTGAGAACTGAATTATCTTTTATGTATTTTGCAAGTACGAGGCTACTTGTCTGTATGCATTCTTTTATGCCTTGCCAATTGAGACGCCTCAAAGCATGTTTTCCCGCAGGTCTTGCAGAGGTACGGCTTCTCCCCAGTGTGGGCTCTTCTTATGTGAGCCAACAAGGCACAATTACGTACGAAAAATGTTTCCACATGTTTTGCGAGAAAATGGCTTTTCACCTTTGTGGGTTCTCAGGTGTACATTTCTGGTTGATCCTGAGTCTTCGTGCTCACTTCCTTTCTGATCTGGGCTCTCAGCTACATGAGAGATGTAAGAGAGGAGCTGGTGGTCAACTGTTGGTTCTGGTTCACTGTGGTCCCTTTCCTCACAAGTAGGAGTCAACATGGAGGTCTCAGTCTCCTGCTTCAGCTCAAGCTGCTCTCCCTCCTGACTGGTGCCGAGTTCCTCCCGTTTCTCTTTCATCTGTGGAGGTTCTGGGTCCTCTTGGTCCAGACTGGAGCTCCTCTCCTGAATACAGAGCTGCTGCTCCTCTTCCTCCTTATAGACATGTTGCTGTGGGAGCTCTGGAGGGACAGAGAACAAACGGCATTAGGTACTACTGTGATGGTAAAAAAGAAAATGCCAACAGTGCATTCACTTGAAACCAGGCATTCAGCACACCGGCTATCCAGACAGTGGACGAGGACAGGATGGTACCATTGAGTGAACCCGGAGGAGAATACCAACATCAGTATTGGATCAAATATTTTAACTTTTATAATGTCCTTCCCTCACACTGGAGAGAGTTGCTTATGTTTGCAATATAATATTAAGAGAAGGCACAGTGTTCTGGCTATATAACGATAATATTTTGTGAATAATTAAATAAAACCGTAAACACGAAATAGAAAACTCAAATATATCTTAGTCCATCGTGGCATAAAGTGGAACTATTTTGAATAGGTAAACCAGCCATTTCAAAGACATTTTCTTTTGATAAATTGCACCTTTATTTTACACACGTCTTCCAGAAAACCGGATGAATTAACAGGCCATTGTTGTTTTTCCTCCTCATCAGTTAAACAATCAGAATGTAAGATGACCCTTAATATTACATTTAATTGTATGTCCAGGCTCCCTCTTGTGGCTCAAAGTTAAACTAAATGTTAAATAAAATACTTTCACCGTGAGACATTCATACTTCTACTCCCCAAATGCCCATATCACTGTTAGTGTTTTCTATTTAGGCTATAATCATAACAAAAGGACGACATTTATTTAAGACAAGTTCTTATGACAAGTATTTGGCATTACTGTTGCTCACCTGCATATTCCACAGGCCGGACAGTGGTACTGCTTCTTATCCTTGTCGAACAAGTGGTAAATGTCACAGTAATACTCCCCAAACTGCACATGACATTGCTGACAGGTCTGCTGTGCCTACAAGAGTGACATCTTTAGTTTGTACCATTCTTTTTTTCTTGATGCGAGTTAACCAATGCATACACAAAAACAACATAAAACCAAAGGGAAACAAGTGGAATTTAAGATAACTTAGTGGTACTGCTACAGCTGACATTGGATTTGAAACATATCAGCTGCAGGTGTTGTTCTCAGTTACCTGCTGCACTGTCTTACACTCGGAGCACTGCACCTCCATGACTTTGAATCTATCCATCTGGTGGTTCTCCTCCGCATCATGGCACAGCCGACACACATGCAGTTTACCACAGCAAGGTGCCTGCGGGGCAAAGAAACATGTAATCACACGGTGAATGGGCCGGTGCAGAGGCTGTGAAATAATCAGATCACAGATCAACAATAAATGATATGCTGCAACGAAACTGGAAGTTAGTTTAATAGACGTGTATGTCATATTTATTCAGTTTCTGTGTTACAACACCGGCTGGCGTTTTAGTAACTAAGCTAACTGTATGTAGCTAGCTAGCTAGGTTAGCTGTGAGTGGTTGCTACCACAGCTATACAATAGCAGTGTCCGTTTCAGCAGAGTGACAGTGAACCACAAAATACTCAACTAAAGGTGAAACCCAACCAATAAACCACAGTACGTGATTAAACATTAGCTAAGGGGGAAAAAATAAATCGAAAAGAAACGCTCACTTCGACTCACTCGCGCTCACTCCCAGCATGCACTGAGAGAGAGAGCGAGAGCTTCGTGACCTGCCGCCCGTCTGTCGGAAGAATGAGCTAACTGAAGCTAAACACCTTAACAGAGAGACCAGCCGCCCGGCTCCCTGTACTAATGAAAACATAAAGATAAATATATCAATTCACACATGTTCTATTGTCTAACGCGGTGGTTTAATGGCTATGTTTCCCGACTCCGGCTAGTGAGACCCGGGTTCGATTCCACATGCCGCACCCTACCAGTCGTTGGCTCCAAGGCGAGGAGCCTCCAAGGCGAGGAGCGGGAGCAAAGACTGCAGGCAGCGGCAGTGTGGTTGCTCATGGACGTCGCTTGGGTGCATTTCCAAGCATCGGGTTAGACATCTTTTATTTAATAGTGACTGGAAAATGGGGCTCAATAATCAATTATACTTAATTCTATAACTTTTTACGTTTAAAAATAGTTAATTGTAGTCTCTTTCTTCAAACCACTTACTACTTCCTGCTGGCTGCCCAACACTCATTTCAACAAGGGGGAAACAGCGCCCTCTAAATCTCACTTGTGGCCAAAGAGTATATGACACTTGTAACGTTAACAACTAACATAGAGAATGAATGGTTAAAAGTTAAGGAAGTTAAGTCTTACTATCCCGGTAACCACCTCCTGGGCGTCCTTAGCCTAGATGTACTCAGAAAGGCCTCTGTGTGGACTTTGTATTGTTTCCTCTCTTCCGTAATGTTGAAGATTGTGTATTATATTATAATTGTGGATAATTACAACCCGTTGCAAAATGTGCATATTAGTTAGTGAAAAAGCATTTTTGAAAGAGAAAACAAAACAAGGCATTTATTTAATATAATGCTCTAGTGTTTAAAGAATTAAATACATTTTCTTGATGTTTGACCATTTAACTTCATACATAAGTTGTATAGTGATCTAGAAAGAGTAAGTCATGCCACCCATACAAAGAGTATGTTTATGTGGTAGTTTAAAACAGATGTACTATTATGTCTTTAGACTCACAAGACCCATGGAGAACTTAAGCAACTCAATGATCTTAGTTCAGTATTTATAGCCACATAAGGCAGCGTAGTTATGAGTTTAAACAAGTTGCTGTGAGGCATTTTTATTTAAGTACTGACATAATTGTATTGTACATCAAATATTGTTTGAACTTTATGTTTTTATTGATTGTGTAAAGTGACTTTGTTATATTTAAGTGGATACATATTTGGTGGAGATCAGCTAAATTGGCCATATCTGGTGTTTAGCAATGAATTCAGTGAAATATTAACCATTTAGCTCAGTTAAAACATGTCAAGTTGTTCATCCTGTACGATGACTTTTTAAATCATAATCTCATTGAAGAAACTGGTGAGGATTTAAAGTTTCAAACACAAAAAAAAAGAATATCACATATAATTGTAATATGTATTGCACACTCACAGAATACTTACACACACATCCACAAAGGGATAAAGTCCATCCCACATGCAAACATCAATGAGTAACCTTTACAATCTTTCTTATGGGAGGTCACTTCAGCAGTTGATCTGGTGTTGCAGTGATCATTTTGGGAGTCAGATGTGAGGATTTCCTCTTACATAAGCCTGGATTCATAAGCAATGTCACCACATCCCTGAACTTTGGAGAATGCTCACTGTCTGGCACAAGATTTAGGGTCAAAGAGAAGGACTGCTAAAGTGAGTGACTTCTTATCCTTTTAATGTTCGTGTGTGTTTTATAAACATAGGCAGAGACAATCCATCCTGGAGAGACAAAACCTCCGTACCAAAAGTGGCAGTTGCTAATGAGCTTTGAGTGCTTTGGCAAATGTCCTCAATACGGTGAACGTCTCTAATCTTTCAATGACGGCTTTTATTGAGATTGTGAAAGGTGAAGGGAAGCACTGTGACTGAAAACAAAAATCCACTGAAACAGAAAATTGTTTGTTTTTATTCATACTTAATTGTGCTGTACAATAGGCCTGCAATTCCGTAATTTTGATTATTTCAGCAAAATACAAAATAAATGTATTTTATAAAGCTAACAATAACTCCAAATGAAGAAGCAAATTAAACACCCTCAGATTATTTTTATAGAGAAATCATGCAAGTAAATTGTCTAACTTTTTAATAAAATATAAATCCAGCATTCCATCCACTTATTTCGGGTTCAGGTTGCAGGCAGCAGGCTAAGTATTACAGGTGTTCCTCTACCAAAGAACATTTTCCAGCTCGGACTGGAGAACCTCGAGATGTTCCCAGCTCAGCTCCTTCTCCCCCACAACGGTCCAATACAACACACTCATCACTGCTGACTCGGCACCAAAACCCCAAACTGTCCATCAGGCCCCAAACATTAGATCACAAAAATGTATTGTGTGGCCCCGCCCCTTTGGGCACTGATCACTGCATCACTACTATTCATTACTACTTATGCTGATTTATTGGCAACACTATGTAAAACATCATCTACAATTAGTGATAGGGGGTCCCCTCTTAAAATCAAAACCAAAAAAAGAATATCTAGTTGATGCAATAGAAATATACAAAATGAAATGTTGCAATCAAAAAGGAACTGACTAATTGGCAGGATGACAACCTATCTGAACCCAAAACTCCAGAGTTTATCAGACTAAAGATCAGAGTTCACAAACAACTGAGATGGTGCATAACCTTTGTAAAGCAAATATGAATCCAACAGGTGAATAATTGCATTTGATCAAGTTGATGCAATTACAAAATTCATGAAAATATGAAATGAGGTACATAAGAAACTGATGTTGTCTAATTGTAAAGACAACATTACTGACTCAACAATACAGAGAGAGGGTTGATTAGCCTCAACAGTGTTCACATTCCACTCATGTTACTGAAGTGAACTGAACTTGAGAACTGAATTATCTTTTATGTATTTTGCAAGTACGAGGCTACTTGTCTGTATGCATTCTTTTATGCCTTGCCAATTGAGACGCCTCAAAGCATGTTTTCCCGCAGGTCTTGCAGAGGTACGGCTTCTCCCCAGTGTGGGCTCTTCTTATGTGAGCCAACAAGGCACAATTACGTACGAAAAATGTTTCCACATGTTTTGCGAGAAAATGGCTTTTCACCTTTGTGGGTTCTCAGGTGTACATTTCTGGTTGATCCTGAGTCTTCGTGCTCACTTCCTTTCTGATCTGGGCTCTCAGCTACATGAGAGATGTAAGAGAGGAGCTGGTGGTCAACTGTTGGTTCTGGTTCACTGTGGTCCCTTTCCTCACAAGTAGGAGTCAACATGGAGGTCTCAGTCTCCTGCTTCAGCTCAAGCTGCTCTCCCTCCTGACTGGTGCCGAGTTCCTCCCGTTTCTCTTTCATCTGTGGAGGTTCTGGGTCCTCTTGGTCCAGACTGGAGCTCCTCTCCTGAATACAGAGCTGCTGCTCCTCTTCCTCCTTATAGACATGTTGCTGTGGGAGCTCTGGAGGGACAGAGAACAAACGGCATTAGGTACTACTGTGATGGTAAAAAAGAAAATGCCAACAGTGCATTCACTTGAAACCAGGCATTCAGCACACCGGCTATCCAGACAGTGGACGAGGACAGGATGGTACCATTGAGTGAACCCGGAGGAGAATACCAACATCAGTATTGGATCAAATATTTTAACTTTTATAATGTCCTTCCCTCACACTGGAGAGAGTTGCTTATGTTTGCAATATAATATTAAGAGAAGGCACAGTGTTCTGGCTATATAACGATAATATTTTGTGAATAATTAAATAAAACCGTAAACACGAAATAGAAAACTCAAATATATCTTAGTCCATCGTGGCATAAAGTGGAACTATTTTGAATAGGTAAACCAGCCATTTCAAAGACATTTTCTTTTGATAAATTGCACCTTTATTTTACACACGTCTTCCAGAAAACCGGATGAATTAACAGGCCATTGTTGTTTTTCCTCCTCATCAGTTAAACAATCAGAATGTAAGATGACCCTTAATATTACATTTAATTGTATGTCCAGGCTCCCTCTTGTGGCTCAAAGTTAAACTAAATGTTAAATAAAAGACTTTCACCGTGAGACATTCATACTTCTACTCCCCAAATGCCCATATCACTGTTAGTGTTTTCTATTTAGGCTATAATCATAACAAAAGGACGACATTTATTTAAGACAAGTTCTTATGACAAGTATTTGGCATTACTGTTGCTCACCTGCATATTCCACAGGCCGGACAGTGGTACTGCTTCTTATCCTTGTCGAACAAGTGGTAAATGTCACAGTAATACTCCCCAAACTACACATGACATTGCTGACAGGTCTGCTGTGCCTACAAGAGTGACATCTTTAGTTTGTACCATTCTTTTTTTCTTGATGCGAGTTAACCAATGCATACACAAAAACAACATAAAACCAAAGGGAAACAAGTGGAATTTAAGATAACTTAGTGGTACTGCTACAGCTGACATTGGATTTGAAACATATCAGCTGCAGGTGTTGTTCTCAGTTACCTGCTGCACTGTCTTACACTCGGAGCACTGCACCTCCATGACTTTGAATCTATCCATCTGGTGGTTCTCCTCCGCATCATGGCACAGCCGACACACATGCAGTTTACCACAGCAAGGTGCCTGCGGGGCAAAGAAACATGTAATCACACGGTGAATGGGCCGGTGCAGAGGCTGTGAAATAATCAGATCACAGATCAACAATAAATGATATGCTGCAACGAAACTGGAAGTTAGTTTAATAGACGTGTATGTCATATTTATTCAGTTTCTGTGTTACAACACCGGCTGGCGTTTTAGTAACTAAGCTAACTGTATGTAGCTAGCTAGGTTAGCTAACCTAACGTTCAGTTAGCTATGTTAGCTGTGAGTGGTTGCTACCACAGCTATACAATAGCAGTGTCCGTTTCAGCAGAGTGACAGTGAACCACAAAATACTCAACTAAAGGTGAAACCCAACCAATAAACCACATTACGTGATTAAACATTAGCTAAGGGGGAAAAAATAAATCGAAAAGAAACGCTCACTTCGACTCACTCGCGCTCACTCCCAGCATGCACTGAGAGAGAGAGCGAGAGCTTCGTGACCTGCCGCCCGTCTGTCGGAAGAATGAGCTAACTGAAGCTAAACACCTTAACAGAGAGACCAGCCGCCCGGCTCCCTGTACTAATGAAAACATAAAGATAAATATATCAATTCACACATGTTCTATTGTCTAACGCGGTGGTTTAATGGCTATGTTTCCCGACTCCGGCTAGTGAGACCCGGGTTCGATTCCACATGCCGCACCCTACCAGTCGTTGGCTCCAAGGCGAGGAGCGGGAGCAAAGACTGCAGGCAGCGGCAGTGTGGTTGCTCATGGACGTCGCTTGGGTGCATTTCCAAGCATCGGGTTAGACATCTTTTATTTAATAGTGACTGGAAAATGGGGCTCAATAATCAATTATACTTAATTCTATAACTTTTTACGTTTAAAAATAGTTAATTGTAGTCTCTTTCTTCAAACCACTTACTACTTCCTGCTGGCTGCCCAACACTCATTTAAACAAGGGGGAAACAGCGCCCTCTAAATCTCACTTGTGGCCAAAGAGTATATGACACTTGTAACGTTAACAACTACCATAGAGAATGAATGGTTAAAAGTTAAGGAAGTTAAGTCTTACTATCCCGGTAACCACCTCCTGGGCGTCCTTAGCCTAGATGTACTCAGAAAGGCCTCTGTGTGGACTTTGTATTGTTTCCTCTCTTCCGTAATGTTAAAGATTGTGTATTATATTATAATTGTGGATAATTACAACCCGTTGCAAAATGTGCATATTAGTTAGTGAAAAAGCATTTTTGAAAGAGAAAACAAAACAAGGCATTTATTTAATATAATGCTCTAGTGTTTAAAGAATTAAATACATTTTCTTGATGTTTGACCATTTAACTTCATACATAAGTTGTATAGTGATCTAGAAAGAGTAAGTCATGCCACCCATACAAAGAGTATGTTTATGTGGTAGTTTAAAACAGATGTACTATTATGTCTTTAGACTCACAAGACCCGTGGAGAACTTAAGCAACTCAATGATCTTAGTTCAGTATTTATAGCCACATAAGGCAGCGTAGTTATGAGTTTAAACAAGTTGCTGTGAGGCATTTTTATTTAAGTACTGACATAATTGTATTGTACATCAAATATTGTTTGAACTTTATGTTTTTATTGATTGTGTAAAGTGACTTTGTTATATTTAAGTGGATACATATTTGGTGGAGATCAGCTAAATTGGCCATATCTGGTGTTTAGCAATGAATTCAGTGAAATATTAACCATTTAGCTCAGTTAAAACATGTCAAGTTGTTCATCCTGTACGATGACTTTTTAAATCATAATCTCATTGAAGAAACTGGTGAGGATTTAAAGTTTCAAACACAAAAAAAAAGAATATCACATATAATTGTAATATGTATTGCACACTCACAGAATACTTACACACACATCCACAAAGGGATAAAGTCCATCCCACATGCAAACATCAATGAGTAACCTTTACAATCTTTCTTATGGGAGGTCACTTCAGCAGTTGATCTGGTGTTGCAGTGATCATTTTGGGAGTCAGATGTGAGGATTTCCTCTTACATAAGCCTGGATTCATAAGCAATGTCACCACATCCCTGAACTTTGGAGAATGCTCACTGTCTGGCACAAGATTTAGGGTCAAAGAGAAGGACTGCTAAAGTGAGTGACTTCTTATCCTTTTAATGTTCGTGTGTGTTTTATAAACATAGGCAGAGACAATCCATCCTGGAGAGACAAAACCTCCGTACCAAAAGTGGCAGTTGCTAATGAGCTTTGAGTGCTTTGGCAAATGTCCTCAATACGGTGAACGTCTCTAATCTTTCAATGACGGCTTTTATTGAGATTGTGAAAGGTGAAGGGAAGCACTGTGACTGAAAACAAAAATCCACTGAAACAGAAAATTGTTTGTTTTTATTCATACTTAATTGTGCTGTACAATAGGCCTGCAATTCCGTAATTTTGATTATTTCAGCAAAATACAAAATAAATGTATTTTATAAAGCTAACAATAACTCCAAATGAAGAAGCAAATTAAACACCCTCAGATTATTTTTATAGAGAAATCATGCAAGTAAATTGTCTAACTTTTTAATAAAATATAAATCCAGCATTCCATCCACTTATTTCGGGTTCAGGTTGCAGGCAGCAGGCTAAGTATTACAGGTGTTCCTCTACCAAAGAACATTTTCCAGCTCGGACTGGAGAACCTCGAGATGTTCCCAGCTCAGCTCCTTCTCCCCCACAACGGTCCAATACAACACACTCATCACTGCTGACTCGGCACCAAAACCCCAAACTGTCCATCAGGCCCCAAACATTAGATCACAAAAATGTATTGTGTGGCCCCGCCCCTTTGGGCACTGATCACTGCATCACTACTATTCATTACTACTTATGCTGATTTATTGGCAACACTATGTAAAACATCATCTACAATTAGTGATAGGGGGTCCCCTCTTAAAATCAAAACCAAAAAAAGAATATCTAGTTGATGCAATAGAAATATACAAAATGAAATGTTGCAATCAAAAAGGAACTGACTAATTGGCAGGATGACAACCTATCTGAACCCAAAACTCCAGAGTTTATCAGACTAAAGATCAGAGTTCACAAACAACTGAGATGGTGCATAACCTTTGTAAAGCAAATATGAATCCAACAGGTGAATAATTGCATTTGATCAAGTTGATGCAATTACAAAATTCATGAAAATATGAAATGAGGTACATAAGAAACTGATGTTGTCTAATTGTAAAGACAACATTACTGACTCAACAATACAGAGAGAGGGTTGATTAGCCTCAACAGTGTTCACATTCCACTCATGTTACTGAAGTGAACTGAACTTGAGAACTGAATTATCTTTTATGTATTTTGCAAGTACGAGGCTACTTGTCTGTATGCATTCTTTTATGCCTTGCCAATTGAGACGCCTCAAAGCATGTTTTCCCGCAGGTCTTGCAGAGGTACGGCTTCTCCCCAGTGTGGGCTCTTCTTATGTGAGCCAACAAGGCACAATTACGTACGAAAAATGTTTCCACATGTTTTGCGAGAAAATGGCTTTTCACCTTTGTGGGTTCTCAGGTGTACATTTCTGGTTGATCCTGAGTCTTCGTGCTCACTTCCTTTCTGATCTGGGCTCTCAGCTACATGAGAGATGTAAGAGAGGAGCTGGTGGTCAACTGTTGGTTCTGGTTCACTGTGGTCCCTTTCCTCACAAGTAGGAGTCAACATGGAGGTCTCAGTCTCCTGCTTCAGCTCAAGCTGCTCTCCCTCCTGACTGGTGCCGAGTTCCTCCCGTTTCTCTTTCATCTGTGGAGGTTCTGGGTCCTCTTGGTCCAGACTGGAGCTCCTCTCCTGAATACAGAGCTGCTGCTCCTCTTCCTCCTTATAGACATGTTGCTGTGGGAGCTCTGGAGGGACAGAGAACAAACGGCATTAGGTACTACTGTGATGGTAAAAAAGAAAATGCCAACAGTGCATTCACTTGAAACCAGGCATTCAGCACACCGGCTATCCAGACAGTGGACGAGGACAGGATGGTACCATTGAGTGAACCCGGAGGAGAATACCAACATCAGTATTGGATCAAATATTTTAACTTTTATAATGTCCTTCCCTCACACTGGAGAGAGTTGCTTATGTTTGCAATATAATATTAAGAGAAGGCACAGTGTTCTGGCTATATAACGATAATATTTTGTGAATAATTAAATAAAACCGTAAACACGAAATAGAAAACTCAAATATATCTTAGTCCATCGTGGCATAAAGTGGAACTATTTTGAATAGGTAAACCAGCCATTTCAAAGACATTTTCTTTTGATAAATTGCACCTTTATTTTACACACGTCTTCCAGAAAACCGGATGAATTAACAGGCCATTGTTGTTTTTCCTCCTCAGTTAAACAATCAGAATGTAAGATGACCCTTAATATTACATTTAATTGTATGTCCAGGCTCCCTCTTGTGGCTCAAAGTTAAACTAAATGTTAAATAAAAGACTTTCACCGTGAGACATTCATACTTCTACTCCCCAAATGCCCATATCACTGTTAGTGTTTTCTATTTAGGCTATAATCATAACAAAAGGACGACATTTATTTAAGACAAGTTCTTATGACAAGTATTTGGCATTACTGTTGCTCACCTGCATATTCCACAGGCCGGACAGTGGTACTGCTTCTTATCCTTGTCGAACAAGTGGTAAATGTCACAGGAATACTCCCCAAACTACACATGACATTGCTGACAGGTCTGCTGTGCCTACAAGAGTGACATCTTTAGTTTGTACCATTCTTTTTTTCTTGATGCGAGTTAACCAATGCATACACAAAAACAACATAAAACCAAAGGGAAACAAGTGGAATTTAAGATAACTTAGTGGTACTGCTACAGCTGACATTGGATTTGAAACATATCAGCTGCAGGTGTTGTTCTCAGTTACCTGCTGCACTGTCTTACACTCGGAGCACTGCACCTCCATGACTTTGAATCTATCCATCTGGTGGTTCTCCTCCGCATCATGGCACAGCCGACACACATGCAGTTTACCACAGCAAGGTGCCTGCGGGGCAAAGAAACATGTAATCACACGGTGAATGGGCCGGTGCAGAGGCTGTGAAATAATCAGATCACAGATCAACAATAAATGATATGCTGCAACGAAACTGGAAGTTAGTTTAATAGACGTGTATGTCATATTTATTCAGTTTCTGTGTTACAACACCGGCTGGCGTTTTAGTAACTAAGCTAACTGTATGTAGCTAGCTAGCTAGGTTAGCTGTGAGTGGTTGCTACCACAGCTATACAATAGCAGTGTCCGTTTCAGCAGAGTGACAGTGAACCACAAAATACTCAACTAAAGGTGAAACCCAACCAATAAACCACATTACGTGATTAAACATTAGCTAAGGGGGAAAAAATAAATCGAAAAGAAACGCTCACTTCGACTCACTCGCGCTCACTCCCAGCATGCACTGAGAGAGAGAGCGAGAGCTTCGTGACCTGCCGCCCGTCTGTCGGAAGAATGAGCTAACTGAAGCTAAACACCTTAACAGAGAGACCAGCCGCCCGGCTCCCTGTACTAATGAAAACATAAAGATAAATATATCAATTCACACATGTTCTATTGTCTAACGCGGTGGTTTAATGGCTATGTTTCCCGACTCCGGCTAGTGAGACCCGGGTTCGATTCCACATGCCGCACCCTACCAGTCGTTGGCTCCAAGGCGAGGAGCCTCCAAGGCGAGGAGCGGGAGCAAAGACTGCAGGCAGCGGCAGTGTGGTTGCTCATGGACGTCGCTTGGGTGCATTTCCAAGCATCGGGTTAGACATCTTTTATTTAATAGTGACTGGAAAATGGGGCTCAATAATCAATTATACTTAATTCTATAACTTTTTACGTTTAAAAATAGTTAATTGTAGTCTCTTTCTTCAAACCACTTACTACTTCCTGTTGGCTGCCCAACACTCATTTCAACAAGGGGGAAACAGCGCCCTCTAAATCTCACTTGTGGCCAAAGAGTATATGACACTTGTAACGTTAACAACTACCATAGAGAATGAATGGTTAAAAGTTAAGGAAGTTAAGTCTTACTATCCCGGTAACCACCTCCTGGGCGTCCTTAGCCTAGATGTACTCAGAAAGGCCTCTGTGTGGACTTTGTATTGTTTCCTCTCTTCCGTAATGTTAAAGATTGTGTATTATATTATAATTGTGGATAATTACAACCCGTTGCAAAATGTGCATATTAGTTAGTGAAAAAGCATTTTTGAAAGAGAAAACAAAACAAGGCATTTATTTAATATAATGCTCTAGTGTTTAAAGAATTAAATACATTTTCTTGATGTTTGACCATTTAACTTCATACATAAGTTGTATAGTGATCTAGAAAGAGTAAGTCATGCCACCCATACAAAGAGTATGTTTATGTGGTAGTTTAAAACAGATGTACTATTATGTCTTTAGACTCACAAGACCCATGGAGAACTTAAGCAACTCAATGATCTTAGTTCAGTATTTATAGCCACATAAGGCAGCGTAGTTATGAGTTTAAACAAGTTGCTGTGAGGCATTTTTATTTAAGTACTGACATAATTGTATTGTACATCAAATATTGTTTGAACTTTATGTTTTTATTGATTGTGTAAAGTGACTTTGTTATATTTAAGTGGATACATATTTGGTGGAGATCAGCTAAATTGGCCATATCTGGTGTTTAGCAATGAATTCAGTGAAATATTAACCATTTAGCTCAGTTAAAACATGTCAAGTTGTTCATCCTGTACGATGACTTTTTAAATCATAATCTCATTGAAGAAACTGGTGAGGATTTAAAGTTTCAAACACAAAAAAAAAGAATATCACATATAATTGTAATATGTATTGCACACTCACAGAATACTTACACACACATCCACAAAGGGATAAAGTCCATCCCACATGCAAACATCAATGAGTAACCTTTACAATCTTTCTTATGGGAGGTCACTTCAGCAGTTGATCTGGTGTTGCAGTGATCATTTTGGGAGTCAGATGTGAGGATTTCCTCTTACATAAGCCTGGATTCATAAGCAATGTCACCACATCCCTGAACTTTGGAGAATGCTCACTGTCTGGCACAAGATTTAGGGTCAAAGAGAAGGACTGCTAAAGTGAGTGACTTCTTATCCTTTTAATGTTCGTGTGTGTTTTATAAACATAGGCAGAGACAATCCATCCTGGAGAGACAAAACCTCCGTACCAAAAGTGGCAGTTGCTAATGAGCTTTGAGTGCTTTGGCAAATGTCCTCAATACGGTGAACGTCTCTAATCTTTCAATGACGGCTTTTATTGAGATTGTGAAAGGTGAAGGGAAGCACTGTGACTGAAAACAAAAATCCACTGAAACAGAAAATTGTTTGTTTTTATTCATACTTAATTGTGCTGTACAATAGGCCTGCAATTCCGTAATTTTGATTATTTCAGCAAAATACAAAATAAATGTATTTTATAAAGCTAACAATAACTCCAAATGAAGAAGCAAATTAAACACCCTCAGATTATTTTTATAGAGAAATCATGCAAGTAAATTGTCTAACTTTTTAATAAAATATAAATCCAGCATTCCATCCACTTATTTCGGGTTCAGGTTGCAGGCAGCAGGCTAAGTATTACAGGTGTTCCTCTACCAAAGAACATTTTCCAGCTCGGACTGGAGAACCTTGAGATGTTCCCAGCTCAGCTCCTTCTCCCCCACAACGGTCCAATACAACACACTCATCACTGCTGACTCGGCACCAAAACCCCAAACTGTCCATCAGGCCCCAAACATTAGATCACAAAAATGTATTGTGTGGCCCCGCCCCTTTGTGCACTGATCACTGCATCACTACTATTCATTACTACTTATGCTGATTTATTGGCAACACTATGTAAAACATCATCTACAATTAGTGATAGGGGGTCCCCTCTTAAAATCAAAACCAAAAAAAGAATATCTAGTTGATGCAATAGAAATATACAAAATGAAATGTTGCAATCAAAAAGGAACTGACTAATTGGCAGGATGACAACCTATCTGAACCCAAAACTCCAGAGTTTATCAGACTAAAGATCAGAGTTCACAAACAACTGAGATGGTGCATAACCTTTGTAAAGCAAATATGAATCCAACAGGTGAATAATTGCATTTGATCAAGTTGATGCAATTACAAAATTCATGAAAATATGAAATGAGGTACATAAGAAACTGATGTTGTCTAATTGTAAAGACAACATTACTGACTCAACAATACAGAGAGAGGGTTGATTAGCCTCAACAGTGTTCACATTCCACTCATGTTACTGAAGTGAACTGAACTTGAGAACTGAATTATCTTTTATGTATTTTGCAAGTACGAGGCTACTTGTCTGTATGCATTCTTTTATGCCTTGCCAATTGAGACGCCTCAAAGCATGTTTTCCCGCAGGTCTTGCAGAGGTACGGCTTCTCCCCAGTGTGGGCTCTTCTTATGTGAGCCAACAAGGCACAATTACGTACGAAAAATGTTTCCACATGTTTTGCGAGAAAATGGCTTTTCACCTTTGTGGGTTCTCAGGTGTACATTTCTGGTTGATCCTGAGTCTTCGTGCTCACTTCCTTTCTGATCTGGGCTCTCAGCTACATGAGAGATGTAAGAGAGGAGCTGGTGGTCAACTGTTGGTTCTGGTTCACTGTGGTCCCTTTGCTCACAAGTAGGAGTCAACATGGAGGTCTCAGTCTCCTGCTTCAGCTCAAGCTGCTCTCCCTCCTGACTGGTGCCGAGTTCCTCCCGTTTCTCTTTCATCTGTGGAGGTTCTGGGTCCTCTTGGTCCAGACTGGAGCTCCTCTCCTGAATACAGAGCTGCTGCTCCTCTTCCTCCTTATAGACATGTTGCTGTGGGAGCTCTGGAGGGACAGAGAACAAACGGCATTAGGTACTACTGTGATGGTAAAAAAGAAAATGCCAACAGTGCATTCACTTGAAACCAGGCATTCAGCACACCGGCTATCCAGACAGTGGACGAGGACAGGATGGTACCATTGTGTGAACCCGGAGGAGAATACCAACATCAGTATTGGATCAAATATTTTAACTTTTATAATGTCCTTCCCTCACACTGGAGAGAGTTGCTTATGTTTGCAATATAATATTAAGAGAAGGCACAGTGTTCTGGCTATATAACGATAATATTTTGTGAATAATTAAATAAAACCGTAAACACGAAATAGAAAACTCAAATATATCTTAGTCCATCGTGGCATAAAGTGGAACTATTTTGAATAGGTAAACCAGCCATTTCAAAGACATTTTCTTTTGATAAATTGCACCTTTATTTTACACACGTCTTCCAGAAAACCGGATGAATTAACAGGCCATTGTTGTTTTTCCTCCTCATCAGTTAAACAATCAGAATGTAAGATGACCCTTAATATTACATTTAATTGTATGTCCAGGCTCCCTCTTGTGGCTCAAAGTTAAACTAAATGTTAAATAAAAGACTTTCACCGTGAGACATTCGTACTTCTACTCCCCAAATGCCCATATCACTGTTAGTGTTTTCTATTTAGGCTATAATCATAACAAAAGGACGACATTTATTTAAGACAAGTTCTTATGACAAGTATTTGGCATTACTGTTGCTCACCTGCATATTCCACAGGCCGGACAGTGGTACTGCTTCTTATCCTTGTCGAACAAGTGGTAAATGTCACAGTAATACTCCCCAAACTACACATGACATTGCTGACAGGTCTGCTGTGCCTACAAGAGTGACATCTTTAGTTTGTACCATTCTTTTTTTCTTGATGCGAGTTAACCAATGCATACACAAAAACAACATAAAACCAAAGGGAAACAAGTGGAATTTAAGATAACTTAGTGGTACTGCTACAGCTGACATTGGATTTGAAACATATCAGCTGCAGGTGTTGTTCTCAGTTACCTGCTGCACTGTCTTACACTCGGAGCACTGCACCTCCATGACTTTGAATCTATCCATCTGGTGGTTCTCCTCCGCATCATGGCACAGCCGACACACATGCAGTTTACCACAGCAAGGTGCCTGCGGGGCAAAGAAACATGTAATCACACGGTGACTGGGCCGGTGCAGAGGCTGTGAAATAATCAGATCACAGATCAACAATAAATGATATGCTGCAACGAAACTGGAAGTTAGTTTAATAGACGTGTATGTCATATTTATTCAGTTTCTGTGTTACAACACCGGCTGGCGTTTTAGTAACTAAGCTAACTGTATGTAGCTAGCTAGCTAGGTTAGCTGTGAGTGGTTGCTACCACAGCTATACAATAGCAGTGTCCGTTTCAGCAGAGTGACAGTGAACCACAAAATACTCAACTAAAGGTGAAACCCAACCAATAAACCACATTACGTGATTAAACATTAGCTAAGGGGGAAAAAATAAATCGAAAAGAAACGCTCACTTCGACTCACTCGCGCTCACTCCCAGCATGCACTGAGAGAGAGAGCGAGAGCTTCGTGACCTGCCGCCCGTCTGTCGGAAGAATGAGCTAACTGAAGCTAAACACCTTAACAGAGAGACCAGCCGCCCGGCTCCCTGTACTAATGAAAACATAAAGATAAATATATCAATTCACACATGTTCTATTGTCTAACGCGGTGGTTTAATGGCTATGTTTCCCGACTCCGGCTAGTGAGACCCGGGTTCGATTCCACATGCCGCACCCTACCAGTCGTTGGCTCCAAGGCGAGGAGCGGGAGCAAAGACTGCAGGCAGCGGCAGTGTGGTTGCTCATGGACGTCGCTTGGGTGCATTTCCAAGCATCGGGTTAGACATCTTTTATTTAATAGTGACTGGAAATGGGGCTCAATAATCAATTATACTTAATTCTATAACTTTTTACGTTTAAAAATAGTTAATTATAGTCTCTTTCTTCAAACCACTTACTACTTCCTGCTGGCTGCCCAACACTCATTTCAACAAGGGGGAAACAGCGCCCTCTAAATCTCACTTGTGGCCAAAGAGTATATGACACTTGTAACGATAACAACTACCATAGAGAATGAATGGTTAAAAGTTAAGGAAGTTAAGTCTTACTATCATATTATAATTGTGGATAATTACAACCCGTTGCAAAATGTGCATATTAGTTAGTGAAAAAGCATTTTTGAAAGAGAAAACAAAACAAGGCATTTATTTAATATAATGCTCTAGTGTTTAAAGAATTAAATACATTTTCTTGATGTTTGACCATTTAACTTCATACATAAGTTGTATAGTGATCTAGAAAGAGTAAGTCATGCCACCCATACAAAGAGTATGTTTATGTGGTAGTTTAAAACAGATGTACTATTATGTCTTTAGACTCACAAGACCCATGGAGAACTTAAGCAACTCAATGATCTTAGTTCAGTATTTATAGCCACATAAGGCAGCGTAGTTGTGTGTTTAAACAAGTTGCTGTGAGGCATTTTTATTTAAGTACTGACATAATTGTATTGTACATCAAATATTGTTTGAACTTTATGTTTTTATTGATTGTGTAAAGTGACTTTGTTATATTTAAGTGGATACATATTTGGTGGAGATCAGCTAAATTGGCCATATCTGGTGTTTAGCAATGAATTCAGTGAAATATTAACCATTTAGCTCAGTTAAACATGTCAAGTTGTTCATCCTGCACGATGACTTTTCAAATCATAATCTCATTGAAGAAACTGGTGAGGATTTAAAGTTTCAAACACGAAAAAAAAGAATATCACATATAATTGTAATATGTATTGCACACTCACAGAATACTTACACACACATCCACAAAGGGATAAAGTCCATCCCACATGCAAACATCAATGAGTAACCTTTACAATCTTTCTTATGGGAGGTCACTTCAGCAGTTGATCTGGTGTTGCAGTGATCATTTTGGGAGTCAGATGTGAGGATTTCCTCTTACATAAGCCTGGATTCATAAGCAACGTCACCACATCCCTGAACTTTGGAGAATGCTCACTGTCTGGCACAAGATTTAGGGTCAAAGAGAAGGACTGCTAAAGTGAGTGACTTCTTATCCTTTTAATGTTCGTGTGTGTTTTATAAACATAGGCAGAGACAATCCATCCTGGAGAGACAAAACCTCCGTACCAAAAGTGGCAGTTGCTAATGAGCTTTGAGTGCTTTGGCAAATGTCCTCAATACGGTGAACGTCTCTAATCTTTCAATGACGGCTTTTATTGAGATTGTGAAAGGTGAAGGGAAGCACTGTGACTGAAAACAAAAATCCACTGAAACAGAAAATTGTTTGTTTTTTATTCATACTTAATTGTGCTGTACAATAGGCCTGCAATTCCGTAATTTTGATTATTTCAGCAAAATACAAAATAAATGTATTTTATAAAGCTAACAATAACTCCAAATGAAGAAGCAAATTAAACACCCTCAGATTATTTTTATAGAGAAATCATGCAAGTAAATTGTCTAACTTTTTAATAAAATATACATCCAGCATTCCATCCACTTATTTCGGGTTCAGGTTGCAGGCAGCAGGCTAAGTATTACAGGTGTTCCTCTACCAAAGAACATTTTCCAGCTCGGACTGGAGAACCTTGAGATGTTCCCAGCTCAGCTCCTTCTCCCCCACAACGGTCCAATACAACACACTCATCACTGCTGACTCGGCACCAAAACCCCAAACTGTCCATCAGGCCCCAAACATTAGATCACAAAAATGTATTGTGTGGCCCCGCCCCTTTGTGCACTGATCACTGCATCACTACTATTCATTACTACTTATGCTGATTTATTGGCAACACTATGTAAAACATCATCTACAATTAGTGATAGGGGGTCCCCTCTTAAAATCAAAACCAAAAAAAGAATATCTAGTTGATGCAATAAAAATATACAAAATGAAATGTTATTGAGAACTGTGAAGCAGGCTGGTTTCAGACTATGATAAGTAAGTGGTAACGGCACAGAAAGATTGGATTAAATTACATCTTTAATCACTTATTTGGGTAATAATAAAAAAAAGAACCATACTGTGCATACCAAACTGTGAGATCTAAACTTGAGGGTTTTGGCTCCATCGAAAGTGAGAGGAAGCAAAGAAACGAAGCCACTTCACTCGTGATCCACATCCACTTGTCTGGAGATAAAGAGTTTTGCACACGTTCACATGCACGTATAGATCAAAGTAATCATATGGTGTGAGGTGGAGCTTCAGCTGTGTCCCTGCATGTTACACACAAATCTGGGCCTTTTTTTTAGCAATATGTGACACTTGCCCCAGCACTCTCATTACACAGATCAGAGCTAACAACTGTCAACATGACCAGAGGGTCTCCGTGGCAGGTGTTGCACGAGCCGTTACCTCCACCATTCGAATGCGACCTCCAGCCATGCAACCAGCCCTAAATAGAGGCCCGAGCAGGAGGCACTCCAACGGATCCCTCCTCCTCCCTCCTCCTCCCACCTCCTCCCCTTTATTTGAATCACGGTGTGTAGGTGTAGGCCAGAAGATTGCAGTCAGAGCGAAAATGAAAACGTTGTGCCGCTCAACAACAAAATGCCACCGCATCCAGTTTGACTTCTTTCTCTGAGTCACTTTAATGAGCCGTCAGCAGAAGTGACACTAAGTCCTTTTCCATTTAAAGTGAATCTCTGTATGCATGTCTTTTTTTAAAAACATTTATGTGTTTGGATTATCTATGTTAAAATCTCTGGCTGGAGAGACGGCAGTGTTGGAGAGGTGAGGGTGGGTTTTGGGTAGAAAGACCTTGGATTGTTTTCGAGCACTAACCGGGCCACGGGAGACTTGAGAGGTATGAGGTCATAGAGTTTATAGCTGGGCTGCGCCTTGTCACGGTCCTCTGAAAAACAATAGCCTTGGTTGAGTATCGGATGCATACCAATAACAGGATCGCCCCACCTTGATGGCATTGTAATATTAATAGAGTTCCTTGTGCAGAGGAGAAGAAGGTGATTAAAGGAAAGGTGACAGCTGCCAGAGCGGCATATAGAGCTATTTTCACAGGGAACTGTGACGTGGGTTGCAAAACAAAGCCTCAATCAATTTTATGCCTTTGTGTCTCTTCTCAGATTCCCCTGAGATAAGACGGAGGTGGTGGGTACGGTAAATGCAGCGTACATAGGAGTTTGAGCTTCAGACTTAAAGCCAGTCAAGAGTTTTCGCATGTAGCTTTTTGCTAACGTTTTTAAATCAGCATTTTCTTTCAAAACTCGGGGTGCATTCTCGCCACTTTGGGGGTCACTTTGAGTCATATTTATGGTTTATGTTCATGGTGGAATTGTGTTTCTTTATTCACATATTATATGCGTTTGACTATGAAGTTCAGACTTTGCTGAATCTTTTGTATATTGACATAAAATGGGTCTGATATTGATTATGGGTTCATATGACCACCTGAAAACATGACTAGATCTCAGTTTTAAGCAAATCGGACCCCATATGGGGGGCTCGGTGTCCAAAAGGTCAAATCAACCTAAAAACCACGCCTACCACAACTTCTACACTATTTTGCAGTCTAAAATCTTGGTGGTATCGACAGTGTGGAGATTAAGGACGCTTTCTTTGAGTTTGTGCTCATGCACAGGTCATACATGACGTCATATGACGTATGTGATGAGAGCCGCTTCTGTTTCGTGGTGAGGTCTAAATCTGATTGTTGCTTATACAAGACATGCAGCCGGATGTATTTTATTTAGTTTTGTTGGGATGCTTTGCAGTAAAAATCAGGTAGGAAGCTGTATGAAGCTACGTCTTTAACCCTTTATCGTGCAAGTAACCATATATGGTAATTTTCCTCACAAACTTTTTCAATGAGTGCCCTATAAAGGGTTATTAAGGACAAAATAATAAGAATGACTTCTAACCTTATTTTTTCCGCACAATTGAAGAGTTTGTGTAGATATTGGGAGCTCTAAAGTCCACTGGGTGCTGCTTTTCTCCACGCTGCTATTTTTGTGAGAAGGTTCTGTTTTTAGTTTTTATGGAGATTCACTTTACCACTTAAATAAAACCACACAGATTCCTCTTGCAGAACGCGCTGCTTAAAGAGAAGCCGCTTCTGAAACGCATAAATTAAATGAAAATCATTGCACAGGTGACCAAGTCAACATTTTGAGTTCAATATTCGGAAAAACAGCACTAAACATCTATGACAGACAGTTGCAAATAATTATACATTTCTTTACTTTCAGTCCAATTGCTCAGAATTCATTTCTATGATATAAAACAAACGCACATTTACATTCAGAAACGCGCACACCTGGCCTCAGGGTCCCGCAGCACAAGAAAGGTTAGCGGTTGAGTCTAATGCCTTCTGACACTTTATGGTCCAGAGCTTCTGCTTTAGACTTTACTCTCATAAACTCTTTCAAAAGTAAAAGTAAGAATCTCTGACCAACGAAGGAGTCAACAAACCCGTTTAGACCCATGAAGAAATGTTTTAGTTGGCACTACTCGGCTTTGTGTTATTTGTGTTGTGTTGATGCAACTGTTTTGTTCAGTTTGTACTTGACGTCTTGAAGTTTGCCATCTGACACATGGCTCACATACCAAGAATACTTCCACCTGTCACTTTTAGAGCTGCACATATCATATGACAACAGTAGCTTGGTACAGAGACACACGCATACGGTTTCCAGGGAGGAAAACATGTCAAGAGAATTATTTTAAGATGATATCGGCTCTGTCAAAAAACAAAACTCTCGGGAAAGGCGGGGTTGGTAATTTTGAGAAACTTGCAAGAGGTACGCTAGATTTTAAAAATCATGCAACCGAAAGAAAAAAAAAACAGCCCAGTGTTGCCAACTAAGTTTCAATGAAAGTAGCTTTCAGCACTATCTCCAAAAGTTGCTAAATCGAGCAAGAAAGTTGCCAAGTTGCCGTCCCTTCGGGCCTCCCTCCGAAAGCCACGCCCCCAAAATTATCATTGTGAAGGTATAAACAATGAACGTGGCTGTTCTTGTATTTGACTCCTTGACTGCTGTCGGGATGTAATGAGAATTTCAACAACAAAACATATCTAAATTGCTTTTGAAGAGATGCTCTGACAGGAGAATGTAGCTTGGGGGTCTAAGGGTGTGCTCGGGTTATGTAAACATCTTGGATTTCTGATTCGTATCATCTGTTTGTGAGAATTTCTTTGGTCGACAAACACTGGGAGGGGAGTGAACGACGATGAACTCCGAATAAAATACTAGTTTTTAATTTGGAGCAAATTTGGAGTAAAATATATAAATCACTGTTCTCCATTTTCATCCAAGTACAGATGATGGAGATGAAAGCATAGACTGTATATAAGAGGTGGACGTCGAGTTCAGCATTTTGACCTTTGCAAATCTTGTTTTTTGGCCGTTGCAATCTTGGTTTTTGCAACCAGACGTATAATGAGTACATTGCAACGATGAAAATCATATTTTTACGCAATCTAAATGATAGTTAAGTTTCATGAACTGAAAAAAACCTGAAACAATTAAAGTTCTGATACAAAAACAGACAACTCACAGATCAGACGACGTCGCAGTAGCAACCTGTCAATCACAAGATAGATCACGCCCTAAAGCGTGCCCTGTTTTAAGGTTGATTTTACTCTAAATGTAATCAGAATTTACTAAATGAATACATGCTGTTTTGAAGAAGACTTGAAACTAGAGATTGAGACATAAACTCACGTTTACAAGGTTTACTGAGGGAATAAATCAAGAGAGAAGTAGAGTCATTTTCTATAGACTTCTATACAACCGGAGGAGTCGCCCCCTGATGGCCGTTAGAGAGAATGCATGTTTTAGACTTATTACTCACTTTTCAGACCACAGTTTGCCGCCTGCATCTTGCAGTTCAACCCCATGATGTCATGTATTAACCCCCTCCCACTGTGAGTGCTATTGCTCTTTGGCGCTTAACTTTTTTTTGATCAATAAAGGGGAAGGGGACTAGCTACAGTGGAGTAATGAGATGTTTTTTGTAATTTTGCAAGCAGAAAAAAAACAAAAGGTTGAAGGCGTCCCAAGCCGTGGCCATCGGTGGCGAAACGGATTGGTTTAGAAACTTCAGGGAATATTTTGTACGCGTGGGTTTGTATTTCACTGGGCCTCCGCACGCCTGCGTTCGTTTGATGTTTCTCAGGCTGATGATGTCTTAAAAAGGTACCTGACAAACATCTTCCACACTCGACACATGTCCGTGCATTCATGCGTTAGAGGGTGACAGTGCTCTGATAATCATCTTCCTCCGAACGTCTGGATACTTGCCTGCCTTTCAAAAAAGAAAATAACTCCTGGCTCAGTTTACTGTACGAATAGTCAAATAGATTGGAAAGCACTTCACTGAACTCGCCAAGACCCCGAGGAACGTTTCAGACGCTCTAATTTGATCACAATATTACTAAAGCAAATGCAGACATTGTTAGAGCAACTGGTGGGAAAATCAAGCAAATGGAAGCAGTCCATCCAGCATTGGAAGCCAACGTTTTATTTTGCACCGATACATTTTTATGATTATTGAATGTAGTGGGTAATAAATTCAGCCCTTGTACTTTTCACCAGTCAACCAGCCTGCTGATATTAATATAATTTAAGGCTAACCTTTGCTAAGATATGAAGTGCTTGATAAGATCTACTTACAACAGAAAAGTGATGGGCAGATTGCCAGACTGCAAGTGAAGGTGACATTATTTGACAATCACATCTGACAAGCCGTACATTTACATTTATACAATTTTATATTGTACTACAAATTCATAATGCCATTTTTAACAAACTGCCTCATGATCTATGTTCTCTCCTGACACTAAAAGCAATCAATAGCTGCAACCTCTATTCATGAAGAGAACTAAGGCACGTCATCCCTTTTTAAAGCCTTTGCACCCTCGTTCTGGGTTGAGCTGCAGAGACATTTTAAACTAGAATATTTTATAAGCATGCAGGATTTCCAAAACAGGATTAAGGATAATTTGAGCATCGACTGTACTGGTCCAGACACTGAATTCTTGGATGCAAATTGCTGGTTTGCTTTAAGTCTGTTGTCCCTTTTTATGTGATTTCTTTTATATTTTTTTATATATATAAATGTTTTTATATGTTTTTTTTACTGTTTTGTTTTTAGGTCTGTTTTTGTGTTTTTATGTGGTGAAACCTTTACACGGCCATCTTGTCCAGCACCCCCTTGTAACAGAGATTCAAAATCTCAATGGGACTAGCCTGCCTAGGGAAAAGTTAAATAAAGTAAAATAAATGTACTGTAATCACAGCTAATCTAGCATGTTATTTGCTCCTGAATCATTTATTTACCCAGATGCCTCGTAACATGCATCTTAAAATTCAACCACGCCCAAACCGATGCCTTGCTCAAAGGAACCCTGACCGCTGATTGATCTTCCCCTCCTGCTTTTACTTCTAATGCTTCCCAGGTGGCCTTTTGGCTTTGTATCGAGCCAGATATGAAACGCTGTGCAGGACGGATGGATCCTGTGGAAGGATCAATGGCCGATAGCGGTGACTGATTCCGTTGTTGTTGTGATTTTCACAGATAATAACGTGGGCTTTGTCCTCGGCGCTGTGGGGTCCCTCTCAGCTCTGGTCACGGTGGGAGTAATGATCCACCTGCACAACAGGAAACGAAACAGGTGGGTCCACACATGGAAAAATCAATCCCTCTATTCCACTGGCGCTACAAGATCCAATATAGGAAACAAGAAATATACAAGAAAAATAAATCAGTTTTCGGATTTATAATGCCCTCTCCCCTGTTTTGTCTTTTACAATTGATGGCTGCAGGATATTGATTATTCCTCTCAATTAAAAACATCCATAGGTAGTTTTTACTGCCAATATCATCTTCCACCTGACAAACATGGTTTTACTTCCTCCACCTGACTCTTGCTTCTTCAGCATCTCCTTTGTCAGAAACCGTCGCGTCCGTTTAAAGTGCAGCCGCTGTTTTCCAAAAGAAGACGTTGGTAGTTTTCCACAGTTGAATGAGGTGGTTATCTCGCTGAGAAGTTGTAGGTGTGCGGCCTGTCGCCTGCAGCTCTTCATCTACCAACTCGTTGAGGCCGGTCCTTCTTCCCGAAAACATTACCGCCGACTTTGTTTTGTGAACGCTTTTCTAATGAACGGAGGCGGTTCGCGCATTCATTGTATTTCCTGCGACTGCTTCACAATAAAAGCATCCGCCGTGTTTAATATAAAGCAGTAGGAAACGTTTCCATTAGCAGCACAGTCAGCAATGCAGTTACTAACCCGCACGGTTTGACGTGAGGCTGATATCCATGTGATTCCATTACAGTATGAATTGGATCCATATACATGCATTGATCCCAGTGAAGTCCTGTTTATGTGTATTCGTTTTCAAACCATTGGCGGAGCTCGTAATGTGTCTTCTTTGTTCTGCAGCATCTTTGTCAATCCTTGGTTTGTATCGAGTTAACGAGAGTTATTGTGTGACTTGGGTGATGGTGAAGTAACCCTTTAAAAGACCAGTCACACAATGGCAAAAACAAACTTCCCGATAAAGGCAGCCGAGGTGAAATGACTGTCTCCGTCAAAAGAACAGAGACGGTAAAAAAGGCTTTGAGGAAAAAGCACAGATAACGACGTCGGTTCCCCATCGGAAAGGGCAGTCTGACTGCAAGGTAAAGCAGTGAAAATATTTAGATGTAGCCTCCACTTAAACAGATATTGATTTATTTTTTTGCTGCTGCTGTTACATTGCTTAGCTCCTGTGTTGTACTGTTGTCTGCAGTCTACTGCACGTAAGACACTAACCGTGGACCGGTACACTAACCGTGGACCGGTACACTAACCATGGACCGGTACACTAACCATGGACCGGTACACTAACCATGGACCGGTACACTAACCATGGACATGTACACTAACCATGGACCGGTACACTAACCATGGACAGGTACACTAACCATGGACAGGTACACTAATAACCACGGACATGTACACTAACCATGGACCGGTACACTAACCATGGACAGGTACACTAATAACCATGGACATGTACACTAACCATGGACCGGTACACTAATAACCATGGACAAGTACACTAACCATGGACAGGTACACTAACCATGGACCGGTGTGTGAAGGAGAGGTACCGCAAGTCCTTCCTCCCTGCTGCTGTCAGGCTGCACAACAAGCTGACCTCCCAGTAGCCCACAAACATTCTGGACTCTCAATACTTGAACACTTTTTTATCACTCTGGTCACTTTAATCCATTCTGGTGCAATATTTTGTAATTGTATATTCAATATTCTGATCACTTTAATCCATCCTGGTGCAATATTTTGTAATATTTTGTAATTTGTATATTCAATATTCTACTGTACATTCAATTTCTTCTTTACTGTTTATTTTATTATGTTTATTACTGTTTATTTATATTACTTGATTTCTTTTATCTTTACGTACTGAGCAATGCTGCTGTAATCCTGTAATTTCCCCACTGCGGGACTAATAAAGGATTATCTTATTTTATTTTACACTAACCATGGACAGGTACACTAATAACCATGGACAGGTACACTAACCATAGACCGGTACACTAACCATGGACAGGTACACTAACCATGGACCGACCGGTACACTAATAACCACGGACCGGTACACTAATAACCACGGACCGGTACACTAACCATGGACCGGTACACTAACCATAGACCGGTACACTAATAACCATGGACCGGTACACTAATAACCATGGACAGGTACACTAACCATGGACTGACCGGTACACTAATAACCACGGACCGGTACACTAAACATGGACCGGTACACTAACCATGGACCGGTACCTCATACAAACTGTAATCTAAAAACTGTAAGTCTTTTAACTTAAAGGTGAGAATAAAAACCGGTTGTAGAATCAAACAAAAACCTCCACTGATCCGACAAACACTGTTAGTCCACAAATGGCTTGTTTATTTGTTCGGTCGGCCTCCAGCCATAGCTGCCCGTCTATATCTTTCATTCTGTCTTTTAATAGATAGATAGATAGATTATATGTTGGCCATAGGGAGGCACTTGTTACCTTGTGAAAACCGGTACATAGCTAGAGGTCTTCTTCCACTCCCATTTCCTCTCAATAGTGAAGACATATTTGCAGACACGACAGCAATGAATCCCACCTGCCCGTTTGAAGTCCGACATGTCCCAGCCTCTTAAGCGTTATGCTATTTCTCTCTGATCTGATCAAACCAAATAAACCACATGTACCCTGCGGGATCGCACTTATAAACTGCAGTCCAGGGACACAGGAGGCCAACAGTACTCCCTGGGCGTGTACAAGGAAATTAAATGCCTTTTTTTTTTACGGGCTCATAGACTTTATTTGGGCTTTCCCTTCGCCATAACTCCGACAGAGAATGAAAAAAAGATGGTTGTCAGGAGTCAAGAGCCACTGCCCCGCCCCCAGCGGCACTCGGGGCAGGCGGGCGACCGAACTGCTGTGTTTCGTCGTGAGGGTCGCGAGGGTCGTGAGGGCAAGGAGCGACCGCACCTGCCCTCCCCTGACGCCTTGATCATGGGAGGCCAGGTGTGAAAAGAGGCGGAGAGTGTCAAGAGGTCGGCAGATGTGAGGCAGGTGATCTCACACACACACTGCATGAAACATACTGCATGTAAACAGTAGCCTATATGTGTAATGGGAAACCGTATACATTCCTTGAGTGTGAGTGGTCACACTGACATGCATGAACACACACACACACACACACACACACACACACACACACACACACACACACACACACACACACACACCAACAAGTGCAGACACATTGATTCCTCCCAACATCAGAAGCATAGCAGGATGGAAGTGGTGGGGGTCTTACTGGATTTCAGATCATGTCTGGGTTGCATGTCTGGGGGAAAGAGAGTGTGTGTGTGTGTGTGTGTGTGTGTGTGAGCAGGTAGATAGTGAAGGCCTCCTCTGCTTTAGTAACCTGTGTCTCAGACTTGCGGGGGTACTTTCCACATCTAGGGTTTCTCCACAGGTTTCAACAGGTCTGGCAGCTCACCACAGGAGTAAGAAAGTCATTACACCATAAGATGTAAGACAGTTTGTGTGTGTGTGTGTGTGTGTGTGTGTGTGTGCGTGTGTGTGTGTGTGTGTGTGTGTGTGACACATTAAAAAAGGGCTTGGTCTGAACCCAGCTCAGGGTTCATAACTGATCGAAGGAGTGCAAGAGGAAGAACATTTAACACCAAATGCCTGGAAATCTGAAATAAATGTGATTTCTCAAAGGCAGAGGTCGGAAGTCCACCAATGTTCATGGTTTGGTGCTGGGATTGGGACGCCTCCAGTCAGCCACGCAGACTGGATCATTTCTTCGGGTTTCGACCGTCCGTCCGATATCTCAGAACCGGCCTGGAGTGAATTTCTTCGAATTTGACACAACTGATTAGATGAACTGATAAAAAAAAAAACTTGGTGGTCCAACATAACTGTGACCGCACGAAACACAATTTTCGACAATTTCACACAAATTAACGGGATAAAACAACCGCGGGGCAGTTCTAGTGTTTATTCATTTTTGCAAGTGAATTATTATTATTACAGTCAAAACCGGATCCGGATCAATGCTACAATGGGGAGGTGGGTAAAGCCTCTTTCTCTCCTCTCGTCATGAAAGTTGTTTTTCTTCAAGCCATTTTCGCCCATTTAGGCTGATATGCTGCGGGCAAACAACGTGACCTTCACCACAGATATGCTTTGTATTGTTTTAGTTTTTTAAATTAGTAACCGTCCTTAACATTTGGCTTGCTGTTATCTCCCTCCTGCTCGTACCGGCCGTCAGGAGTGCCTTCCTCGCGTGCTTCGAATAGATGGAGGTCAAGACCCACAGTGCTGTGTCCTCAAATGACCCCTAATATGACCGCTCAGCAGCACTGAGATAGTCGAAATTCCTTCTTCGTGTTTCCACCGGAAAGTTTCACGGCAATAAAGCCCCATTGATTTGAATCGTGACCCTGCTGAACTGAGGTGGGGTGGGTCTGTGGGATTAATATACTATAAAGGCCGTAACCTTTGGAAGATAACCAAACTGGCTGGAGCCTCATATTAGCATCAGCTGAACTTCAGAGTGCATTTTCCCAGAGAGAGAGAGAGAGAGAGGACTGTGGATTTAGCTCCCTATCTCTTCCAATGTAATATACCTTTAGGACAGGATCTTTTCTAGGTCAGGGTGGAGAGGAAGAGCAATTACGACCACCGAGAACTCTTTCATTGCACATACTGGATGTGTGTGTTTTAAGATGTTTCGGGGGGGACGTGAACATGCACAATATCAAAGAAAATGATATAAATTCGCTGCAAAGTCGTGCACATAAATCCCTGAAGTACAACTAATGCATTACTAGTTCAAAATGCCCTGGGAGGGCTCAGCGCCTTCATGTCCCTATTTTTTTACCGTTAATGAAACACTATGAACAGGAGCAATAAAGTGCCGTTATTGAGAACCCAGTTGAAAATGACCAGACAATTCTCCTGCGGTTACTTTTGATTCAACGAGTGTCGCCCGTTGCGTCACACGTTCAACTCCCTCGAAGCGGCAGGGCATGCAGACTGGATGGCTATGTCCCCGAAATAACTCTGGAAAGGTGAAGGTAATCAGCTTGGAAATGGGAACATGACTAAATAGAAGTGGTGGGGCAAAAAGAAGAAGAAGTCCCCCGTTATTAGTTTGTTGCCTTTTTCTTTTTCATTCTTTAATTCTAAAGTTGTTTAACTTTCTTTCTTTCTGTTTTCAGAGAGAGAAAAGCGGACGAGACGGGGACTCTGGATCAAACCTGCTGAACCCTCAGTGCTCTTCGGGATCACAAGGAAACCCTCCGACTGCGAGTGTGTTTGCTCCAAACACACAGCATTTGGAAATCTCATTGTATATGTTTGTTTGTCTTCTCTTGACCTGTTGACCTCATAAGGGGGGAAAAACTCAGGCGCACGTCAGGCTTTCAGCGTGTTGTTTGGCTTCATGTTTTTCCCTTTTTTGTTTCGTTTGGAAAACCTCCAAGTTGTGGCAAATGGCGCACGGGGTTAGGATTGAGGTAAAGGAAGGGGGGAAAAAAAAGAAACGCTTATTGTTTCACGTTTTCGCATGACCGGTCTTCCGATCCGCGCTGGAGAGTGAACTGTATAAATACTACACAGCGATATCTACACGACAATCAACACTCCCTTCTCCCGTTTAAAATCGGACCAGATGTGTTCATGTTCACGTCAGATGAAGCGAACCTGATCATCTTCTCTGTTGAGAGGCCGTGAACCCGTGTGCAGCCTTTGTGGGCTCACAGCCTTCAGGCTCCGCTGAGAAAAATCCACAAACGAAACCTAATGAAGGTCACGTGAAGCCTTCACACTGCATCAACCCTCTCTGAGTTTTCTTTGTACTGCTGCTGGTGTCTGTGGTTGAAGACATTATGTGATTTGCATCCAGAAATGTTTTCGTAAAAAATAAATAAAAGAATTAATGAAGGAATCATGTATTATTAAAAAAAACACTTAACTTCACTCAATCAAAGCCAAACTTCGCACAGATACTCTTAACATATAGAGCTATGTTATATATTCAATTAAAATATAGTTACGATAAAATAATACAACTTTTAATTATTTTTTTCTAAATATATATATTATATATATATATATATATATATATATTCTTTTCATTTTCTGTGGACTCATAAACCAATATACCAGTAACACATATATGAATGTATTATCTATGTTCTCAAGGGTTTTCTGCATGTCATACCTTTAAATTTAAATGATTGAAATGGACCTTGTGGTTGATGAGCTAGACCTCTTTCACTATGAGTATGACCACTTTTTAATTTTCGGTAAAAAGGGCTTGTTCTTATAAGGTTAAATAGTATCAAGTTAAGATCCTGCATAGTTGAATGTCTTTATAACAAACTGTGAGTGTGTGTGTGTGTGTGTGTGTGTGTGTGTGTGTGTCATCTCCTCCTCGAACCAGCAGGCACGCATCGTCTGGCACGGCCACATGCCTCGCCGGACAGACCGTCCTCTCATGTTACGCCGCGAATGAACCTGACTCAATTCAACTTTTCCAAAACAAAGCTCTTGTGGGTTGGAGGATGGGAGGGGGGGGGGGGGGGGGGGGGGGGGGGGGGGGGGTTGAAAAGGAAGTAGAGTGACAGGGTCCTGTGTGGCTGATCCCTGGGAGTGATGGGTGGGGGTCCGGCTGTGGAAGAAGGAAAGCTTGTCGGAGGCTAATTGAAATAACGTGGCCTGCTGGACCCGGGAGGCTTTGAAGTAGCCCGGCTCGGGTGCACAGAGTTTCCGAACCCGCGGTTGTGCAACGCTCTAACCATTAGCGGCTCCTGCAGACGCTTGACTGTTGCTGCTGCTCCGTCATGCCTCAGGGACTCATGGGACCGGGTTGTTTTTTTTCATGTAAAACACACAATGTCCTTTTTTGTAACAAGCGTAAATAAGTACACGTGGCATGGTGAAACGGGCCCTGATAGCCTCACAAAGGGGGCGACTAAAGCCTCCCCGTCAGGTCTTTCTACAGTCTCGGCTCAGGTTTGACTCACTCGCTGTATAATCTCCTAACTGGGTGCAGGTTTTCCTGCTTTCATGTGTCAGGCAAAGCTTACTAGAGAGGCGATGGAGCAATCTGCGGCGTCTGTCGGATGCTGATTAACTGTGAACGGATGAAAGTTGAGGGTTTTCCTTCCCCTGTGGGGGCCTGTCCTAACCCCCGAGACGTTTACACTCGCTCACCGTCCCAACAACCCGGCGTAATTAGTTTGATCAAATTCAAACGAGTCAACGCTAATGTGTTCTGTGGAAGCGCGTTGCGTTCACGTGGGACCTTTCCCGTTTCTCAGATCTGCTCCACATCCCCGGATTATGAAGAAACCTTCTGAAGTGGCTTTTTTTTTGGGTGTTTTTTTTTTTTAAATTTATGTCAGCTCCAGCTTTGCAGGTGGGCTTTGTCCCTTACCTCCTAATACCTTGTGGTTGAGCAGCGTCTTCTGATGTTAACTCCTAATTTTAAGGCGTAGGTTAAAATAAAGATGGATTTCAGGATTAAGGTGTTTGCCCAAACAGAGTTTAGTGTTTGACTTTGTTACTGGCAACACTAAATGCTGAGGAGATGATTTGAGTCAGCTAATTCTAAGGTTGAAATAAAAACACAAGATGTTGTTTTTTTGTGTCACAACTTTATGTTTTAATATTTTCTGCTTTGTAAACGGAGGGCAATCCTAAAATAAATGCTGAATTAAAGAATAAAGTAAAAACTCATCTTTCACAGATGGTCATTAGCTTGTGACATACAAAAGTCAAAATTCAATCAAAAACACAACATGAATATGTTCATATGTATGGAAACAGTTTTCCAAAACAGGAACAAAAACTGTAAATTAGGAACTTACATTTTCAAGACAAAAGAAAATAATCAAATAGCTTTCAAAGATATTCTAATGTCACCTCTTTTCTAATATATCCACAGTTAATTTTGCCTGAATTGTGTTTTTCTACCAACTTACTCTTGCCACATTCTCCTTTTCCATTTTCCTGTGATTTGCTTCAGGTTCTGAATATTTACAAGCTTGATTTACTGGGATATTAAAAGGATATTAAGAAGAATAACCAATCTGTTCAGAGCTGCTGCAATCGAAACGATGCTTCTGTAGAAGCCATTAATCCATATACGTATCATGTTTCATATTCAACGGGCTACAAAACAAAGTTGGGCTTGTCTTTTCTTTTCAGCTCTCCATTGACGTGGTGAAGGGGTTCGTCTCTACATCGCCTGCTTCCGGATTTCAAACCCAACCAACTTTCTCTATATTAAAGACATATAACATATATTACATAGTTCTTCTGGAAACATTTCAGACGAGAGCTTAGAGAGGTAAAACGTTGGGAGTTTTCATAGGTGGCAAGCCCCCGTGTTTTATGGGATTCCATTTTCCATTTTTTCTTTTTCTTTGCTCAAATGTTTTATGGTCACAATTTCATCTCGTAGTTGGTCGGCTTGGTTCTATGCTTAAAACTCTTCCTGTAAGGAATGTCAATGCAGTGAATGGCCGGGAAATTCCCTTCCGGGACCGGTGTCGTTCAAAAAGTGCGCGGTCACTGTTGAGTCTGGCTCAAACCGAGCACTGAGCGACCCAAAGCTGAACCTCGGCTTGTTCGAGGACTCATTGAAGTTGCCCCTCAAACACTAACTGCTCTTGACATAAAAACACAGTATAACTTTATCGCTCACAGGCCAGCTACTAGTGTTCCCCCTGTTTCAGGCCTCAACATCAGAGGCTGAACTTCATCCCCTGAGGCAATGTAATCCACTCAGCGACCAGCGACCGGCCGCTAGGACCCGAGGCTCATTTTTCATTGCAGTCAGTTCTTTTTATAATGGAGCACGTCATTCTCCCGGGCCACAGAAAAGGCAGATACCTCACTTTACTACACCACAGATGAGCGTAGCAGAGCAAAACAGCCCCAGCATGCCCAACCCACCCTTACAGATGTTCGTCCTAGACCATGCCCAACACAGGAAGCCATTAAAGAGCAAATCAATCAGTCGGCAGTGTGGAAACTGGGGAGACAAACCTCCATGGAAAGCTTGTGGAGGGGCACATTGCCAAGGGGAGTGAGATGCACTACATAGCTTGCACCAAATATAAATCTATTGCAGGCGCTTGGAAACTTGTGTTTTCATAAACAGGAGAACTGGGTGGAAGTGATTTTCCCGATTTGGAGCGATTCAAATGCAAAGCAGTGGAGGGCACGGACAAAAGCGAAGCGAGAGGAGAAAATAAATACAGAATTGTTTGCGTTTGCCTTTTATTTGCCTGGAGGGGAAATATTTTCAAAGCTCATTCTCATCCTGAGAAATAATTTTAGTGGCGATAATCCTCCAACAACATTCCCTTCTGATTTTTCCAACTGAAAGGAATACAAACCATTTTCAAAAGCTTTTTATGCACAGATCAAGTGTTCTCATGAATAAAGATGTGCATCGTGGCGCTTCTCCTCGGCATGCAAAGATGAAGTTTTACTCTGTGGTGGTTGTTTGTTTCCCTTTGAATGAGATAATGCCACACACAGCTTCCTCTGACCCTGCTTCACTGCTCTCCTTTTTTATTTTTTAAACCCAAGTGGACCGCAACCTGCAGCCCTTGTGATTTAGTTTCATCTGCGTCAATCAGATCCCATTTAAAGTCACATCTTTTATTGTTGTTTGGTCTTTTATTTACTCAATACTGAGATGGCAAAGGCAATATACATTTACAGCAACAGATTAAAATAAAGAAGTTAGGCTAACAGAATGGAAGGTGCGTTTGGCTAAGAGCTAACAGAATGGAAGGTGCCTTTGGCTAACAGCTAACGGAATGGAAGGTGCATTTGGCTAACAGCTAATGGAATGGAAGGTGCGTTTGGCTAACAGCTAACGGAATGGAAGGTGCATTTGGCTAACGGAATGGAAGGTGCGTTTGGCTAACAGCTAACGGAATGGAAGGTGCATTTGGCTAAGAGCTAACGGAATGGAAGGTGCGTTTGGCTAACGGAATGGAAGGTGCGTTTGGCTAACAGCTAACGGAATGGAAGGTGCATTTGGCTAAGAGCTAACGGAATGGAAGGTGCGTTTGGCTAACGGAATGGAAGGTGCGTTTGGCTAACAGCTAACGGAATGGAAGGTGCATTTGGCTAAGAGCTAACGGAATGGAAGGTGCGTTTGGCTAACAGCTAACGGAATGGAAGGTGCATTTGGCTAAGAGCTAACGGAATGGAAGGTGCGTTTGGCTAAGAGCTAACGGAATGGAAGGTGCGTTTGGCTAACGGAATGGAAGGTGCGTTTGGCTAACAGCTAACGGAATGGAAGGTGTGTTTGGCTAACAGCTAACGGAATGGAAGGTGCATTTGGCTAACGGAATGGAAGGTGCGTTTGGCTAACAGCTAACGGAATGGAAAGTGGGTTTGGCCAACAGCTAACACAACTACCAGTACACCCACTGCTGGACCTTCCCACAATTCACTCGCTGCTGAGAGGGCAGACAGCTTACTAAGTTTCAATTATTTTTTTTTTTAGCAAGATTGTATGAAGTGACTTATACGTTGAGACGATTGCCGGCACACATCAGTGCTTGTTTTTGAGTTTTAATTCAATGTGTTTAGCGACTCACCTTGCAGCACTTTGGTGTCTAGACAGGAGGTTAGCCAGCTGTGGGTTTTATTAATTAAATCACACAATACATCAGTGGCCGTTGCAGAGACACCTGTGGAGATCTGCGCTCGACTGAGTGCACCTTTCGACTTTGAAATGCATTTCCTCACGTCATTAATTTATTGTCACATGTCCCTGCCAGACATGGCGTCTGTCCAAAGGAGAACCTTCAATGACGAGATAATCTGTCAAAGGAAAACTTTATCCCCATATACCTTAAGTATCAGTATTTAAAGCTGAGTGAGTAATTCCCTGACTCTAGATTTATGATAGCACCTGTCAGTTAGCACAAGTGAACTGCCCCAGCAGGCCTGGGAATTCCCATCAAATCCAGCCCCAGAATCTCCCTAGATCATCAAGCACTTTGTTCTTGCCATCAGAGATAAAGCTCTGCAATCCTCCCCAACCATTACGCTTAATGATCTTCTTAGCTTGCCGCGTTACGCCAAAGCTCGCTCCAAGAAGAAAGGCAACTTCAAAAGGCACATTTTCATCCACGCTTGGTTTGTGTGTGTGTGTCCTCCACCCCCAACCCCTCCTCTTTCTCCTTATCATGCACTGTGGAACTTGGCTGATGCACAGATATGATAAAGAAAGAATTAAATCTCTGTGTACGTGGAGTTTCATCTATGGATTAGTTTGTGGTTGCCGGTGTGTGGGTGTGGATACAGTCTGAAACCCTGCAGTGGTAGTGACACCTTTCAAATGAAGTCATATCGGGTGATACTAGCCCTCACATTCCTCTGTCTCATCTTTTATTATTTACTGACATTAGTGCCTTAATGAAGAACATCTTAATATTCAGTCGTTGCGACATGGTGTGAGTGATAATGTGATCAGCTTACATCCTATTTATTTTAATATGAGTGCAAGAGATGACAAACACACTTGTTAATGTAGACATTTGCTCACTTTCAAGACTTCTGCACTCTGCATCTAGTTATCCCACATTCTTTGGCCCTTGAGGCAGGTATTGTTTACTGTCTAGACACACTTGCTCGCGGTATCTGTGCGATCCTCTCCGTGTGTGCCTGTGCATATGCCTGCTTGTGGACGCGCGTTTCGTATCGCAGGGGCGTTGAAGGTTTTATTTTTCTCTCTCCCGGACTTATTAGGCATTCCCGACGCCGTGATTTATCATCTGTTGTCTCTTCCTTAGCACGTCTGAACCCACCCAAGGTTGAAGATCTCATAAGCATGCGTATCCCCGTCCCCGCTCAGCCCGGCGCTAATTGAGAAGACACAGCAGCCACAGCATCATGAGGTTAATTTTTATGTTCATTCATATTCATGCGGAAGGGAAGAGGAGTTTTGCTTTGTTTCAGGCCTTTCAGTCAGTCAGAGTGGCTTCTGAACTGCTGGACAGTCACTGGTTGGAGGTGGTTTTGACAGTGCCCATGTAGTAATTACTACAAAGTGTCAACCTTCTATGCATACATCACTGTGCTCTGTATTTAATATGCATTTTTCTTTGCTCACAAAACCTGATACCTTTTAAGGTGTCAGTCCCAACTAGTAACTTTTGGAAACTTTTCCAGTGAAACGATACCTGCAATCAATTCTTTTTGTGCCCAAAAGATTGAGGTTTTTGTGGTTGTGCTCGCAGCCAATCACCACGGGCGTTCCTTGAGTAAATACGATGTGTGATTGGCCCACAAACGCAGCAGCTACAGAACTAGCATCGTCATTTTAAACAATTACTTGATTAGTCGATCAACAAATAATTAATAGGCAACTATTTTATTCAATTAATCGTTTAAAAATGTGAGGAATTTGATGCTTTTTTCTTGTGGACTGCAAAACAAGGAATTTGAGCTCTAAGAAATTATGATGAGCACTTTTTCACCATTTGTTTTCGTAGACAAAATAATTAATCAGTTAATGAAAAAAGATACATTTTACTTTATTTCACTTATGTGAATTATATAGCATATTTTCTAATGCAATAGCTTACATAATGTACCGTACAATTCTGCATTTTGTTTTTGATTTTTTTTTTAAAAGCACATGACATACACTTCTGAGGTTCACTGATTTCAAATGTAACGCAGTCAAATTTAAACAATTCAAACCTGCAGTAATCTCTTGCTGCTACTCCTGTGTAGGGTCTGCATGTGCAGCGCGGTTTAATCCTCTGGATGCAAACTGAAATCTTCCTTCAGTTTCAGTATGATTTGCAGCCAAGGATTTGTCATGCTTTCTGAATTGAGTTTTTAAAGATTGCATGGAGGACACAGCCTCCCTTGACTAGTTTCATTTCATAATTGGAGTTGAGATGCAGCGGGAGACGTGCCAGACATCAGCCCAACATGGTGTATTAGCAGCGACTGTGCAGGGGATCGTCTTGTTCACAGCTTGAAACCATAAACCTGCAAACATACGTTGTGTTCCTGGATCCTGAGGCCTGAAACTCGGCTCATGGATTTAGTTACCGGCAATATGGGACACGATGGAACTGTTTAGCTGCTGAAATGCAACAGGACGTCAAGGCGCTTTTCATCTTTTGGTTCAGCTCTTGTATACAACGTAACCAAAAGTTTGCATCCCCCAAGCGTGTTTCTCATCAGCAGTTTACACTTTGCATATGGCGGCTTGTGGTTCTCACATTGCATTCCCCTCAATGGATGAAGCGAATAAGATGGCCATCAGAGGATGTTTGCAAAGTTGTCGAGGTTTGACATGGGAAGGGAAGTGTAAAAACAAGTCTGGCCTCAATATACCCCACAGAGCTAAAACCGCCTGGAGTTGTTTGTGCACAAAACAAAAAGCACTTGGATGGAAGTTGACTCAGTGTGGTGACCACTTTCTTCAACTCTTTGAAGACGAGGCTCAGAGGACTGTCAACAGAAACGCAGCGCTTGCGAATGTAAAGGACACTTTTATAATTTGATTTGTTCTGTTTCGGTTTCCCAGAATTATCCAAAAGCCATCCATTCCCGAGTAGATATTCAGAATATGCCATTGCAGCCCAACAGAGAAAAAGCTGTTGTTGTTTAGAGGCCTCCTTTGAGCTTTGTGCTCCATGTCGTTCTCCAACACGACATGGCTCCTATGCTCCTTTACCATTGGCAGCACATTTTTCAGTGCGAGTCCAATGCGCTGTCATTATCACTACCTCAACCAATATCCAATCTCAGGATGATTCCCACAAACCGACACACTTGGTGGGGACATTGTTTCTTGGCGGGAAGGGCTGACCGGCAATTCTCTGGCTTCTGGCTCTTTTTCTGGACTGTGATGAGTTAACTCGAAGATATTTCTGACTTGGAAGAAGGATGTTGATGATGATGTTAGCCATGATGTCCGTGTTTTTGTTGGCAGTTAAGGGTAAATCTTATTTGTTCTATTACCAACAATCGCAAGCATCTGGAAAGTAAAGTTATACAGTCTTCCGGTCCGTGAAGATTGGATCAGTAAGAACTACGTTTTCCAGTGTGATAGGCCTCTTTTTTTTTCATTTCGTATGTGATTTTGCTTCTTAGTGGAATTCCCCATTTTTGTGTAAAAATGTTATTCGAATAAATCCCAGCTAATATGTCATCTTTCCATTTGTTTTTCTACAGTTTCTCAGCACTACTGCTACTGCTTCAAATACATTTTTACTGCATCACCCAATAAATCAGTCACGTTTATAGGATTTCCCAAAAATGGAATGATCACTTATGCAGGGACCAAGCTCTGGTTTACAAGGGCCGAGATGCTTTAATTTGGGTTTTTGGTTTGGTTTTAGAACTTTTGAGGTCTTTTGGTATTTTTGCTCTTTTTAGGCTGGTGGCCAAGGCACGAGAAACATGAATGGCTGGTGTCCACTGTGGTTAAAACATGGCTACTGGGTCTATGTTTTACCAGCCATTCTCATCCTGTGCTCAAGAGTTTTCTCTTCCTCTTCTCCTCTGTTCTGGATGACAGTTTACATGATTCTATATTCATGTTTATTCATTCTATATAAAGTTATGAGCTCATCTGTACCGGTATAAAAGGATAATACAGGTATTAAAAACAGAATTAATCATTACAGTTTGGGATTATTGGTCAACATCATCATGGCATCTTCAGGAAAGCCAACGCTGAAGTGCCTTAGACTTGCATTTTCTCTAATGGCCATCAGGGGGCGACTCCTCTGGTTGCAAAAATAAAAATAAACTTCTCTCTTGATGTATTACCTCAGTAAACACTGTAAGCATGAGTTTATGTCTCAATCTCTAGTTTCTAGTTTCATGATGTTCATGCACAGATATGGTCACTAGCGTTCACTGGTTACAAAAGTTCCAAGATGGCGACAACCAAAATGTCAAACTCGAGGCCTCCAAACCGCAGTCCACAAACCAACGGGTGACGCTGCGGCCTATTCTGACACAATCTATGATTTTTACTCACATAGCTAACTTCTTAGATCTCAGGGCACGGTGACATTGCCAAAAAGAAATCTGAAGAAACAAGATACACAAGCAGTCAGACAGTCAGACATGTTTTGAAGAAACGTTCAAAGGTTAGCCAGGAAAAGATAACAAAGAAAAACAGTGAACTTACTACTCTAACTCTCCGTTGTAAACATCCATTACAGTTTACAGACAAGACTTTGAGGTTCAACTTTTAACCTATGAATGTTCTTAAAGTACCATAGATGTGCGCACTGTGTGATGTGGGCTTTTTATAGACAGACTATAACCTCCATAGTAACCTTCAATTACTTTGGAGGGTAAAATGTTCCCTTAACTGATAGAAAAGATGCATGCAATATGACAATGAGTTGGAATAAACTGTAACAAACGTATTTACAGTAAATTATTCCTGATGAGAAAACAACCATGCTCCGTCCACCTCTCATGCTTTCCCTGCCTGCTTTCTATTATTCCCCCTTCTCCTTTTGGTGTCCCCTTTAAAGTAGATAAAGGCTGAGCAATGTTACAATAAACATTCCAGAGGGTGTCACCCACCCGGAGCCTAATTAGAGACCCGGGAGGCCGAGCAAGACGGATGACTGCCGCGTGTGTCAGCCAAGAGAGGCGGAGGAGGGCTGGTGGTGCTGCTGGGGGCTGCTGGTTACGTGCAGGTGGCTGGATGTAAACGTTAGCTTTTATCTTGGCTTTGAACACGGGTAAGCTCAGGGGCCTGCACAGGTGTGTGTGTGTGCATATGTGTGTGTGTGTGTGTGTGTGTGGGGGGGGGGGGGGGGGGGGGGGGGGGGGGGGGGGATAGAAGTTGAGAGAAGATGGTGGTTGGGGGTTGTTACTGCTGCAGATAGGGCCAGAGGCAGTCATTTGTCAGGGGGAGCCCACCTCAACAAAGCTTTGCTGGGGTCAGAGAGTGACACCATAATGTGCGTTGTGTGTGCAACCACTAATGATGTGGATCATATAGATGCTGAGGTGGCCGCGCGGGGGTTGGTTGGCCGGTTTGAACAGACTTCAGACAACAACCAGATGCTTTGGTTGAGTAATCGCGTTGACTCACCCCCATAGGAGTAGACGTGAGGAGTTGTGCGTCAATGTGTGTGCCAGCGTGTTTTGTTTTTCATTAATGTAATGAGCCAAGCAGCGGCAGAGTTTATTTCGGCACTTAGGTGAATGATTGGGACAGTAAACAGTGAAAAATTACCATCCTTTTTCTTGTTGTTCTTCAGGGTGCACATGTCCCCAAATCCCCTGAATTTAGCCTCAGAAGCAAATTTCCATCATACTAGTTTTACCCGATTTATCAAATAACCTATTTCAACACTTGGATTTGTTGTGTGCTCAGCTTTTTTAAAGGTGTTGAATTCCAAATTAAGAGCATATTATCATGAATTGCCTCTATATGGTTCTCTATATGGTTGTTAGCTAGCAGCTAACAACTAACAACAAACAGCTAAGAGCCAGCAGCTCACAGCTAACAGCTCACAACTAACAGCTAACAGCTAACAACTAACAGCTAGCAGCTTACAGCAAAGAGCTAGCAGCTCACAGCTAACAGCTAGCAGCTAGCAGCTAACAACTAACAGCTAGCAGTTTACAGCAAAGAGCTAGCATCTCACAACTAACAGCTCTCACGGTGCAAACAACAACATTAGTGTTTACTTGAGGGAGAATGGTGGGTGGGTCTTGAGCTTTTATGATTATCAGTAACTGCTGTATGAACACGTCAGACACAGACACACACACACACAGGCTCACATGCACTGAATGCATGCAGGCCGCACGGCTACTTAAACAAAGCACAGAAAAGCTTGGATAACTAAACACACAGAGTAAGAGTGACTTCATTCTCTGCTCAGATAGCCATTACATTACTATATATTTGCTTTTATAATTTTGAGTTTGTTACCTTTTAAGACATCGGTCTGAGCTTCCTGCTGCCTTCCCCTCGTTGCTATTGGAAAAGCTGCACACTGCAGAGGGGGTCTTTCCAGAAACAACATCCTGGATCCACCGAACAATGGACTGTGACCAGTTTTCATTGGAACTACTTCTTACTCAAGCTGCAACTGATTACTGATAAGTCCTCCATTTATTTACTTGATAAATTGAGGTATTATTTTTTTGTCTGTAAAATGACAGAAAGTAGTGAGACCACACTTTGCCAGAGCCCAAAATGATTTATTCACGCTGTTGTTTTTGTCCAACCAACAGTCGAATCATCTAAGAACAAAAAGCATTAATTTAATGCGTTTGAGTACTCAAGTGTGGGCCTCAATCCAATTCACTGATTATCAAAGTAGTGGCTTAACACTGCTCCCTGTCGGGTCTGTGAGTTATCCAGGGAACTGCTTCTGGAAGGCACGCCGCTGTTGAGCTTTTAAATGTCACTTTTAATGCTCGGAGCACCACAAATTAATTTTCGTTCACCTTTTTTTATTGTATTGAAGTCGTGGCAGAAATGTCAAGGACTGCAATCCTGGAATAAGAAGCACAATAACCCTCTGCATTTTTATTTTTTGTATCTAAGTGAATAGGCCTTTTACATTGTATACCTCTCTCTCAGATGAGACCGAAATGAAATGGAGTGTCAGAGGATTTGAGAGCTTCAGGTTGCCAAGAAGGAGAGAAGGCAAAGCGCAGAGGGAGACGTAGTTTTGTCCACAAAGTAGAAAAAAAATGTGGCATTAAAATTCAGGGCCAGGCGCTCATGTTTACCCAAGAGAAAACAAGGACATGACATAGTCTTGGCTCCTGGATTTGTGAATTCAAAGCATCTGGGCCAACCTCTAATTCAGCTATGCACAACATCCCATTGGCAGGCAGGTCAGGGATGCCAGAGTACTTTCCAATACATCTCAGTGGATTATTCTTGCTGTGACCTCCACCCTCCGTCTTGCATAACAAAGCAGGCCGGGCTCAGCGGCGGGCCGAGAGGGCTCAGCTCTCCACCCGCCGCCGGAAACGTGCACACGTGGAGGAAGTACTCCGGATACTCGTGATCCGACGTTCTCAAACCAATGAAAAAAATCAGCCGAGAAGTCTAAAAGAACGACTGCACCCCGAAAAAAATATTAAGTGTGAATGTCATGTGTGGAGGTTTTTATCTGGAGAGAGCAAAGAGACTGAGCAGAATTACAGTAACTCCAGCGGACCACAAGGAATGTGGCCAGGCAGCATGTGTAGACATGCCCAACATGTGATCACACACACACACACACACACACACACACACACACACACACACACACACACACACACACACACACACACACACACACACACACAGACAAAGGAAGCCTTGCTATACCACAATTGCACAGCATCACAGACTGATAGCATTCCGGGAAGATGGGAGGTAATGACAGGACTCCAGTTCAGGTTAATGATCAGTTAATATTCAGTCTGAAGGCACTGAGGCGGCTTTGTGTGAACACACACTCATAACGCGTCACCTGCTAAATAAGGAGAGCAATACAATGGATACTGTGGTGGATGAAGTGTTCAGGTCCTTAGTTCAGTTCAAAGTAACATTGCCTCAAAGTTAAAAAATACAAAACTACAAGTACAAATCTTACCCAAGTCAAAGTAACTATGTAAAACATTGCAATGATAATGTATTGTGCACTCGATGGGTCCGCTGTGGAAATAAATGTTCATGTTTCATGTGTAAACATTCCATAACATGTCTCCTTTCAGACTAGCGGTAGGTAAAAACATCCAAAAGCTCACATTGGGGGGTTTATTTTACAACTCTTGTCTATTGGATCTGTGGATTTCTGCTAAACTCACTTAAAGTTACAATTCGATAATGCCTCATTTGTATATCTAAACAAAACATTTCTGAAGGCTTGTAATACGGAAATGTAATTGTCTGGATGTCGGGGGACGTTTTATGTTGGTATCTAGTTACAATACAATGTGTGGCAAAGGCGGTTTTCTAAAACATGTTTTTTCTCTCAGACTCTGAGCCAGACATCTTCACATCAGCACTTACAGACACCCAAATTTCCAATTTCATTCCTCTCAATGCTCTGAAGGTTTCCACTCATGGGTTTGTTCCTATTTCATTAAAAACCTGATTTATACAACATTTAATGCAGAATTTTTTATTTTTCTGGATGTTGAGAGATTCCCTCTTTAAAAAAAAACTTTTAATGAAACTTGTGTTCAACATTCAAATAGTGTATGGAAATAAGTATATATTCTCCCCTTAAGCAAAAATAGAAAACAAATCACAATCCTCAATAGTGTGAATATGTTCTGATTTCCTATGATAGCAAATTGAATGTGTTTTTGTTTTGGACTGTTCAGACAAAACAAAACATTAGTTTTGGCTCTGAGAACATAATCAAGAACAAAATTGTTTGAATGAATTGATTGAAAACAAGTGTTAGTTGCAGATGGAAAGATTTATCAGAAACTAAATTAAAAGTATTACTCCTGTGAGTGTTATATTATCACATATTCGATCAATAATACTTCCACAGTATACTGATGCACACGCGTGTCAGAAACATATTAATGTTCATTTAATCTATTTTATATACTGATAGGTAGTTTAATATGTAGAAATGGATCATATTTTTCAAACGTATTATATGTTTTATATGTGAACTCATAATTTACAAAGTACTATAGGTGCAAAACATCCCATCTGAAAGGTAGTTGAGAAGAAATATAAAGGAGTATATTCTGATGTAAAGTATCTAAGAATTGTACTTAAGTACAGTAACTGAGTAAATATACTTAGTTATTGATGGGGTATTTAATGGGATATATTATGCATATAAGGCCAGAGTTACTTTAGACTGACAGCTAGTTCCAGAAAAGGTTAGACATCTCGGTAAACTGTCAGAAATGTTCAATTAAAAGAAATATTTTTCTCTCAAACCATCTTTCGGTGTAAAGCGAGTGCACTTTTCACCATCCAGCGTCTCCGGGCCGAATAGCTCACGCGTCGTGCCAGAATACTTTCCCAGTGCTCTCCATCTCAACCCCTGTCGGTTTTGGCAAAAATAAAACGTTGGGCCTTCTTTTCCTCAAGAGCAGTGAGCTGAGATCATCTTCTATTTTTAGGCCAACTGGCTGCGTTTGACGCCGTGGACTCCCCCTCATGGTGCCGCGCGATGCACGCTGGGAGACACACGAGGGCGCTGTTTCCCACTTAGGAGGAGACTGCCGGTGTCACATGGAGGTGAGAAGTAGACACACACACACACACACACACACACACACACACGCACACACACACTTGTTTATAGCCAGTGAATAAGATACAAAAAAAAAGCTTTAATGGACAATTATTTAAAAAACAATCATCGAGTATAATTGTTTTTCCCACATCATTCTGGTTTTAGTTTTTTTTTATTTATTGAGTTTCCTTAAGAAATAACTTAAATTGTATACCAGAAATGTAAACATAATCTGCTGGTTTTATTTTAGTTTGCGAAAATAAAAACCCCTCTTCTATGTGGATTATAATGATCTAATAACTAAAACTTGCATCAGAAATAAGTCTTGTGATTCCCCCAAATTGTGCCCATGGGACAGACAAATAAAAACTTAAATGTTTTGTGATCACATGTTTCTTTGATGACAATTTCAGCCGCAAGAACCCAAAAAAAAATTCCCAACCTCATCCGCATCCAAATGAATCTCTAGTATACAGCCACAGGCCTACCTACTGTAACCTCTTCTCCAGGATCATGGGCAAATCCTTCTTCCTCACCACTACCCCCCCCTCCCCCTCCTCCTCCTCCCACACCCTCTTCCACAATTTAGCCATTAAAATGACGTACTGCCTTTGACTTGCCTTTGTGTGCATCTTAGTATTGAGTACTGTCGTAGCCCAGGGGCCTCCAAACATAATGGACCCCCAATTAGATTTTGACCCCAACATAAAAACCAAGACACTACTCCCATAGTGCACGCTAGATATTATGATGCACACCGTGGGCTGGCAACCGTTCATTAAAAAAAGAGTTTTGCTGCCATCTTTGCCTCTTTGTTCAGACATGCTCAGCTTGTCAGTCTTGTCCAGATTTTGTGCCTAAACTATAGCCACCGGTCATTGGACCATATCAACATGCACATTACCCATAAATCATCATTGTATATCAATACATGACAAAAGAATAAACACATATTAAGCTATAAAACGTGATTTGTTGGATTGAATAGTTGGTTTAATAATGCATTTTTATATAGTTTATGTACAATAAGCATATTGTACACACACACATTTGCATATTTGTGAGGTGGGCCATCTGGGCCACCTTTCTCCATCCATTATTGGAGAGCCTATTCTCTCTCTGGGCCCCTCCACCACACCAGGGGCCCCCAGTGCAACAGCACTGCGGACGCTGTCTATATTTAGGCCCCTGCCGCCAGACTGAATTCAATGTGCGTCACTGGTGCTGCATAGCATGTCGGTGGACTGCCAAACCTCTGGCCTGCTCCCCTGCAGCATCACCTCTATACTTTTTAATATAGGGGGCTAGTAGTGAATGACTTGAAGTGAGTTATTATTACTGGAAAAGCTTTGGAATGATATCCCAAAATCAGCTTATACTTTATTAACCTGCTGTTCTTTGCACCACTGAGTCCAGCCTCCAACCCCAGCAGCGCCACCCTCCCTCCTCCCCCCTCCTCCTCCTCCTCCTTCCTCCTCCTCCTCAGTTCTTTCCGCTGCTTCCCTAGCGCTGCAGGTTGAATCTATTGCCCCTATTTCCTGTCACATGGGTTGGAAATAGGATCCCTGCATTCTACTATCTGTTCCCGTCTTTGTGGTGTCAGTGTAGCAGCGGCTCTAGGACCTGCCTTGAAGTTCAGGGACTTTTAACGCCGACTGAAGAGCGACTCCTGCACAGACCGGGAGAGCCAGCAGTCAGCCAGCAGTCAGCCAGCAGTCAGCCAGCAGTCAGCCAGCAGCCAGTCCGTCCGGCCACCAGCTCGCCGGTCTGCGCATCCGTCCGTCTGGCTGCACTTCACCTGAGAGCCAGCTCCGACTCTTTAATCACACGATGGATTCCTGGACAGTCACATCTGCTCTGCTCCTCGCTGGGGCGATTTCTTCTGCGGCTTTTGGTGTTTTCGACACCGGTGAGTACTAACTTTTCCACTCGCCTCTTTCTTGCGGATGCATTCCGATGAATATCTGCGTTTTCTTTGTCGGAAGCGTCTCCAAAGTTGCTCTTTTGCGCGCCGGACAGATGGTTTATCCTGTCAATAATTTCTACAGCGCGCGTGCGCGCGCGAGAGTTCGTTGATTGTTATAATTTGGGATCGAACATGTCACAGTAACTTCATTTACAGTTCATCGTCTTGGCCCCAAGCCCACTACGACACTGTGTCCCAAACTACGCGATGGCTTTGCACTGTTTACAGTCTTCTGGGGGAGAAAAAAAGGGGAGAAATTGTTTGGCTGTTATGTGAGTGAGGTAATGTGAGCCGAGTGACTGGTCTGATTAGACTGCGGTTCCAGTGTTGCCTCCGCACCTACAGGGTAAACACTCCAAACCGCATCCAAAGGTCCTCAGACCTGTAGAGTCCCCGTGACGAACACAACAAAACGAAAATCCGACAAACAGGGCTCCAAGTAAATCTGGAAAGAGTTCCGAAAACATCTGGAACCGACGTTTTGTTGTTGTGTGATTTGGATCAGGGATGCGACACGAACCGGCAGCTTTTACGCGCCGGCCTCTCCGGCACGCTCCGCGCGTCGGCGTGTTCCCGGTGTGTGTACCTGCTCTGCATCGATTACACAGCAGCGGTCGCTTGGATTCGGTCCCGTTTCCAGCAGTTGCGGACATTTACCGACCTCCATCACAGCGGGCTGCACCGCGTTATTTGCTATTGTGTCTTTTTAATTGAACCGTACAGACCCCCCCACCCCCTCCCTCCATCCTCCCAAAAATAATAAACTCTCCACTGCTCAGCTCGGTCATCTGATATCATCCGTTTAAGTTTCCGTCAGATTCAGATTAATATGCGGGGGATGTGTGCGCGCGCGCCTATCTGAGGGAACTTCAAAGTCACAGTCGGATCCCCGCTCGCTGAATATTCAGCTCGAATGTGCAGATCTAATAACGATGACCACACAAACCGAGCCTCTGCTCGCTGTAATTTGTGCCGCGTTTCATGTCGAAGCAGCAAATCCTCGTGCTTTCCTTTTTAATTTTTTTGTCTCTTAATTATACCCCTGGATTTCAAATTAGAGGGTCCACCATCTGGGCTAGTTCGTAAGTACTCCCATGTGTACCTATGTATTAACAAAGTATTTAAAGCAATGGTGTTCCCCCTCATAACACTGGGGAGGGAGGAAAAAAAAGAAGGGGGGGGGGGGGGCAAGTTTATGTTTTAGTTTAAGTCAGCTGTGCCACATTTACTGAAAGGTAAAACAATAATTTCATGCGTCTACAAGAAGTCAGTCTCTCGTTTGACGCTCTCTCTGCTCGGATGTGTTTGCACTGCAGGTCAAACTGAATGTGAGACCAAAAACATGCTTCATGATTTTAAGATCCATTTTTAAGGCCAAAACTCAAATCTCCCAATCTAGTTCCATGAGATACCTGCTGCCAGGTACTCCCAGACCCAACAACCCCTAAAGGACAAATCCTTAAACCCCTCTGCACTCGAAGAGTTCGGGCTTCCTTTTCCAGACGTGTAGTTTTGTGCTCGTGTTCAACAGGAGGAATCCAGTCAGAGGAGGTTTGGCTCAGGGCTGATTGGTGAAGGGGGGAAACAGAAGATGCAGGTCGAGGGAAAGTCGGACGCACTGAACAACACGGGGGCTGCGGAATAACTCCTTGATTTGTAGGACTGGTTGAATTATGCACCGCGTCGTTCTTTATGGGGGTTCAGCATCGTCCAGAGGAAATTTATGAACGTGAACCCTTATCAGAAGATTCATGTGCAAATATGAGTCCTTAAACGCAGTGGAATTTGCCTTCAACCTCCGCAGAGAAGCCGTTCTGTGACTCGTGTCTGAAACACTCACTCTGCAGTGCCTTCGCCGTGCTGGTGGATCTGCAGCGTGTGAACAGCAGAAGGGTTTTTCATCTCGTGTTGAGAGATAAAGAAATGTGCCGAGTGACGCACACACATGCAAAGAGGAAAGGAGTGAACATGTGGCGGGTTAGAGATGGGTCGGTTGTGGCTAAGTGCCCTAATGCAAGCTAGAATATGAGAACGGGCTCTTCTTCACACGTCATGCTCCCGGTATAGAGCGTTAGTCGACCCCAGGCTCTCATCTTTAATGTGTGTGATTTCTCCTCCACCTGAACTCTGGGTGCTTTGTGAAGACTCCCGCATGCTTACCTTGTACCTTCACACTAGCGTACACACACGAGTGGAAGCTGGATCCTGTCAGCGCTGTCGAGGTGAGGCGTAATTGAGAGTTGCTTTGCAAGCCGGTAATGATGGAGCGGACGGTGTTGTTGTCGCGGACGAGCTCGAGCTGGTTTAATCAGCGGGGAGTGATTCGGCGCTTGATGTTCCGGGTATCTGTGACCCGGCCTCAGTCCCGGAGTGCACCTACACGTAGGCCTTCGGCTTGAGGCCGCCCGTTTTTCCTGGAGGCCCTGAAGTGTTGGCGTTCCAGAAAGGTGGCTCGCCGTTTGAAGCGATCCTGGTTTTTTTTTTTTTTACCGTCAGTAGCAGAGCGAGCGAGCGGTTTTCCTGTTAGCACACGCAGAGAGAGAACCGACAATCTTCCTCACCTGAGATCAGGGGATGATTAAAGGATGTAGGATGACATTTTGGGGAAATATGCTTCTCGGCTTTTCTTGCTTGCGACTTAGACAAAAAGATCAATACCACTCTCATGTTTTTCTAACAGCCATCAGCTGGTTAGCTTACCTTAGCACAAAAGGCCAATAAATGGTCAAGCACCCCCCTCCTCCCCTCTAACACAGTTACACTTCTTTTAAAGGCACAGTGTGGGATTTGTAACCAACTGAGGACCCCTCTGCTCACTCTTCCCTTCCCGAGACCGCTGGAAACAGCCAGGCTAGCTGTTAGCGCCTCTTTCCAGTCTTTGTGCTAAGCTAAGCTAACCAGCTGCTGGCTGCAACTTCATATGTAATGGAGAAATAAATCAATATATCAATCCAGATAGTGAGTATTTCCCAAGATGTTGAGAGTACAGAAGCACATTGTGTCTTATTGCCTGTGGAAACCTATGCAGGCCCGCGGTAATATTGAAAAGGAGAAATTACTCTTTGGTTGAACGGCTCAGCGCTCACAGTCGTATTTAACCTGTGACGAGGGATCGTAAGAAGGCATCGCTTTGATTTAGAGGATCACAAGGCAGAAAGGTCAGCAACCATCGATCCGTCCGATCCCACCTTTTGCGGCCGTGAATAACAGCAACACGAATCCAGTGGCGCACCAGGCTCTCTTTCTGAAGAACAACCGTTAGCTTTGGTGGCGTCGAGCTGAGGCTAAAGAAGGAATGAACTCTCGTTGTGTGATCACAGAAGACGCGAGCTGTCAGAAATAAGTCCAAATGAAGGAAATCATGAGGGTAACATCAGGCTGTGCTCGACCAACTGAACGTTGGACTGATCGGAGGAGGCGAGAGGTGCATTATGGGCTTTCTTTTCATCTGAAAGCCGAGTCTCTCTCTACTTAACTAGGCATGCATGAAATAACTTGAAAGGCGACAGTGGGAGGGTGTGCACCGGCTACACTGCAGTGAGGATATAAAAACTTACTTTCCACAGGTAAATCAGCTCCATTAATCCCGGAGCAGATTTATTTTAAAGCTTTCTACTCTCATTCAACACCGGTAGCTCTTCTTTGTTGCTAGAGGCATTGCAGGCACAAAGTAGAGTGATGGGGTTGAATGGCAGCATGTGTTATGATTTCTTCTTTGTGGCTTGACATGCGTATAAGCCGCTGCATAAACTGGCAATCCTCTGTTTTATCTGGCAAACGCCACTCTCTCTCCGGCTCCCCGTCTGATCGCTGTCCAGCAGGGCTTGATGTTGGCCCGGACTCTGTGAGAACCCGCAGACGGGACCGGGAGTCGCTGTGCGCTGCGTCTGAGCATCTTTGAGGCGCTGCTCGGAGGAGCTTCGGATCGTAGTTTTTGGTTGCTGGCAAACGGCCGTGTGCAGCTTCTGTGTTCACCAGGTTGACGTGTGATTGATTTGAGACAGCACACGTGTTATTGTCCGATGTTCGGCTGAACATCAAGTCAGAGTGCATTGAGTGAGTGTGTGTGTGTGTGTGTGTGTGTGTGTGTGCGCGCATATGCTTACCTGTTTATGAAAAGCTGAGACAAGGAAGTCTGGATTATTGAGTATTGTGTGCGTATTGTTTTGCTTCTGTCCATCCATCATCTTTACCCTAGAACATTAACGTTAAAAATAGTCACTATCACTAACGTCGGGTATATTTCACCTGATATAATGTACCTGACAAATATACTTCTCATCAAAATATATTAAATTACAACAATACAAGACTAATTGAAGTACTCTTCTATTATTTTACCCTATAGAACTTCTCATAAAACTAAAAACAGGTGTCATGGTGGGACCCTGAAAAAAGCTAAAAATGAGGAAATCGTCAATTAAACATGATTAAAATATAAATAATGGAGCTATGAACTTGTTCTTTGGTCCACATGTTCATGTGAGCCTTGTCCTGTGAAGGAAACCCAACACAATGAAAATAATGTAACCACAATCGCTCGGGTGAAAATCACCCGACGTTAGTGCTCTAGGGTTAATATCAATTACTGCTATCTGTTGAGGTTCAAAGTTCACTGTTAAGGCTTAAAAGGTCCTCTGGAGCTTTTGATCACATCATGTGACCAACTCAGCACATGGATATAAATGTAAAATTTCCTTTTCTTCTCCACACTTTACGGCCTTCTTGTCCGCGTTGGATGAAAAACTGAAGTTCAACGTTGATTCCGTTGATTATTTTTGAACAATGAGTCAATTCATGGGTTTGAAAATAGTTCACATGAGTAGTAAATTCATAATTTAATAATTTCAACACTGCACGTGTGTGTTTTTGAGTGAAGGTCCAAATGTGAGGCAGCTGTTGCCGTCCAGAGCCTCCATAAACTTACAACATTCCTGCTTTCGTTTTTTAAGGGGGCCACATCAAGTGCCAAAGCAAGAGGTCTCACATCCTCTATCTGATCTCCCTCATCCCACGCACACACACACACACACAGACGCACACACACAAACAACTGTCTGTCTTTGCCCAACACACAACTCTCCTTCACACAGCCAATCACCATATCTGTCTCGACTTAATCATCTCTCAACTTGTAAAAGCAGTTCATACAGTGCAGTGTATTACTGGCCGCCAACAACCCCTGAGACAGAGGGATCTTTGTGATTTTGTGTGTGTGTGTGTGTGTGTGTGTGTGTGTGTGTGTGTGTGTGTGAGAGAGAGAGAGAGAGAGAGAGAGAGAGGTGCCCTGAATTGTCTGTCTCGGAAGATAATAACAGACCATCTTCAACCACGATCTGAGGAAACACAAGCTTGTGTTGGCAGAGGTGATCAGGAGTGTTGGTTTGAGGAGGGACGGCGGGTTCTTAAAGAGTTTAACATAAGGGCTTTTGGTGTGCGAGTAAACCCTCCCTGCTCAGCGCGGGGAATTTCAGAGGGCATTGTGGGAAGAAGGCGCATGGGGTCTGGGAGACTGACGGCGTCGCCTGGTCCAGGGGACAATAAACACTTTACCTCGATAATGCTTCATTGTAAATGACAAATTTGTGAGAAAATTGGCAGTAGAGCTGCTTAACGCAAACTGTTAGCCGTTAGCTGCTAGCCGTTAGCTGTTAGCCGTTAACTGTTAGTCGTTAGCCGTTAGCTGTTAGCCGTTAACTGTTAGCCGTTAGCTGTTCAAGCTCTATTCAGTAATAATGAGTATTGGAAGAAGTTAAATTATAATTGTAAAATGTTCACAAAGAAAGCGTACAATCAACCTTATTTCATAACTCTCTTTGTAGCCCTCCAGCTAACTCTGGCACATTCATATTCACACAATAAGCATAAAGGTTGATCTGCTTATGACACAAATGATTAATTTGCCTGCAGTCGATCATTCTGCTTCTCACTTCTGCTTACACTTATGTGAGTAACTACTGTATTAGAAAGGCTGACATTTTGGTTGGTGTTATAGGGTGTTTTTTAGATGCCTTATAAAGGAATATTTGTTTTTCTTCAAAAGAGTAAGAGGAAACATTGGTTTCGTAGCTGTTCTCTTATTCTGACTATTGAGATGCAAGTCCTTTGCTTTTTATTCAAGGGCATACAAAGTGTTGGCATCAATCACAGGCGCACAGAACAATCTACCGGGGACACACGGTCGCTTTTACTGCCTATTGTCTCATCACTCATCGTAATCATGAGTAGGCTGACAAATGGGCTAATCTCCCCTAAAACCTTTTGTACACTCTGTTAAACTTTATGTTCCTTTTAAATGTCCTGTAGGTCGCACACAGGTTCAGTCAGCATGCCACCGTTGTTTTCACAGCCAACCCAGTCGCCTCTTTGTGGACAAGCCCATATGGAGCCCTCATGAATCTTTAGCAAGACAAAGAAAACACACACACACACACACACCAACAAAAACCACTATGCATATCGACTTCAACTGACACTGTGACTGCAAGGTCACCGGGTTATAGAGTTATAGCGATATAAATGACATGCTCAAGGACTCGCAAAGCCGTTTTAACTAGTTTTATTTCTCAGTTACTTTTTAAAAGTCACGTTACCCAACACTGCTGGTGAGGCGGATGATTGACAGAAAATTTATTGCAGGTATTTTGATAATTGGTCATTTTATCAAGCAGAAATGCGGATTCCAGCCTCTTTGCTGGTTCATATTGTTGGTTTAAGTCTATTGGTTGGACAAAACAAGGAAATGTTGATGCCAATGTTCAGGCACTTCCTCAATAGCGCTGTGTATTTGTATGGTTCTTCATTGACAAGAAGGTAGATTATAAAGTAAGCCATAGCTGATTATACAAACCTCCAGGTCTAGTGATGGTAACACCAGCTCACAGTAGCTTGTGATAGATGCTGAGGCAGAGAGATTTCCACTCATTGAGAAACCAGACATGGAGTAGAAAGTCTGAAATAGAGAAGAAGAGAGAGAGAGAGAGAGAGAGAGAGAGAGAGAGAGAGAGAGAGAGAAAGAGAGAGAAAAAAGCTCCAGGTCAGAAATGTGTGCTTCTGTGTCAAGCTGGTGCCCATTTTACTTCCTGATGACCTCAGGGTGGTGCCCTGGGAAGGTCAAGTTGCGGGCAACGCCCTTCTTCTTCCATGCCAAGGGATCGGACCGCCCACAAAACCACCAACCACTAAGACGGAGAAACAAACCCAGTTATTATAAATACAATCATGCTTATTATCGTGCCACTGTGAGTCGCGTCCTGTCGTGTTCAAAGGCTTACATTCGTTTTATCAAAGTGCCTCTCTCTCTCTGTTGTGCCCGACTCGCCCCGTGTCTCCTCTTGAACTTCCGCTGGGTGCAGCTCTTCCTTTTTAAAATTTTTTTTTTTCTTCCTCTCACCTCGTGCAAATCAACACCTGCTCCGGCTGTTTGCATGGGGCGACCCCGGCATGCAAAGCAGCCCGGGGTCAGCTCCAGCTTCCTGGATCTACGGTGGCGGCACCGGGGGGGGGGGGAGGTGGCGAGGCGTGACGGACGCGAAAGCCCCAAAAAACAAAGCGCGGCTCTCCGGTCCCTGATCCACGGAGGCGGTCCTGTGAGGCAACATGGAATTAAGCTGTCACAGCCGCTGCCGGCTGTACACAACTGTCAGGCTCGGAGGAGATAAACAATGTTGAGGTGGGGAGAGTGCGCTCGTGTGGCCAGAGTGGTGGTTTGTGAGGTTGCGTCGCCCGAAGGTCAGTCAAGACCAGTCGAGAGTATTTTTTTCTGAATGAGCTGTGACTCGTTGGTTTTGGACGGCGTAACCTCTTCACTTATCCGTCCACGACGCCCCTTTCATCTCAAGTTTTCTTCCCCCTCCCTCTCTCTCTCTCTCTCTCTTCCCTTTCCCTCGTTTTGCACATTTTAATACCATTATGCATGAGCTGTGTTTCCCCGGCCTCTCCGTGTACCTTGACATTTGCGTATGAATGAGGAGACCCGCTCCACTCAGTGCCAGATGACATTCTCCCCGAGCTTTTTGCTGGTGCTCTCTGCAGCAGCCTCTGCCCATCAGCTGGAACACACTCTCCAGGGCGAGAGAGGAGAGAGAGGGGGGGGTAAATCAAATAGTGAGAGAGCAGTAATGAAATACCGTAGAGCTTCGTGTTCCTCTATGAATTCTATTAACTCTCAAACAAACAATGGTCGTCATTATCAAAACTCAATTTAATTCACGGAGAATGGGATTTTAAAGGTTTTAAGGCCCCGGGGGGGGGGGGGGGGGGGGGCGAGAAGGGGCTGATGCATGAAAACATCACAGGAAGTATAACTTTTCTGTCCTCGACGCTGGAGTTCGTACGCTAACGTGAAATCACAATAAAGCGTTATCGGCTCTGGGCGCGTTGATAAAAGGGACGGTGCGACTTTGCTATTCCCTTGAACCGCTAATGTGTTTCTACATTTTCAAGGAGACGAGGGAAAAGGGAGAAAAAAACGATTAGACTTGGGTTTGATTTGTTTTGGTTCGAGCTCAAAACCATTCCTGCTTCCTGTGTCTGTGTTTCTCCTTTTTGAGCGTGCTATTCATAACGCTTCTGACATAGTGCGATCAAGGCAAATTAGCTGTTATTCTTTCTTTGATTCAAACCTGTAACATGTTCCAAACGTCTCGACTGCGATTGGCCGGGTGCTTGTGCAGGGATCCTCCGCGGACCGAGTTTCAAAGCAACCATGTATTTTTGTGGTGTCACATTCAATTCGGCGTTTTGAGAAGCGTAACCAAGAACATAGCGGGAGGATATTGAATTGCTACTGTGTGAGACATGACCTGTCCGGCGAACCTAGTTTCTTTTTATACTGCAGTTGTGCTTGGGCCGGGGCCACTTAGGCCTGCGCTCCACTGCGGTAGAGTAATGGCAACCACTTTAAATAAATGGAGAGTCATTTTCGCTGCTGAGCCCCGGGGTCTGGTTTGTGTCCAGCTGCAGCAGTTTGTGGCCGAAGAGGCAAATTGTCGCCTTTCCTGCTCGCAGGAAAACGCCCACAGACAGCGCTGATTTCGACAAGGCCGAGCGAGTGGACATGGCTAAGTGGACACGGCAAACATTTGGACAAGTGAAGGGCGCAGACGTAGCTAAGTGGACAGCAAACAAAGGAACAACGCCAGTAGCGGGCAGCGCTAAGAAGCCGTGACGGGGAAAATGTGCAGTGGATGTTTCAGTGTGGTCGTTTTTTTTTTAAAAAGAATATGGAAATGACGTCCATTAGGCGGAGCGGTGATACCCTGGGCTTAAACGGTTCCTCGGACCCTACTTTTCAAACGGGAACATCTCAGTCAAGCGTCTCTGAAACAAACAGCCATTGTCCCTGAAGCTACGGAGCCGCTGATATCCCAGTGCAGTGCGAGGCCCTTTGAAAGAGGCTGGGACTCAAAAGGGGGTGAAACCCGAGTCGCCAAGAGGCCCCTGATTCGGTTGTCCGTCCTGAATCGAAAGGTGAATGCAGCTCCCCAAGGTGAGCACAAAAAGAGCCAGCCTACGCGGCACCCGGCCCACGGCCAACGCCGACCCGAGGGGTGGTCACACTCGGGCGATGCCGTGAAACCGAATCTGCCGGCCCTCAATGGATCCTCCCGTAATGGATCCCCCTTCCCAGGGAGGCCAGTGGGATGCCCCCCCCCCACCCACTCCCTCCCTGTCTTTTAGCAGAGCCATCTGGTTCCCAGTACTGCTGCTCTTCCCACAGCCCGCACGAACCACAGTGAAAAAGGATCGCTTTCACAATCAAGATCAGGAACTGGAGACGTGGCCGGTCAAAAGGGGGTCTGGCCGAGGTACCCGTCCACAGCGGCTCATCGTGACCTCGGAGGTGCACTCGGTTTGCGGCTTGTCTGACAACCTTTTGTGATTTGACGCGGTCAGAAAATGCTCTGACCGGGTCAGTCTCACAAGATAATGCACAACAAAAGACCGTGGTTGTTCGAAGGCGTTTTCGCCGACGAAGGCACGATGTCTCGAGAGGCGATTCTCACCACAGCGTACAAGGATTTTAAAGTGTTAAAAACTCCCAACAACCCAAGGAATGCTGAGGGAACAGACCAATGTCTCCATCCGTCGTTCGCAAAGTCAAACAAAACATCACGCCGGTGGCTTTACCTTCTTTTTCGATGATGAGCTTGCTACGCTCTCCAGGCGAGCTCGCCGGAGCTTCATCGGATACAGATGGGTTCGCGCTCCACACACTGGGGCCGCTCCTCCACCGCTGCAAATAACAAGTCAAGTCAACCGCAGCGCTCAATATTCATCTGTCACTGTTCTTCCCGTGTTGCCTCCCATCCATCTAATTCTCTGCCTGGCACAAAAGGTGACAGGAAGCCACCATTGGTCCGCTTTTGGTACATTTAATCACAACACATGCCGCTAAGCCTCACTCCGACGTTTGATCAACTTAAGCCCAATTTCTAGTCACGGCGTTGTTCCAAAAGGGGCTTTAAAGCTGCCTTTACAGCTCCAGACAGATTGAGTGAGGTCTGCTTAACATTTTTATTCTTCTAGTTCTGTCAATTTGTACGGAGTGAAAATGTGACGGCGACTATTTTGATTATTCATCATTTAGTTCATTTGTATGCGGCCGCACACGGAATAATATCTCAGCAACGCCCGGAGGAGATTTCTTTCCTTTTTAGTTCAAACTGGATTCAAGGAAGAACTGATTTGATTTTTTGGGTGGTCAAAGGTCAAGGTCCCTGTGACCTCGCTCCTGTCCCATACTCGTGATGTCGCCTTGAGCGACTTCCTTCCAATTTGGCCACGAATGTCGACTTGGACTCCAGGATGAGCTGATGAGAATTTGATGTTTAAAGGTCAATGTGACCTCACAAAACAAGTTTTAACCCAAAATCTTTAGAATTACTGTTGCTAATTATGACACTTTTCCACAAATGTCTATTTGGATAATGTTACATGGATGTAAATGGCAACATGATAACCGCTAGGCAGTCATAGTTTAAAGCAAAATGTCCTTTTTTTTTTTTAAATGGTCCTAAATTAATACAAATATTTTCATTCCCCAAATTATACTCTTATGGTGTCACGTATGACAGCTGTCAGGAAATCTCCACAACAAGAAATGACTCAAAACTGGAGAGCAAAATCGGAAACCCTCTTCCAAACAGCAGCAAAAATGAAACGAGGACGTGGGACAAGTGTGTGAAGGATTTACCTGCTGCACCGTGAACACAAACACGGGTCACGGAAGGTTTACTGAATGTTCATATCCTCAAAAACCAAACAACAAACTAGCATCTGCAAAAGCCCTCAGATGATCAGATCTGGTAAATCTCTTCTCCTGCCTCGAGTCACGTCTTGTTTTAATAATGATATCTGTTAAGAATGAACAAGGAAAAAAGAGCGGGGCTTTTGATCTGGCGCGGCAGTGTGTTTTTTGTTGTTATTTGCATTAGCGGGGGCAGGTCACATCCCCCCCCCCCCAGCCCCCTCGCCCCGAGGGCTTTCATTTATCCAAGTCAGACCTCATCTTCCAAGGAACCCTGTATTCACACAGGACGTCAGGAAAGAAGAGACAGAGGAGGTGGTGTGTGTGTGTGTGTGTGTGTGTGCGCGTTGCAACATCACTGACAGAGCTTCAACCCAAACCACATATAATTTACATTCCTTGGATAGCAGCTAACCTGAGCACAAACAGGACGATGGAAAGCAGGTGTGTTCGAGGGACCCTCTCTTCTCTCATGGTTCTGCGTTCTCTGAGCTGCTATCCTGCCGGCGTGTTCCAGCTGAAAGTGGCTGAACATGCGGCGGGGACAAGGGCCCCACATCTGGACCGGAGGGGGGTCCATCGTTCGTGCACGAATCAGATTCAAAAGCATCTCCGATACGAGAGTCCACCGCACATTGATGAGGGGCCGGCCTATTGTGAGCAGAGGGGAGTTTGGGAATTGACAGACACACAATTGTGAGGGCAGGGTCTACGGTGAGGGTGAGGACGGCATCGCCTCGATGACACGGGCCCCTCCGCCGAGGGAACAAAGGAGCCTGTGTGCATGTTTATGTGGGTGTCCTCCTCTCCCTCCACATCGCACCCGTCTTAAAACACTGCGGCTCCACTGATGAAAATTGCTCCCTTTCATTCTCGCCGTAAGTGCATCGGCGGGGGGAGGGAGGGTGAGGGGAGGAGGGTGAGGGGGTGGAGGTTGGAATGATGCGGGCAGGAGTGCAGATTAACGCGTGTTTTCTCGCTGCTTACGTTTATCGGGGCATCCGACACTGCACACTTGACTGAGAGATCATTTTACCCATAATCCATCTGCAGGCCGGAACAACAACACACGAGGAGATCAGAGCGAGCTGAGAATAAACCCCCGATGCGATGGGCGCGCGCGGCCATTAGCAACAGTGAGCATCCATGGCGGCTTGTATCACACTATCAGAAAGGCTGCATGCGATGGAGCGCCCACATGGGGTCGTGTTATTTATTTCCTTCTCTGCGTTGGCTGCTTGGTTCGGCGCTCAAAAGGCCCCGGCACACGGAGCTCCTCCAGAAACGGCGCTCGAACCGTCGTGCTCAGACTCGCTTGGCGTTGGAGACGCCAACTCTGTGTTTGCCGTGCGTTTCACGAGCGTACGTTTGGCCTCCGCCTGCCTCGTCTGTAACGAGTTCACTTTGCTGGTGCGACGAACAAGAGAGAGAAAATTAGAGCCTGGGTTTAACAATCTGTGGCATCATTAAAAGTTGTCCCGCCCTGCCTCACTCTGTTTTCCTCTCTTCTTTCTTTTCTTCCCCCCGCCACCTCTGCTGCCTTCAGTCTTAATGCCACGCTCTAATTTGCAGTTTGGTTTGATTTAGGACGGATCGATGGCAGACACACTAATTGTTCCCCCTTTTGGAGAGCACCTTCAGTCCAATGCGCCTCTACTTATATCTATAGTTCCTGCTTTCTCCCGGCTGCGAAAGTCTTGTTTACTCTGGTGTCACAATTGGTTTAGAGACGCTTCGGAGGCCTGAGCTTTCACCCTCTGTTTGTTTAACCCCGCAACTGCCGTCTTCTTATCGCATAGCGAGGCGTGTGATCACGTGGATGTTAGTGTGTTACAAACTAGAGGAGAAAAAAAAACAGCTTTAGAGGCAAAGAAGCTTTTAGTTGTGTTTTTTTTTTTTTTTTCTTCAGCAGATGTGGATTATGATTTGAGGAAATGGTGAGGAGTTGCCAGAGCGAGGTAATTGAACGTGACACCTCGTCCGCCCTCATGTCAGGTTTGCTGGCGGGCCTCCCATGCCCATAATCTGCCAGCGGCTTTTTTTATTTTTTTATTCCCAGGGTTTCAGGAAGTCCCTGAATGTCCTTTACGTCATTGTCTGCAGCCCATCAGTCACTCCCTGAACGTCCGCCAACTAAAGCTCAAAATCGTCCCTGCCCTGCTCCGCCCCCGGTCCGCTCGCAGAGCCGAGTCCTGGTCGGGCTGAGCGGCGTCCCGTCAGAGATCCCGGCCGCTATACGGGGAAATCCTACAAAGCTGGATGTCTTATCTGCTTTCTGCATATTTGCTGATTGCGAGACACAACACTTTTTAGATGTAGTACCAGAGAGCAGCTCGCGACAAACAAATAAATAAAATGAAAAATGGTTACGCGTTCCAATTTTTTTTTTTTTTGCCACATGCAACTTCAAACAGAGTTCAATTTTTTTTTTTGGCAGTGCGTTCAGCCCACCACTGGCTCCAGCAGATTAAACTTTTTCCATTACGGAGCTAAATAATAGGGGCCGCACTAGAGCGAGATGGGGCCATGTTTTATAGGTGCTACCCAGCAGCTCTGGCAGGGAGTCCTGTGGGTCTGTGGCCACTGTGGTAATGAACCTTTTTTTTTTTTTTTTGCATAGGAAGAATGGCGATGTTGGAGACTATTTTTGGACTGAATGAGGTCTTGGTTTATTGGCCTGGTTATCTGGGGCTACAACCTCCTGACAAAAGCATCAAATGAAGAGGAGGACTGTTAAAGCCCATTGAGAAGTCGGCGTCGGCAGATTTAACTAGAGGCGCTACTGCTTTCTGTTTGCACTTTCATTAACCCTCGTCCAAGAGGGCACTTTAAAGAGAGCGATAAGAAAAGGAGGGATGCCGAGTGTCCCCGCTGAGAAGACCCTGACCTCTCCTCAGCCACTTCGTTTAAAGAGCCTCGCTGGATCTGTGACTATCTATCTAGCGAAACGTGGATGATGAATGTGAAGCAGCGCTGCGATTCCTCTGAAGTCTGATGCGGTTTTGATGTGGAAAGAGGATGCTGCCGGGGGAAAAAGGGGGGGGGGGGACAAGACTTGTGTTGCAGCCAGCTGTGCCCCCCCTCCCATCCCATCCCCCCCTTCCCCGCCCCAGAGAACTGTAACCCGGCTACATCTGGCCTGGTTTGGCCTGGCCCTGGCTGTGTTCTCGCTGCACTGACATTAATGAGCCCCACAACGCTAATGGCTACCAGGACACAGTGGAGGGGAAACATATTGTGGCAGGTTGTGCATTAATAATCCGGAGTTTCTGTCATCTTTGTTTCGGAGACTTTGGGAGCTCTCTGAAAAACCTCCTCAACGTGCAGCCTCCTCCTTCTGCATATCAACACTGTACATGCATGTATGTCAGAAAACATGTGAATACATTGCCCATACACTAAGCCGGCGGCCGTCCCGAGAGCTCCAAGCGTGTAATACAGATGGAAGGAAGTTCTTCATGTCAGCCCTCTGCGAGGAAGCAGTCGTCTGTAATTATCGCCGCTTTTCATCCCTCGTAGCAACAAATAAGTGCTCTTGTGTGACCTGGCAACGCGTCTCAGGGAAACCATTTGTTTGTCAGCTTGTTTGTTTGTGTTCTTGAGATCACATGACCAAAGCCCCATACTCCACTCCCTCCCTGCCTCCCTCTCTCTCTCCCCGGCCTCTCGTGTTTTCGGAGCATCAAGTGTATTTGAAGTTGCAATGTGGAAGTCATTAGCCACAAATCCCAACCAATATAATAACAGGGCGATTAGCTCTCTCTCAGTGATCCTCGGCTGTTTTCCTTTTTTTTCTTTTCTCCTCCTTTTCCTTCCTCTCGTCGCCGGGTCGGTGCAGTGATCTGTGAGCGCTCGGTCAAGGGCGAGTCCTCCTCTTCCATTTCCCGGACTTTTTTCTATTTGTAGATCTGCATGTATTTTATTGAAGCCCTCCCCCCAACACCCCCCTCCACCCTTTTCTCCGTCTTTCATGCGGTGGTGGTTCTGTTTCCCATCACGGCCTCTGATGAAACCACAAGAAAGCCCGGGCCCATGTGACGAGAGCGCAACAGTTGCTTGGTGACAAGGAAAAGGGGTGTGACGTGGGGAGTTGGGGCCCCCCGAGTGGTGACGGTCCAATCAGGACAGGGGAGCTCTTCATTTCCTCCCGGGCGAGGATGAAATGTCCACACCGCTCCCAAAGTAAAGTTGCCCTATTTTCATCTACCCGCTTGATTGATGTGTGGTCGTCCGCTCTCTTAAAAAGGACCATTCATCTTTAACGACGGCCTCACTTATCTCCGAGTCCTTTGCAGATCGGCTACTTCCCATCCCCACCGCAAGCAAATGGGGCCTTGAAACCACCTGGAACACCCGCCTCCCCATCTCCCACACACACACACACACACACACACACACACAAAAAACTGCTGCCATATTTACCCTCTCGCCCTGGAAAGCCGGCTTGGCCGCAGCAGCAGGGCGGGCCGGTTGCCAGCAGCAGCTCGTTCCAAGCCGACCATGTGCAGACGAGCTTCATCCCGAAACTCCAGAGGAAAGTTTCCTGAAGGGGGAGGGAAAAAAAAGGGGGGTTGGGTTGGGGGAGACATTTACAAAGTCATTTGGCTCATTGATACAGTGTGCTGAGCAGCGCCGCATGCAGCCAAGTTCGGTCATTTTAATACCCGCTCTTTGCGTGGAGGAGATATTTTGAAGGACGTGAACTCATTTGGGATGCAGCCGGCTGCCCTGTGCCTGCCGGATGCTTTCCTCTCTGACTGGGGCAGTAACCGTCGTGATTGCTTCTGGGCAGCGGTGACTCATGGTTGTGCTTTGCGCCGCTGCCAAAGCGCTCCATAGCAGCGTTTCCTTCGCTTTCGTTCTCATGCTGCCGGGTTGCTGCCGGCATCCAGAACAATCGTAAAAAGCAATAAAGAATTCATCACACGCCTCCTGTAAATATCACATTGGACATGCGTATCCCAGTGCCGTAATTCTTGAGCTACACCGGGGCAGCTGACACTAATGTTGACAGAACTCAGAACTCACGCTCATCTCCCAAAGGTTAAACACCGGTCCATGCTGATCGCCCGCATCAACAAGCACAAGCAACAATTGAGAGCGATGCATTATTGAACACGCCTGTCAACAAAGTGGCCTCCAACACTCCCATCGTTTTCCTCGTGTGAGGGTAGCAAAAGCACTGTTGAAGCACCATTAAGCTGTTTTTCTAATTTCATGGAGTAGAGTTTGGCGAGGTGGTATCAATCGGCTAAGAGAGCCATTCAGAGACAATAGAGCGGCATCGTGACCTCAGGAACCCGTCACCCTGCGGCTCCTCGCTGCTGTTCAACTCCCGTCAGCCATGCGATGGATGGCCGACGGGGTTGAGTGAACAACACTTTAATTAAAAGCAACTTTGGGTGACACACTGCGAACAGCTGGGGCCTTTGATTTACCTTAAATTGAAGTGCAGTACTGCATGCAGGAGGCTGGGATGTGTGTTTGCGTGCAAGCTGGCGGCTGTAAATATCGCAGAGCGCGGTCGAAAGTATCGGGAAGTCAATTATGAAACACGTGGAACTTTCAGAAGATTTATTTCTTGTCAAGGCGGCCATGCTTATTCTACATTATACACTTTATATATATATATACTTCTTATAATGGAATCGACGCAGTTTACGGATCTCCCACAAATAACTCTCAACCTGTGAGTCGGCACAGAGAGGTTGGCATCGAGAGGTTGCCATCGAGAGGTTGCCGTTGATAGGTTGCCGTTGATAGGTTGCCATCGAGAGGTTGCCATTGAGAGGTTGCCATCTTACGGCGGTACAGCAACAAAGCCCAAAAGTTGCATTTGAAGGCCGCGAAGCCAATCAACCCTCAAAGAAATTGATTGTCTGTATATGAGTCGAAAGGGAAAAGACAGAAAAGGGCAAGAGCAGCAGAGGAGAAAAAAAAGAAAGAGGTAAGAGGGGAGAACAGGCGATAGGGTGCAAGAGAGAGGGAGGGAGGGGAGGGAGGGAGGGAGGGGAGGGAGCGGAAGTTGGGAAACGTTGGCGTCAGAAGAGAATGTGAAAGAGCCTTGGAGCACAGCTGGCTCACCAAGGGGTGTAATGACTGTCATATTGCAATGCATTAGCTCATACTCGTAGCCCAGACAGCTCCACTTGATGAAAGGGGCCGGTCACTGGTGAACCGCGTACATAGCAACGAGACCCCGAGGAGACGAGCCAAACAAGCCAGTATTGTTCTGTGTCTCGGTGACGTTTGATTGACAGGCATTCATGACGTTTTTGAAAAAGCAGATAAGTGTTGACGCATAAGTACGGAAAATCCGAGCTTCGAACCGAACGCCCTCGCGGCGCCGCTTGCGTCGACTCCTTGTGTGCGACCCCGTGAATCAGACGCTGTTCACTAGAGCGGAGGGGTATCCCAGCCCTGCGGTCGCAATCACGAGCACCTGCAGTATGAGTAATCATAACAGTCAGATAATAAATGAATATGTTCCACCCTAATGCAATCAAAAGAGGAATTCAGTTGTTGCCTGTTAAAACTCAGTTGATGGGAGCCCCCCCCCTCCTTCCCCCCGCCCCCGAGCCTGTGAGTGATGAGCGTCGATGGCCCATAATGCTCCCATCAGCCATTGTTTATTTTAATTCCCTCTTCCAGGGAAGAAAAACCTTCCGCCAGCCATTGTTTTTGCCTCGGGAAACAAAATCCCTCTCGCTCCGACTCCACATGGTTGTCATACACTTCCTGGAAATTGGAGCCATGTTTGCTTTTGTTGTATATCTGAGGGCCTTTTTTTTTTTTCTTCTTCTTCTTCTTCTTCTCCTCCATGCTCCCGCGTTGACGTTAATTAAAACAATACGCTGATTGATCTCGCTCGGATCTGAAATTAATTGAGCCTGGGCAAAGAATACGAGACGTCTGTGATCCTTCCAAAACACATTAAAACATTTGAATAAGCACATAAGGGTATTTCACCGAGTCCAGATTCTGGATGAAGCCGATCACATACGTGGCTGCCTTTTTTTTTTTATACGAGCGCGTTTTAAAGGCTCCCTCAAAGCTTTTGATTTCCTCCTTGATTTATTGAAGTGATTTCTCCATCTCATATCTCATGGCTCTCGTTTCAGAGTGCTACACTGCCAACGGAGAGGACTACCGGGGCTTCCAGAACCAGACCAGCCTGCATGGGGGTAAACCCTGCCTCTTCTGGAATGAGACCTTCCAGCACCCTTACAACACCCTCAAGTACCCCAACGGAGAGGGGGGTCTGGGCAGCCACAACTACTGCAGGTGAGTCCCTTTTATAGGTTAGTGGACCAATTGTTTTAATGTCAGATGATGTAAGTTATGCGATTGATTATTGGGACGCAGGGTTGAGGGGGTTAAGACGACATTGGGTCAAATTATGGCCAGATCCCTCTCAAGCAGTGTTTCCCAATGTTTGAGGATTTTGACCCTTTATTGCAAAGTTGGGGGAAACTTTTTGGAGGCCTTTAAAAGTAAAAATATCCGGTATTTCAGTCTGTCTGAAAGAATTTGGACTAATCGGTATCAGATTTATTTTCCTTGGTGGTCCCACTCATTTTAAAGATTGACATGTAGCATCAGATGTTGCATTTATTATTAATTAATTATGCCAGAGGTGGCCAAACGTGTTTGATTGTGGACCATAAACAGAGCGATACAAGGAGTCACAGGTCAAACAATGGTGGACGAAGGAGTTACACTGCAAGACAATCAGTGTTTCTAGACCGGAAAAGAAGATACAAAAATCTAAATAACTGCACAAAACTACAGAAAAGTAGTTTCAAAAGAACATTTGCTATTACAGTCTTTTAAACTCAACTCAAGGTGATATGATATGATTTGATGTGCAAGTCTGTAAATCTGTTCAGTTAAAACAAGGCAGAAATTGCCAAATATTGTTTCATGTTCACGGCCTAAAGGCCCACTTGAAAGATTACGATGCAAATGAACACGTCAGATGTAGAAATATAAATTTGAAATCAAGATGAAACACAAAAAATAAAAAAAGTAAAATATTTGACTTGACATCTAGTGCTTCAACTAGATCTTGCAATGTACTATATTGGGCAATTTATTAGACGTATCAATATTTGCTCAATTGGGATCAGACGGTGTTGCTATGACTCCATGATGGCCTACTGGGCTGCAGATAGACGGTACAAGTTTACCAGGACATTATTCTGTAAGCTTTTCCACTCGTTTCATTGCCCCGCATTTCAAGTGCGTGTCATCCGTCTGCCTCTGGAAGAGTAACCGCTCCCTCTCGTCTTTTTTATTGTCGTTATTATATAAAGCAATCTCCTCTTGCGCTGGGTATCCATCAAGCAGCAGTGGCTCACAGTGTAAGGCTGACAATCGTATTCCCAGCCGTGACGTTTCTGATTGATGTTATTGATGTCAAAATGCTGTGAGTAGCACCTTTTTAAAACTCCGGCGGATGCTGATGTTTGACGGCGCTTTGAACTTCCCAGACAAAGCGCTCGGCTCTCTGAATAATTTAGAAGCAGGTCGCTCGTCTCTTTTTTTTTTACAAAAAGGTGTGAGACGTTCGCCACTGAATGTTTTACCCAAACCGAACGTTTAGGGGAGGAGGGAGGGGGGGGCTCGTGTTAGCTAATCGCCGTGCCTCATCCCTGGAATGCGAGGGGACACGGTGACTTTGGGTGCCTCGGAAATAGTGCCGGCGATAGTCCAAACTTGGTGCGCTTGCGGGGGAACCGGGCTCTTTTTCGCGAGTCATTTCAAATCCACGAGACGTCCAGAACAGTGGCTTGGCCCGGGTTGCCTCCCCTCCCCTCCTCCCCTCCTTCCCTCCTCGGCCCAAAGCCTCTGAAACATTTCTCCAAGTCATGGTTGTAAACTCATAACGCAGCCATGCTTTGAAGTGGCGGCGGACGGATTCGTTTGTACTTGAACTGGACGGGAGTCCGGAGGATTTACGAGCGGGATACATGCAGAGCATCGCGGAAGGCTTTCCCAGCGCATTAGGAGCGTATTATGTCCGACGAGCCATCCAAAATGGACGTCTTGGGGGAGCACAAAGCTGCAGGAACAGGACAACAGCTCTGGTGTCTCAGCTGAGACTTAGGGAGACTCGGTAGTGCATATCACTGCTTATCGTCCGGTTTTAGAATTCAGTGCATATCCCAGAGCGGCATTATCCGCTCTTAAGTCTGGTATTCACTTCTTAAGTACCTTTTTGACCTTTTCGAAATACTTCATGACATTCACGCGAAGAACACCACACAAATTGAAGTACTGATATATATTTCGTTTATTGTTCCCCCCCCACCCTCTGGTGCATGACGGTTCAGTCGGTGGTTGAAAAGTTCTGCCAACCAATTCCTGGTGTGTGTGTGTGTGTGTGTGTTTGTGTGTGTGTGTGTGTGTGTGTGTGTGTGTGTGTGTTGTACAATTTATGAGCGTCCACTATGGCTCCTAATGCCTTTCCCTTACATAGATGAGATAATAGAAATGCCAGAGTGAATAGTGCTCCCCACGTTGATTGTAATTGAATCTCCATGATGTCAGGTGCAGATCTGAGGTCAGGCGAACTGCAGCCAAGTTGTCCATCGTTTGTGAGACTTTACTACGGCCCCCGGGCGCTGCTTTGTTAAATTAAGGAAGTTAATATAAGTGACCCGCTGGAAAACGTACTGTGTGGAGCTGAGGCATCAGCATTATAATCTCAGAATTAAAGTAGGGACTAATTTCATGCAATAAAATGTTCCTTTATATGTTTGTACGTTTTTCTTTGCAGGGTCGATTCACCCAAATTAAAAAAAAAAAGTTTTGGCATCACAAGATTTTCCCGAATCACGTAAAAATCATACAGACGTATGCCTCAACCACCAGTTTTTACTTTTGTTTCTGATGAGTCATGTTTCGTTCGTCAGTTTGTTGCGGCGGCTCGCTCAAAATACTACAATACCCATGAGCCCTCAGTGTCAGAGGCATGAATCAAAATATATACAAAGTTAATTGTATTCAAACTGCAGAACTTCGGCGCAATCTTTAGTTTTCGAGCCTGAATGCAAGGGATTTTCACTGGACCTACTTTCTGCTGAAGAAATAGCTTAAAAGAAAACGGTCCACTAAGTGGGATCATTCCTCAATCCCGCGTGCACTGAAAATTAAATTCCATTCATTGGACTGAGACGGAGGCAGAAACAGATGAAAAATAATCTACGTGGCTATATTCCATCACACGGAGGTGAGAACATGTTTCTTATTTAATTTTAGGGTCACACGGGACACATGCTGTGACATCACATAAGCACAAGTGGACCGTGAGAGAGCAACAGTAGACTCTACATATAGGCCCTCGGCCAGCGAGCTCCTCTTCAATACTTGCATTCATGCAGCACAGCAGCAGGCAGCGGGCAGCATGCTAAATCATCCCAGTCAATTAAAGAGTCGTCTCTCAGGCAGTAAATTGCCAGACTCTGATCTGCCGTTGACCTCAAATCCCGACGCAGACGAGCCTTTCACCGCCACCCTCCAATCAGCACGTCTCATCGCTCCAATTATGCAAAATCAGCTTATTTTACCGCTCGTAACTTCTGTTTTTCAACACTTGTTGTTTTGTATCCGGGTGACTAATAAGAGCAACGTTTAGTTTTAGTATTGGTTCGGTATTGAGGAAGAGCGCTGCAGCTGGTGAACAGGGTGTGATGTAATCGATCGGGTCAACCGGAAAGGCATTATGGAAAAGACCCTTTCGTCTCGTGTCACATACACATTGCTAAAATATTTGGCCACGACATTAAAATTCTTTTCGAAAACACACTATCTGTGCTTCAACACAACAAACTCCCACAACTCTGACCCTCATCTGTCCAGCTCTCGCTCAGCAACAAGTCACATGACACAATAACAGACAGAGGAAGGTGAGACATTTATTTTTATTTCTCTGTCGGGTCCTTTTCCGTAATGTCACCAGACCCTTATATCAACAATTTCAGCCCTAAAAAAAACTCTTTTAGTGGATGTACTTTGACAGTGCAGCCTGTGTAGCAGCTGCGGCTCTATCGTTAATACTGGACCAATTTATTTTAAAAAATTGTCCCCGTCCCGACACAAAAAAATGAGGTAATAAGGTCCCGGTTGAAAAATACCGGTTAGCGTTCAACTAAACAAACGTCCCTCTGGAATCTCACGTTCATCCAGAAGCATGCTATTCCCGGCCTTTGCACATATAGTTTAATGGAAATTCTTTTTTAGATTTTTATACGTAGTTCCTCAGCGCCAGGCCTTTTGAAGGTCTCCTGATTAAGGTGCGCGGAAAATAGTTATAAAAGGGAAAAACCTTTTTTGAGCAGCAGCCAGTCGGGAACAGCTGTTTTTCCTCCGTGTTTCAGACATGAGCCGCTATTGCCTTCAAGTTTCGGGCCGTGTTTATATATAGAGCCGGGGAGGCCGAACCCACTGCGGCTGTAATTGGCTCCGTGCCAAAGTGTGCGGCTCACTGCGAGCAAAATGAGCGTAATTGTGCCAATTAAGTGTCCAAACATCTTCTGTGATCTACCTCTGGGTATGAGAGCGTTTCAACGAGCTCTCTGACGCACACGATGTGAATGTGAATAACACACCCACACACACACACACACACACACACACACACACTGGCAGCAACTTTTATCAGAGTGTCACCACAAGGACCAAAGTCTTTCTCTGTGCCGCCGGGTTAAACTAATGGATTTCCGTCCATCGAGGCCTGCTCTTATCTGCACTGTTGCACCTCGGCTATTCTGTCTGCTTCCCACCCTCCCTCCCTCCTCTCTCTCTCTCACACACACACACCACACACACACACACACACACACACACTGGCACCTCGGGGCAGGATTGATTATGTTTCTCTGTCATGTGGGCTGGCCCATTCACCTTGGCCCTGTGGCTGATATTACCATGCTTCTGCTTATAGGGTGTGTGCAGGTGTGTGTGTGTGTGTGTGTGTGTGTGTGTGTGTGTGTGTGTGTGTGAAGGAGAGGGAGAAAACACCATTTTGGGGGACCAGGGGTTTAGGAGCGAGAGCTTGGAGGGGCACACCTCGCCGTTTACTGATCAAAGAGGCCGGCAGGTCCGACATGGGATGGGTGGTCTACCGAGGATTTTTTTTTTTTTTTCATGCTGATGGTTGTAAATCATGTCGGCCTCCTTAGAGTGTGATTAGGAAAGTGCAGTAAATGACATAAGTGGCTGTAGATGAGTTGATATAGATGAGTTGAGTAAAGAGGTCTTGGGAGTCTTATTTCAAATGGGGCTATTAGCCGATGACAGCCATGAAAAAGAGAATGGGGGAGAGGGAAATAGAGAACGGGTACATTAATGTTTTCAGTCCTGGGATGTTTCGAAAAAAGAACATTTTGCACATTTCAATTGCCGGCTCGAGAAAAGAGGGAAAGGGAAACTGTTTGCCAGATATCGCGAGTGAGCCAGAAGCCTTTCAGGCACTTAAACTTGAATTCAACCCTTTAAAAAAAATAACAAGTCTCCGCGCCGACGTCTTTGTCAATTCCTCATTCTGAGTGTTGAAAAGAGAGCAGGAAACTCAGGATAGTGTTTTTGATAGCAGAAGAAAAGAAATGGAAACGCCCTTCACAACTCTGCTCACAAAAGGCGTAACGGGATCGCGCCGCGCCGCGGGCCGTTTTCAGGGTGCCACAATGAAGGGTGTCAGAGGAGAAGAGAAAAGGTCTCCGACAGTCGCAGCCAGGTCTGGGAAAGAAAGAGCAAAGTCATCGAACTTTTTTTTTAGGCGGGGTGTGTGTTATTACGGTTCACGCTTATCCCGAAATCCTCCCTCTGCACGCTCGCTGCTTTGATATTCGTTTAATCGGCATTTCAGAAGTCGCCATCTTAAATAGCCTCGATGAAGTTCCAAAGAGGCCGCAGACAAAGGCGTGGCCCCGTCAGCCATCGCTTTATCCAGGTCTGTGTCTGGGCCCCGGGACAAAGAGCCTCCCCCCCACCCCCACCCCGACCTCCAACCATCTCCACCCATCAAAGACACATTGGTCTGGCCCTGACATGAGTGGACGGCTCCTCAGAGGAGGAGGCGGAACCAACCAGCTACTGGGGATGATTGACACCGCAGAGATAATCTCCCTCTGAAACATTATTGAGTATTCAGCCCTCTGCTGCTGCTGCAGGGTCGTTTTTTATTTTTTTGCCCTCATAACTCTGTCGTCCTCCCTCCATCCCTCCTCCCTCACCTCTTTCCCTCCCTTACACCTCTGCTGAGGCCGACGGATCTGAACACGCGCATGTGTGCTTCCATACTGTTTTTTTTTTTTTTTAACGTGATATTTGTATGACGTGCGGCCAGCGAGCCAATCAGCAAACAGTCCTGCGACTCATGTGACATGTTGACATACGTTACAAATAGTTTCTTCCCACCTGAAACACAGAAATATTCCATTATTAATCCATTATTATTATTATTTATTGATTTATCGCCACTGGATTTGTGCACAAGCTGAGGAAGTGCTCTTAACCTCCACCCCTCTGTGTCTGCAGGAACCCTGACGGGGACGTTCAGCCCTGGTGCTACATCGCAGACCACGAAGACGGGATCTACTGGAGATACTGCGACATCCCGACGTGCCAGAGTAAGGGCGCCGCCTCTGCTTTTCTTTGGGCCGAGCCCTCGCCTCGTCCCGCCCTGCCGAGCCCTCGGGAGCGTACTGAGCACCCGCGGGCGCGCGGCGCGGCCGCCTCCATCGCCGTGCTCATCTGCTCGCCTGCCTTGGATAGCTTTTATAGACTGTTTGGCTTGTTCACAGCTATTATCGTCTAAAAAGTACCTCTAATTGCCTCCCGTCACCCCTCCTCCTGCCATGCCCGGGCCTGCCTATACTTTCATGCGAGCTGTCAATCACTGCGTCTCCGTGTGTGTGTGTGCTACAAGTTTCCTCTCCGGCTTCGTAGCTTGTTTTGACACGTTTTTATTCATTCTTAATTATGCAAATACCTAGCCGTTTGTGGATATATTAGCATGTTTTTGCCTCCAGGTCCAGGGTTTCCTGGTTGCATGTGTGAGCGTCTGTGCCTTCTCTACCGGTTTGGCACACATTTCCAAAGAGCTGCTTGGCTCTAATCCCATTACTTTCATTCCCTGCACCTTTTTTAACTGCTGCCGTTGAAAGGCGACTCAGGTGGATCAACCCGACACAGTTCGTGATGCCAGAGATCGTTATTCCTGCAGAGGAGGTTCAGATTTATATATTTTATTTATTTTTTGCTGCGAGCCTTTTTCAGAAGCATCTGTCAAACATGCTGACATATCCAAGGCAACGTGATGTTATATCAACAATCCCCTCATGTTCTTTGCTTTGCATGGTTGATTAGGTCAGAAGTGCCAATGCATGTGTGCAACTAAAAGCATCTGGTGACTGAACGCAGTTCGCAGGTGGCCAAGCAGGACTGGAATATGTCCAATAGTGAATTACAGGTCACAAGGTTAAACGCCCATCTTCATCTATATACAATTCTATTTCTTTCTCTACCTCTGTTATCTCTCCGCCTGTCCCTTTCATTTTTTTTTTCTCAATATATTTGACGTGTTGAATTATTTTTGTTATAGTGCAACCAGATAAAAGCCTCCCCTTAAAGCTTAAAAGATAAGACGCAGCGTGTGTTTGAACTTTGGGATCACACGGTGTGAGTTTTCTCTGCAGTAGGTAGGACCGCCCCAACCCCTCCAGCTATCCCACCATTTTCCTGTCTGAGCAGCACGCCTGACTACAGCCCACCGTTTGAATGCCTCGCGTGTTCATGTGTATAGCATCCCATCAGACTTTTCACTGACCTATTTCAGACAACTGTCCATTTAGCTCATCTTTTCTAGGCCGAAATCCCCGACCTTTGTGTTTTGGGAGGAGAGAGGACAGCGGCCCACAATGTCTCTCCGTGAGGAGTCGGGCTCGCCCCTTATCTTTGGTGAAATTAGGCCATCTTTTGTTCCTTGATGGGTTCGCCATGTGCTGGTTCAGCCTTGTTTTTGTGGAGGATCCAGCGCTGTGCACGCGTGTAACCCATCCTCGCCACATGCAGCAGAGAGCTTCGCCCGTATCGAATGCAGGTGTTACGTGAGCGTTCCTCTTTCTGTTTCTGTTTACAACCATCAGCATGAAAAAAAAAAAAATATATATATATATATCCTCGGTAGACCACCCATCCCATGTCGGACCCGCCGGCCTCTTTGATCAGTAAACGGCGAGGTGTGCCCCTAAACCCCTGGTCCCCCAAAATTGTGTTTTCTCCCTTTCTTTCACACACACACACACACCTGCACACACCCTATAAGCAGAAGCATGGGAATATCAGCCACAGGGCCAAGGTGAATGGGCCAGCCCACATGACAGAGAAACAATCAATCCTGCCCCGAAGTGCCAGTGTGTGTGTGTGTGTGTGTGTGTGTGTGTGTGCGCAATTAAAGTCCAGCGTCCCGTCACGCAACATAAGGAGGGGGAGGTTCGCTGCGAAGTCCAGTACCTGGACGCTTTCTACGCCCGGCCTCGTCTATTGTGGAGACGACCAGCGCCCCGCGGTGCCGCCTCACCTTGCGGCGCTCAAGCCGCCGCCGCTGTGAAGGATTCGGCTGCCAAGTGAGAGAATGCCGGCGCTGTCTCTCGGTGTCAGTGTTCTCAGTCGGCGGCTGGCAACAAAAGGCTGAAAAACACAGCGGTGCGCCAGAGAAAAGGCAACAGTGCTCTTTGTTTTCATTTCGTCTGGCTTTTGTTTTGTCTGGGCCTTCGTTTTGTCTGCTTTTTTCTGCTTTTTGTTTTCTTTTTTTTTGCTGCTTACGTTTGATGTTGCGCGGTCGGTAGTTGGTGGCCGCTCGCTGAGGCACCTGGAGCCTGCCAGCGGCCGGCCTGTCATCCAGCTGCTGCTCCCTGTCATCTGAGGTCGTGCCACCCCGGTGAAGGGTGACACGCCCTGCCGGAGAGAGCTCTGCCAGGCCGGTCACATGAGGCCTGAAACACAGAGGTGGATTATATAGCATGGGTCACGGCAGCTGTTGATCCTAGTGATCCCTCGTGGCAGCAGTTACCAGGTGGTGGGATTATCTAAACACTTCAACCAGGCACATCGACTACTGTACGAATTAAAATGTCCACGGTGGACGCTGGTTTGAGGCCCTCGGCGTCCTTTTCCTCCGCTCTGCAGGTCCGTTCATTACTGGTTCATTGACGTCAAAACCTCGGCCCGACACTTATGCGGTGTGAAGGGTTCGCTGGTGAGGCCAGTATGGGGCGACTGGGGCTCAGTGGTTAGCAGGTCAGTCTTTCAATCAGAGGATCGGTGGTTCGATCCCCAGCTCCGCTAGTCCATGTCGATGTGTCCTTGAGCAAGACACTTAACCCTAATGGCTCACCGTTGCTGTGTCTACGGTCTACTGTCTAAATGTAATGTAATGTATCCTCTATAATTAGCTTCATTTGAAAAGTACTTTGCACTCGCTTGTGATAAAACATTCATATTAGTGATTGACAAGAGATGAGATTTTAAAGAAATCACAGATTAATAATTACATTGTTTAAACGTGGTTAGAAATGTCAGCGCATAGCTGCACTGTGTAATTGTTAACTTGACCATTGCTGTTTCATGTCTTCCATGCTGGAGGGATATGTAGTTTTGGCGTGGCTCCTTTAAGCCGACGAGCGTTCCCTTCACAATGTGCCTCGGCTGAAGTTGATTGACGCAGAGTGAAACTGTACGGGCGACGGCCTCGAGCGTTTGTCGAGACAAAGACGCTTTGATCTGCACGCCGGGAGCTCATCTCAGCGCGGCTTACTGTAAAACCAAGAAAAACTTGTTGTTCCGCCGTCTTTTCCTGCAGAAAAGAGGCTCGCAGCAGCTGTGAGGCTTTCCATTAACGGGACAATGGCTTTTAGGAACGCACTGAAACTAATTTCTTATTACTTGAAATGTGCACCCTGCAAGAGCACGACAAGGACATCTCATGGGTGCAATAAAGTTCTTTTTTTAAACTTTTACCCGACCAGATGCTGAGATTTAAAGGACCGTGGGACTTGCTTGCAATGTTTCCTTTAGTCCCTTTAAAAGAAAACCTGCATGAACCTGCATGATTTTGTCAGATTTGGTACCGATGACATGCATTAAAAATAACTATGTAGATATAGCTGATGGTCCTGTTTATTGCACATTCTATGCACTTTATCTTATTTTTGATATTTTGATATTCTACTGTTCAATTGTAAATATGAATTCATCCATTCATTCATTCTCATTTATTGCACTACGTTTATTGTTAAATGTTAAATGTTATGCACCTTCCGCCAGGACAAATTCATTGAATGTGAAAACAAACATGGCAATAAATGGCTCTTAATCTGAAATCTTATATAAGTCACAGAGAGTCATCGTGATTATTTAATTGTTTCATAACCAGTTAAAAAGTTCAGCACACGTTCAGTAATCTGTACAAATTAGTAGTGGTACTCTTCCACCCCTGATTTAAACATAATGAGAACAGGGTGGAAAAATAAACATTTCTTTAAGAATTTTGCAGTAATAGAAAGTACATGCAGTTACAATACCTGACAATAATTAAGTCTCATTATCTGTACACCAATTCCTGTAAGGTTCTTTGTGGTATTTTAAGGTATTTCTTTGTTATAAAGCCATCAATGTGTTGGCAGCTGACGTTTTAACAGACTCGATGACTTGAATACCTCACTTAAAGTAGGCTATACTTTATTCTAACAATTGAGGGGACACCTGATTAACCCTGTCTGTCATCGTGGAACAATAGTCTGGTTACCAGAGGCGAGGCATCCATCTGGCAAGCCCAACCGGCCACACCTTGAAGACGTTAGAACAAAGTAGTTATTTATGTGTTTGGCCCACGGTTTTATTGGTGAGCGCTGAGGAGAAATATGCGGCGATGAGATATTGCCTTCATTAAGAATGATTTATGAAGCGGCTAAATGGCACTTTGAAGTTGTGAGACACTTGAGAAGATCGCCAGCTTGAATGAATCTGACCAGATATCCATGTCCACGTTGCTCTTGAGCAGGGTTTTTTATTATTATTTTTGCTTTAAATGTCCATCTTCTTTGCTTAAGCACAAGCTGTTACATTTACAGTTTTATGAAGTAGAATAAATACCAGTACTTCTTTGCAGTATGGAGGTTTTTGTATGAACACTTGATGCAGAAACCATGGCTGTTGTCTAAATAGGGCTGCGATTATGGATTATTTTCTATATTTGGTTTGATTATTACTCTGCATGGGCCGTCAGTCGGTTGGTTGATCCCCTCACGAGGTTCACATTTTTGATGTCCAGTTCAATTTTTAAACTGATTCCCATGAAATTTGATACAAACATCGTTCATGGTCCCCAGAGGAAGAATCCCAATGTGAGTTTTCTTCTACCAGCTGATCAAAGTTATCAAAGTTATCAAATTATTTCACATTTACTGGATGTATGGAAGGCCACACACACAAAAGGTAAATCCAGAGTGAAATTCTTGGCATTTATTCTTGATAAATTACTTTGAATTATTAAATTGATCATCAAATGATTAATTATTAGCAGATTTGGATCATTTCCAGGGCAATTTGGAGACCAGAAGGGATCTGAGAGGTATTAAGACCAGACAGAAGCACAGCCAAAGCATCAAGGGTTGTGTTCAAGACCAACATGGAAATGTGAAAAGATTGAGCTACAGAAAGACGTCGCCACACCAACTAAGTGCATCCAAAGATAAAAGGACGTGGATCAGGTTGAGGGACGAAGAGAGGGAAAAAAAAACAACGATTACGCCTGAGACGAGAACAATTGCGAGTCAAAATAAGCAAGAGAGGCCGAGACGAACATGTCGGACACGTGGTCTGGAAACCGAGACCAGACCGGAGGACCACAGCCGGCCCCGGTGGCTGTTGTGGTTCCCTGAACCGGGTTCTTGTTCCTGCAGGATTCATCTCACTCAGCTGCCATTGTTTTCAGAGGCAGGATCTTTCCCCTAGGTGGTCTTGCACCAGCTTTCACCACATCCCAGCCAGCGGACTGAGGCAGGTTCAGGCATCGCCGAGTCGAGAGGGTTGAGTCTTTGTTCCTGTAGATCTGACGGGGTGAAAACCGCTCAGAGACCTTTAGGGGAGCACATTTAAAAGTCAGTCGTGTTGTGCCGATGGTTACGTCTTGGCACGGCCATCGTTCTGTTCTGTTCTGTTCATTTATTCAAAAAAAAAAATGGAAAAGAACGTTTAAAACAACTCAGCAAAATTTGGGACCTATTAAAAGTCAAAGACAGATCTCTAACAGATGATGAAGAAGGAAGCTTATCACGTGGCTCCCCCATAAAACAACTGCGTTCACAAAAAGCTAATGAAATGAATATTTGTGTCCAAAACCAGCCACACCGACCCAGGCTTGTGAAGAAAGAAATTACCCGGCGAGATTATTTCCTTTCAACCCAAATGAATGAGTAAATTCGGAGGTTTAACTTATGCACTCATACAATGGAAGCTTTTGTCTTCATTTTTTTATGTTATAGTATGAAGTTCATGTTAGACATGTTAACCATTCACACAATGGAGAAACAGGCAAGTTATGCAGAGAGATCTAGAGCAGCAAATCTGTTTGATTTCTCTGAAAATGAAGATTTTTGCTTGACGTTTTTTGCCGATGTGTCAGTTTTGACGTGTCCCCTTTCACCTGTATCAGGCCTGTCGTTACACGGCGGAGAGGGCTGGGGAGCTTTGAACACACCCATTGTTATTTTGACCTCTGACCTCCTCATGGCTCCACCCACACCTGCCCTCAGGGGAAATACCTGCCGGCGGCGATGTGAGGAAACTCTCAAGACAGAAATTAGAGAGTAGAAACTCTCACAAAAAAACAAGCCACGGGACGTCAGGTAGATTTAATCTCTCGGCCTCTCTCTGGCTCCCTCCTTCTCTCCACATGGTTCGGGGTTAAATCAGCCGGGGCCATTAGGGAATTAAAGGTATTGATTACGAGGCGAGCCGGTTGTGTAGAATGTTTGCTAATGAGAACAAGTAGATGGCCATTGTTTAGTGCTTGTCTCTGGAAAGAGGAGGAGATGAATAGCGGCTCACCCAATTTAGCTCTCAGAGGGCTCGAAGCCAAACGCAGACCAGCATTGTTCGGAGCAGGTGCCATGAATGTAATTTTGTTATTGGATATTGTGAAGCTGGTCTTAAATGTTCGCAGCGGACAGCAGTTATTTGAGCTAAGTGCTAACACCAGCATGCTAGCATGTTAGCATGCTGGTGTTAGCATCTAGGGACAACGCTAACATGTTTACGAACTGTTCGCCATCTAGAGTTTAGCATGAAAGCGTGTGAGTTTGTGTTCCAATATTCACGACAATCCATCCATAAGTTGAGATATTTCACTAAAAAATGACAAATATCGGTCTGCTGGTGGCGTGAGATGGAAAGACGTTTTTTTAAAAACCTTTTTATGGGAATCTATTCGGTACACAACGTTAGATTGATCGCAGACTGTATATAATAAGTAGATTCAGCCACCGCCTTGAATTCAGCATTTTGGCCGTTGCCATCTTTTTTTTTTCCTTCTTCTTTTGGCATTGCCACCTTGGCTTTTCTTTACTAGAAGAAACACGAGAAGGTGGAGCCGAAAACACTGAAAATACTTTTAGGCAACCAAAGACGTTATAATTAACTAACTGTGAGAGGATTAAAGTTGTAAGACCAAAACACAAGACGACGCCCACTCAGGACAACGCCGGGGCAGTGACCCGTCAATCACAAGGAAGCCCCGCCCTTAAGCGTACCCCGCTTCTTTTTGACTCTAAATGGGAGCATCATTTACTAAATGAACATCCTGCTGTATTGAAGAAGACTTAAAACTAGAGATTGAGACCATAAACTTATGTTTACAATGTTTACTGAGGTGGAAAAAATCAATTGAGGATAAGGGTCTTTTTCACTAAGGCAACCTTAGTGAAAAAGACCCTTATGGTCACCTTATGGCTTCACTTTTCACACTCTTGAGTTTTTTTTTTTTTTTTTTTTTAAATTGGCTCTCGATGAGGTATCTTTCCATATCTGGCCAAACTGTTCCTCCAGACTTCTCCAGCGCCGCTGACATTCAGATAACAGGACAACCTGCCACAGTAGACAAACAGGAAGTCCGTCTCTTTGAAAGTGAACGATGATAAATGGAACGCCTCGAGGGTGGTCCGCCCGTCTTTTCAACCCCCGGTCGCCTCGGTATCGAGTCCCCCCTTGGGACTCCTCGGGACACAGACTATTTGGTTTGTCAGTGATGCAGTGTGGCGGCCATTTTTCATCTCTTCCCCGCATTGTTCTGCCCCGGTCTCCAAGGAGGCACTAATTATTCATTTAAAGCTCCGGCTCTTCCCTCTTCCCTCTAATTAGATGGTTAGTCACTCTCCCAGGGCCCCGGGCTGGGGGCATTGATCTCCTCCATCTCAATCTTGTTGTAACACAGCCTCCCCCCCCCCCCCCCCCCCCCCACACACACACACAAATAGACATATTTAAATGACATAAAAGAGGACATACAGATACAGTAAACATGCACGTGATAAACAAGAAACAGTCTCTCTCTCTCCCCCCTCCCTCTCTCTCTCTCTCTCCCCCTCTCCCCCCCTCTCTCTCTCCCACTAGCAAAGTCCGTCTGCTGGAGACAAACACTTCTCTCATTCTGTCCAATAATAAGCTCCTCATTGTCCAACTGTTCCCGTTTACTGGCTGGATAATTTATGATCTCCATAGAAAAGCAAAGCATGAACCCCAACAGAAACACATAATTGCGACTCCCACCTCCTCACAAACAATGCCGGGTTTCCAGAAACGCTCGTCCCCGGGGGGGAGTCGGCGGCGTATTCCCTCCGTTCCTCTGGTGTTTCTGGCCGGGCTAATCACAGGCCGGATGAAACGCGGCAGCTGTATTTGTTTATGTATTTTGAATATGCTGCACTACAAAAGGGGTAATAAATAGAGCCGGGACGCAATGACAGAGAGGCAGAACGTGATGGGGGAGGAGGGGGAGGAAGAGGGGGGGGGGGTGCACATAAACACCGACTGTGATAAGTGTTGTTGGTTTCCTTGATTTGTTGCACTTAGCATTCCTAAGAAGGCGTACGTTCCAAGTGTGTGTGTGTGTGTGTGCGCGCATCAGATCTGACTTGTTAACCTGCTGGCGGGTCGGTGGGAGTGTTTCCGAGGCTTCCCCACACACCTGTTTCAAACGGCGTCGGGCCTTTCAGCCTCACAAAGTGCCGCTTCTCCTCGTTTGACCTCTCGGCCTCAGCGCCGCCTCTCGGGTGCTGGAGCACTAATTACTTTTCCTTTGTTGTCTCTGTTTACGGTGTAATTGGATGTTAATGAAGCAGCGGTGCTGCTGCTTAAGGGAGGATTTTGGCCACGGCGAATGTTACGGTTTATTTTTTTGTTGTTTTCAGTATTTTCTTCTGTCAGACGTACTTATCATCTCTACTGTGGATTCATTTTACTTTCCTATAACTCAGAAGTGATTTCAATGATGTCAAACGGAATCTGAGAATCTGGAATCTCCCAAAAAAAGCTTCCGGGGTAAAAAAACATCAGGATTGAACCGTTGATGCGTTCACACAGAAGACAACGCATGTGATATTACCGAGGTCAACGTGTAACCTTTCTGCTTGAGGATGAGGACTCATGGGAATGTAGTTTGGGCGACTGTGGCTCAGTTAGCAGGTCTGTCTTTCAATCAGAGGATCGGTGGTTCGATCCCCGGTATGTGACCTTGACTTGCTCTGAGTCGCTTTGGATAAAAGCGTCAGCTAAATGTAATGAAATGTAGTTTATATGAAATCAGAACTGCAACTTGCAATCCCATAATGTATTCTCAATTCAGTGTTTTGTCTATAAACTGGAAGAAAATTGTGGAAAAGAATGCCCCTTTGAATTTATCATGGGCCAAAATAACCTGTTTCAATAGCTTGTTTTATTCGAGTCCAAAACCAAAATATATTCAACTTTCTGTCAGACATGTTTACGTATCAGTGCAGAGATAATACCGTAGAAAACTCCTTACATCGAGGACTATAAGTTGCTAAAGTTCTGTTCGGTCCAGCTGTTTTGTTTCTGATCGTTTCCGACTCCGCGGACACGTTTCAGTCTGCGTCGATGATCAATACGCAGCCCTAACGCTGGCGCTCAATGAAATGCGTCTCCGAGCTCTCCCGGCTCTCGTATCTACATTTGTTCAGTGTCATCGCGGCTTCCCTTGTAGATTACGGGATTACAGGCCCGGCTGTGAAAATAGCTTTTGGACTGAAATCCTCCAGTGTTTCAAGTGTGATTATAAAGCCCAGACTTTAAAGGTTCATTGCTCCTTCAGGCTCCTTACCTCATCTTCTGAGTGAAAATATGTGGCCCGCTGTGCCGGGTGGATGCAGGCGAGCGGAGCCTGGCCGCTCAGAGCTAATCTACTTTGAAAAGAGAGGCATTTTAAAGTCCCATTAAAAAAGAAAACATTTCTCTAACTCCTCTCCACCTCCATGCCTTTCTGATTTATTTATTGGCTTTATTTCTCTTTACCCTCTAGATGTCGTATACATTTATTACCCTAATTATGCTTCCTTTAAACCCTCGTTGGTTACGTCCCTTGATGCTCTTCTTTTCTCTTTTCTCCGTCTCTGATGTGTTTGGGGTTTGGGCGGTTTCTCGTTTTTTTCCCCGACACGAGACAGACACCCATGAACTTTGTTGCTTTCGCCGGCTGCCTCCTGTCTGCGTTGCGCTGCGATGCATTGTGGGAAGGCAAACTAACTGCTCTCTCCCGAGCCGAGGCAGCAGGCTGCCAGGTTTGTGATGAATCTGGCTTGTTTAGTCCTCTTGTGTCTGTTTTTTTTTTCTTCTTTCTTCTCCCTCTCCAGCCCTCCCGCTGGGATCTCCTGAGGTTTTTTTCCGAGGTCTGGTCCGGGAACGACTGGAGCATTTGTGCACCTTGTGTTTTCCTCCGTTTCTCCCCTCCGGCTTGTTAAAGTCTGAATTCCACCGACGGCTTTGAAGTGTGTCGAACGTGTTTGTGTGTTGTTTTCTATTTTATTGTGCGCCGGGATATTTGCACTTGTTGCGCCTGCACGGCAGATGTTTTCTGAGCGGCAACACTTTGCTCTGGAGTTTTCATTTCAATTTCACGGCAATTTATTTAAAGAAAAAAATAAAGTGTTTTATAAACGCTGCATGCGGGCAGAGGCCGCCGCCGCCGCCTTCTCCGTCTCCAGTTCCATTAATAAAAAAAAAAGCAACCCGCGGTGCTCTGGTGCGATACGATCCCTCAACCTGCTGCTCCTCAGACGGCCTCTGAGGACAAAGGCCGATCCGCTGACTGTGGCCTGCGATCTTCCTGTCAAAGCAACATGAAAAAGGAGCGCTGCTGCCTTTTAATCTCGCCGTTGAGCCCCCCGCGGTCGGCCTTTTCTCCTCCGCTTTTCCCCCCCAAAAAAGCACCAGCGGTACCTTGGCAGCCTGCCTTGCTCAGAGGGAAGTTGCCGGTTCCCACCCAGGTGTTTATCTCTCCCCCCTCTCCACTTGGCTTAATCCGGTGTACACTTGAGGGCGCGGGCATAAAGGAAACCGCCCCGTCTCACCCTGCGAATGTGAAGGTTCCCGTTACCGCCATGTTTGCCTTCAGCCCGGCGCGTAATCCGGCCCTTTGGTTCTGCGACCGCTAAATGATTCAAACGACCGTTTGTAATCCATTTATAAAGCCTTGCCGCGCTTGTGGCTGCGAGAAAAGGGAATATTGCACAAGATTGAACGCTGGTCTGAGGGCTTTGTCTTCAAGTGCTCCTCGAGTCATCCGCACGAATCGAGGCTGCAGCCAGAATCCCGCCGTTCACGTGACGGGCGAGATCCGGCCCGCTTCATTTCCCGCTCTCCCCTCCCATCACGTTCCCGGTACAGCGGTGGACATTCTTTGCGGAATCTCGAACATTTTCTCCCAAAAGCTCTTACATAAACAGAGAGAATCTGCAGCATGTGTGAGCGTTCGTGTCAGCCTGAAGACGTTAACGCCGGCCCCCCAAACACAGGTCACTGGGTGGCCTCTACCGAGGTTACTGCGGTTCACGGAGGCAGTTTTGAGCGACACTGATGTTATGCATATTCAGATTGCATGCTAATCCTTTTCTTTTTTTCTTCTTCTTCTTCTTTTGCAGAATGCTAATGCATTCCCAAGTGTAATAGCGACACGCACGTCAATTTGAGTGATTTTCGATTTCTTTCTGCCAAACCAAACCCCGTTCGGGCCATTTGTTCGCTCGCCGTCATCAGACGAGCAGCTTTCCGTGTGCACATGTTTGAGGAGAGAAGACACGGCTCCAGAGACGCTCAGTTCTAGGACAGCGTCGGTGTTCAGAACCGGGGGGCCGGGGGTCCTCCAGCTCGTTTGTCAGACTTTGCAACTACCACCAAAGCAGGATTGTCGTTGCAGAGAAATGGGCGGGACATGTGATATCCAACTTATGATCAAAAGTTGTTTACATTTTCTAAAAATAAAAATAAAAAAAAAATCTGATTTTACCTTTTTTTTCCTGCAGTGATTTGATTTCAAGCTCTGAGAAATTTTTCAAAAAGGCTGCGAGAAATTCCATTTATTAATTATTTATTATCCATTTCCGTCGGTCTCTGAGCTGTGTGTGAAAGTCGGTTCATAACTCGTGTCGGTAAAAGAACGAGGCGGTTTTGTAACGCCACGTGCTTCTGGTCGTTGCGTCCACGTTGTGACTCCGAGCATCGGCAACTATTTTGGACTCGGCCTTTTCTGCCCCTCTTGTCTTTTCCTAATGAGCATGTTTGCACCCTCCGGTCGGATGACACAAAATTCCAGTTAGACTGAAGAGCCTTGGGCGCGGATTTTTTTTTTTCAGTACTTGCAGTGAAAATAACTCACAGATTGTGCGTTTACTTCTGTTTGTCAAACCCGTTTCACCTCAAAACATGGGAATGAATTGAGAGCAAGCCTGTTTTTAAAAGTCTGTACCTGGTTGGCACCTTCTGAGCTGTGACCTTGAATTGAAAGGCGTTGGGAGTGTTGGATCCATGAACGATTGCATAGCATATCGATAAATACACAGCGGATTGGTTCTGAGAAGGCGTCGACATCCGTCTTCCGTCTGTACGCTCTGTGATCCAACTGAGATTGTCGGCCTATTTGTGTCATGCTTCCCCAGGTCTCAGCGAACAAACGTTTTCATGTTGGGTAGTTGTTGATGTGATGGGCCGCAGCAGCTGTCGAAAGCAAATCGGGTTATTTAAAACAATAAAACTCTACCTGAGACGTGGGAGTATGTCGTTGCTGCTTTAAATGTTTTATGAAAGTTTTTCTCATGTTGCATTCCTGAGAAAAACTTTATTATTACAACAAAGTTATTATCGCCTCAATATCATTGTTCTTGACTAAAAGCTGTTTTAATGATGCCCGAAGGTGTTGGACTCGCTCCAGATGTTCCTATGGGTCCAATGCCGGCTTTTTTCTCTCCATTTATTGGCACATCAAACTCCCACACACACACACACACGTGCGCACACAAACACACTTGCACACGCACACGTGCACATACACACACTTGCACATACACATGCACACACACAAACACACTTGCACACACACACACACACGTGCACATACACACACACTTGCACACACACACACACACTCTCAAACACACACACTTGCACAAACACACACACACACACACACACAAACACACTTGCACACACATACACACACACACTCACACTCTCTCACACACACACACATGCACACACACACACACACGCACACACAAACACACACACATGTGCACACGCACACACACGTGCACAAAACTCACACACACACACGTGAACACACACACATACACACGCACATGTGCACACGCACACACACGTGCACACACTCACACACACACACTTGCACAGACACAAACTTGCACACACACACACGTGCACACACACACATGTAGAAAACATTATGTTCCTAAACTGATGTGACTCACATCTGACAGTTTACATTGTCTAGATTCCAGTTCTCTCTCTCTCTCTCTCTCTCTCTCTCCCTTTCTCTCTCTCTCCCTCTCTCTCTCTCTCTCTCTCTCTCTCTCTCTCTCTCTCTCTCTCTCTCTCTCTCCCTTTCTCTTTCTCTCTCTCCCTCTCTCTCTCTCTCTCTTTCTCTTTCTCTTTCTCTTTCTCTCTCTCTCTCTCTTTCTCTCTCTCTCTCTCTCTCTCTTTCTCTTTCTCTCTCTCTTTCTCTCTCTCTCTCTCTCTCTCTCTCTATGTCTCTCTCTCACTATGACTCAAACATTCACGTGCCCTTCACCCTCCTCCTCCTCTTTTCTTCAGGGGCCACATTGTTGGCTCGGTTGTTTCGGCAAATCTCGGCAAATTCACACCAAACCATTCAAACCGAATACTTTTTGAGTTTGTCACCACCGCTCGTTCTTCGGGAGCTACGAGGCAAAGTGTGCGGCACAAACATGATTACAAAGCCTCGACAAAGGCGCATGAGGGTTGAAGGCGTGCTCGCATCCCCTGCAATTAATCTATGGGGGGAAATCCTGCATGCGATAATCCAGAGGATAAAAACACCCTTTTGTTTATAACCGTCATATGAGGACAGCTTGCATCTGAGTTGCTTGTGCGTCACTAACTTTATTTGTCACCCTCCTCTTGTCTTCCCGACAGTGCCCGGCAACTTGGGCTGCTTCAAGGACAGCGGTGACCCGCCGACCCTGTCCGGCACCAGCGAGACCTCCAACAAACTCACCATCCAGAACTGTATTAGCTTCTGCAGGAAGCAGAGGTACAAGGTGAGATTTTGAACCCGGGGTGGAAATGCACGAACTAAAGCTTCCAGCTTCTAAAGGGGGAAAACATTCAAAACATTGCAAACTATTGACTCCTTCATCTCCCCTAATTGGACGTAGAACAAGTCACCAGTCAGTTGCCAGTTACTTGCCTCAAATGGACACGAGCTGGCACAAGCAATAGTCAAGCTTTTATGTAAATCATCTGCGTTTACTGGCAATTTCCTGACAGTTATCGCCGCGGTGCCAAGTGCCGTCTATACTCCCTTTATTCAGCCATCAAACCTCCCGTTTCAAAACCGACCGGCGGAGGACAAATCATCGCGGCAATCGAGGCTGACAGCGGGAAATGAACGGTTATTAGCCCACTGGGCACCTCCTCCTCACTCCTCTTCATCCTCCCCCTCATCATCTCTGTCTGCCATGCCCATTGTCCCGGCTATAAACAGCGCCAGGTGTTCATTTTCTGTCACAGCAGATCCGGTTCAGCTCCGTCTGCATTGACAGATACTGACAACCCCCCCCCCCCCCCCCCGCCACAATTCAGCAGATGTTACAGGATGTGGCAGCTGACCCGCCCACCCCCTCTCGGATCGCCGCCGCCCTCGATGCTCACGTGAGCCATCGGGTGCCTCGGAGGTTACGCGTCCCTCGTGACTTTCCCACAAAGAGTTAGACGGCAATCCGTCGCTTGTTTGCTTCCCGCCAACGAGCATCCACGTCGGCGTTACTTCATCACACAGAGTAATGCAACAAGGACGCAGCTTGATAACGTCTTGGCGCGAGCCGGAGTTCCATAAATTCCCATTTCCCATGACAAAAGGCGGCAGAGTGGGGAAATGATGCAGCACCTTCAGTCGCGTGAATTCATTCGGGGGCCCGGATGCGGGACAATGGTGTCCTTTTTGAGACAAGGACAATAGCTCTTTTGAGAACAAGCAGCCAGCGGTGGCGAGGTCGTTTTTTTTCTTTTTTCCGACGTCTCGCATTCCCACCGCTCCGGCGCCTTCAGGAGCGGTTTGCTCGCAGTTCGGACGCGAGAGATGGATTGGTGCTATTTCTGTGAGGTTTATTCTCTGTGCGATGTGTTTTGAAAGAGGCCTTCTAATCAGCCGAGAGGTCGCGCTCTTCCAGACTCCGATCACAGCGTCTTGTAATCATGGGAGAAAGATCGGGGCATTTTAGGGAACTGTTGACTAAGTGTTACCACACATCCAGCTGATATGAGTCAAACAACCCATAAAATCACTTTTATTTGAATGTGTTTGAAGTTTGTGAGGTAATCATGTTTAGTTTTATAGGGAGAACAATTCAACTTTTTTTAGAGACAGTATCCAAAATGTCCTCGTTTCATCCACAAACTTTGTCCCTCAGCCGGGCAACCACGCCAAATGGGTTCATAATGCAATGCATTATGGGACGTCTCACCCAAAGTTTGTTTTGATATGCTGATGCGGCGATTTGCATAACGCCTTTTTGTTGTTGTTGTTTTTTTTTTTGCAGCTCGCCGGCATGGAGTCCGGATACGCCTGTTTCTGCGGCAACGAAGTGGACCAGCGTGATCGCGGCGAGTCGCCGAGCATGGAGTGTAACCACGTTTGCTTCGGCGACCACACCCAGCCCTGCGGCGGAGACGGCTGGGTCATCATCTTCGACAGTGAGTGTTGACGCTGTGATCTTTTCACATCTGTGCTGATTTAGTATGAATTCTGGGGCGGAAGTAGGTTTCTTCCCCTTTTTTTCCCTGTAAAAGGGTTTTCGCTATTTTTTGGGGGAGGTTTTTCCTGATCCGATGTGAGGTGCCGGGACAGGGATGTGGTATGTGTACAGATTGTAAAGCCCTCGGAGGCAAATTTGTATTTGCCTCCGAGGTGACAAAATAAACTGAAAAAAAACTGAAGGGGGAATAAAACAAACTTTAACTGTGGAGTTTCCAAAGTAATTAAAGGTAAATCAATTGTACACAAACAGTAGTTCCTTCAGTAGAAAAAGTAACAATCGGCATTATTAATATTGTCGTATACCTACAACCTTCCATAATTATAATGTATAATATTTGACATAATTATTGTCTTTTGGAGGTGATGCCACTCTGGTGTGTCGGCTTGATGCCATAACATGCTGGGACATGATGTCTGTTACCAGCGACCTCATGAGACCAAAGAAAACCCAGTTATCATCCGGCCCAACACCTTCTAAGCTGACCTCCTCTCTTTCCTTGTGCTCCTCCTTCCAGCTCGAGTCGGGGCCTGCGGTGGAAACTACTCCGCTCCGTCCGGAGTGATCTACTCCCCCGACTTCCCCGACAAGTACGGGGCGGGCCGCGTTTGCTACTGGACCGTCCACGTCCCCGGAGCCTACGCCATCCTCTTCAACTTCACCTTCTTCGAGATCTCCGACCAGACGGACATGGTGGAGCTCCTGGACGGCTACACCAACCACGTGGTGGCGCGCTTCGACTGGCGCAGCCCGCCGAGGGAGCTGGTGAACGTCACGGGCGACTACGTCATCCTGTACTTCTACTCGGATCGCACCAACCAGGCCCAGGGATTTGCTCTGCTTTACCAAGGTAGGGCTTCACCTGCTGGGAAAGGTTACGTAGCATGAAGGAGGGGTTTGTAGAAGGTGCTAACTAGAACCATAAAGGGTTTGTTGGCTTATCCCCATAAGAGAACCCTATTTGATTCCTAGTTGGATCTTTTAAAGAGCTTCCACCTGAAACCCTTTCAGAGGGTTCTACCCAGAACCCAATATAAAGGGAACTATCTAGAACCATCTGTGAAAAGTTATACCCAAAACCCCCTTTGAGAGGTTCCACAGAGAACCCTTCTGTGGTGTCATGGGCTCCAATCCGAAAATATAGGAAAATATCCTGGATAGAACCTCCAGAGAGGGTTCTGGGTTCTTCTAAGGGGTTTTATCAAGAACCCAACCAGAGGTTTCTACAGAGAACCCTTTTAGATTTAAGCGTTTTTATCAAGAACCACCCAGGGGTTTTTCACTGAGAACCCTTTTAGATTTAAGGGTTTTTATCAAGAACCACCCAGGGTTATTTCACTGAGAACCCTTTTAAATTTAAGGGTTTTTATCAACAACCCTTTTTATATTCCAAGGGTTTCATCAAGAACCCACCTTTTCGGCGACTGTGGCTCAATGGTGGGCAGGGTAATCCATGCGAAACTCTTCTTCCAAAAAAGGGTTTTTTGGAACCCTTAGTCCCATGAAGAACCCTTGAAATCCCCTTTCTTTGAAAAAGGGTGTGAAAATATAATTATTAAAATGTTTGGTTTGAGTTCGAGCAAACATCCTGAACAGCACCCACCCATTATATCCCCAGACAGCAACATTTGCATAATCAGGTGCGTTGTGGCTCACCGGCTCCATGATGGAGTTTTGCATGGCAGCCCTGGTTTCGTGGACTAACGCCTGTTAGCTGTGGCGAGGCAGTTGTCACGCCACTGGCGGGCCCTTTTCTCTTTTCATTTGCTAGTCAATGTCTCACAGCCCTCGGGTGATACTGCATATTTAAATAATGCTTTTTTTTTTTTTTTTTTTGGAACTCGCTCTCTTATCAAGCTGCAGCAGGCTGCTGTGCTTCTCCCGAGTGCTCCTTGGTGGATTGCACAACGGGTTTTGATGCCACCTACATACAAAACACCTCTGATCATGATTTCACTGTAGCGCCGACACCATCGCTCACAGAGAGACCTCACAGCAAATAATCTTTATCTCTCTCCAGACTAATGTGGAAAAAAGAAAAGCTGCCCTCCGTTGTTTTTCTATTACCGTATACGTTCTCTCAGGCAGAGAGCGTCTCTGCGTGAGGAGTCTGAATGCACCAAAATACAATTGAATAGATTAATTTCGGGAGGCTTGATAGTGGAGGTGACATTCAAGCTCACAGCTCGCTACACTGGGAGGCAATCTGTCCTCGCACCTCCTCCCTCTCTCTCTCTCTCTCTCTCCGCCTCCGTTTGTAATGCCCTGTCATTTTTATCGCCGCTGGCGTTATAGTAAAAACAATATGGGAAGGTCACGATCCTCTGACCTCTGGACAGGCGCGATCCTTTACCGCTCACGTCTCGGTTCTTGTTTTGCGTGAAGCATCATGTCGCCGAGAAATGGAATCGCTATATGAGAAAAAGGTCACCTCCTGAAGTAATAGGTTTTTTTTCAGAAAGATAGAGATAGAAATACACAGTGACTCGGGTGCAGAGACAGCTAATAGAAACTCCAAGAAAGACAACAGCCAAACAAAGTTAAAGTCGAAGTAGCGGCACTAAATACATCTTATATCTCCTCTGTGGCACGCTGAGCGGTCGAAGCAGTAATTTCAGAATAAATGCTCACAGATGACGGCGGAGCGTTTCGGCTGAGCCCGGGTTTGAAGCGTGGTATTTTGTTTGCAAATGGGGAACATGTGGGAAGTTCTGGGAACATCGCAGTCAGGTTGAACTGTTATGTGAATAAGGAGTGAGGGGGGGGGGAATCCCACACCGATTCAACATCCAACCACCATTCATGGAAGACTGGAACCGGCCTGGATCAAATAATATCTCAAATTAGTTTTGGGTGATTTAACCAAGGTTGGACGCAGGATGGGTGGGTTTAACTGTTTTAACCGTTTGGAGTGCAGTAACTCTTCCTGCCACTAGGGGGTCCTCTTAAAGTTTCTGGCGACGAGTTTCTTCATAAGACATTTTCACGAAGCTCAGAGCAAAAGACTCAAGACAAGAGGAGCTATTTTTTTTTTTACAGCTGACAAAACAAATCATCACACATATATATCATCAATTTTACTGCTTTATCCACCAATGGCCACAAAGACGATGTTTATTCATACAGTATTTATGGCAGTTTATTGTAAAGCTGACACATTTTCTAAAAGCATATGTTGAGTAAACCGCCAACTTTTTGTGTTTTCGTGAGCTCAATGGATTCAACATCAAAACATGCTTTTATAAAAGCCTGTTGTCCTTGTTCTCCTGATTGTGAGCAGGCCCTTGTGCCTCGGACTTCTCTCGTCTAGTTTTAGCACTGAAAGGATTTTCGTGAACAATTACTCTTTGACAAAAAAGCATACTGTAGGCGTCCTAAAGTAAGGAGCGGCATGTCTCCCCTAACCAGGCTAATTAGGAACAACTTTCAGCTCCAGGATGCTTTGAGAATCCGGCGCCGTTTGGAATATCTTCATTATTTCTGCTTTCATACTCACTTGAAAGAGATGTGAACTAATCCATTCTTTGTGAGATGTGTCCGGGGACGAATTTGAAACTAATGTTATCTTATCCTACTTCTAGATGACTATACAATCACAGATTGCTGATAGATTACTGAAAAGTTGCTCTCCACCGAGCCGCACTGCAAATTAACATGTCAGGAAAACAATAATGAAAGAGTCAAAAGTGTGACACGCACACAGTTCGTGTTTTTCTCAGAAGCAGGAAGAGAGAAAAAACTCTCAAAATCACACAGTGATTTTTAAATAAATCGCGTCTATGTTTAGGAGGAATAAATGAAAGGCAGAGGAGATGTTATTTAGGATGCTGCTTCCCTCCGGGAACACATAAAGGAGTTGAAATAGCGCGCGCGCTCTGCATGGCGCTGTTGTGTTTTATGAAGCGAAACTTTCCCACATCTGGTGCTGAGAGCAGCTCTAAAACAAACCCAATTTATTGCAAAACACTTTTTTTTATTTTTTTTTTGTGAAGGATGTCTTCTGCAGCGGACGGAGAAGCACTCAGCGCCACATGTTTACGGCACGCGAGAGGGTTCTTTTCTTTTGGAAAAGTCGATCCGCTTCTTAACAAACGCGGTTAATATGAAATAATATCGCTCGCGACCCAACAACGTGACGTATGGCGCTGCGCGCGCGGCCCCGGGTTTTACCCACGGGGGCAATTAAAGGGGCGTTAAGTGAGATGTGTCCTCAGCTTGTAGAAATTACATGGCAGAGTTTCCTCTTCTGGGGCCCTGGCGCAGCGTGCGCAGCGTAGCCCTCCGCGAATAATACATGGAAATATAGTCCCATTCTTAAGAGGCGATGAAGTGGAGCAGTAGTCCAATATTCAGATTCAACTTTATTGTCATTGCACAGAGTACAACGAAATGTAGTTTAGCATCTCCAAAGTGCAATGCATTGTGGGGGATAAATACAATGTAAGACAGTATAAACAGTGGATATGAAGATATATACAGTCTCTCTCTCTCTCTCTCTCTCTTATATATTTGCACACTTGTATATATATAAGTGTGCAAGTATGTATAGACATTGGAGGAAGGTGTCTGGTGTGTGTGTGTGTGTGTGTGTGGGAGGGGTTGGTGCAATGAAGTGTATAAATAATATTGATCAGAAGACTTTATTACTGGAGTTTATAACAAATGTTCATGCATAACAAGATGAATAATGTGTTTCCTTCATGTGTTTCCTTCTATAATGAAAATGGTAGGTTGTTTGCCCCTCCGTCCATCTTCACCCTTTTTCTTTTGTTTTATGCGTCACCATTCATGGATAATTAAATGCAAATTACACAGAGCTAAACAAAGACTCGCTGTTCACACTCGTCAGTGATTGTAATAAAAGTAAATGTCGTGGCGCTGAGCAACAGCTTTTTGGTTTTCTTCTGATTGACAAATATGAAATAGTTTTAGTGAATTTTAGTTTCAGTTTCGGTTCACCGCTCTCCTCTGCATTGTTTTTCCTTTTCTTTGTGTAATAAGGTGATTACAGAACAAGTGAAGACAATTACATGGACACGTAAACAGCCAAAGGAGATTATACAAAGTACGACAAAGACAAATGAGAAAAACAAATCTGCATTGTTCCTGGTCACATGTGGGCAGCTGTTTGCATGAGCGAACCCTCCCAGGCCTCACTGCATGCTACCTGACGAAGTTACCAGCGATCTCGGGAACATAGTGGAGCACTCCATTTTTTTATCCGTAATGAGAGTGAATATTCTCCTGAACACTCCCAAGTGAGTGCGAAGGGTTCTGCTTGACGCTTACTCTTTGTTTCCCCAGCGCTGAGAAGCCAAGACACCCGAACAATGGAGGCCGAGGGAGACAGGGAGGACGAGGCCGGCGACGTCTCCAGCACGCTGGGGCCCCGGCTGGCCGGCGGCGGCGGCGTCACCGAGAGATCCAACAGCACCTCCAACGGACGCTCCTCCCAGATCCTCTACGTGATCACGTCCAGCCCCGGGAAACCGGAGCACAACATGCCAGGTCAGTGGGCTGGACGCGGCGAGACCACCGGCCACAGCGCTAGTACGTTAACACCCACGATGCACTGCACCTCTGTCGACGCCTCTGCAGGCATGTTGTCGTTGGAGGCTTCGAGGAGTCTCATTGTGCATGACCTGGTTTCTCTGGAAGTATTAGCATCTCAGTTTGAGCTTCTGGAAGCTTTGGTTCAGAGTGATTTCGCATTAAAGTGATTCCACTTGACGCTTGTTTTTGTTTTTTCTCCCCGTCTGGGACTCACAACCGAAGTTACTTTCGGGTCCCCCTGCTGATCACAATCAGGCCTCTTGTCGAACCTGTTTTACGGCTTTCTTCAGACATCACTCTTTCCAAAAACGCTCCGTCTCAAAGGGCCATCTGACGTACTTCCAGATGTGCACTGAGAATGCGTCACCATTGCTCGACAATTTGCTGGCTGAACACCGCTAACAGGTGTTCCCGGCAGCGCCTGCATCATCAATCTGCAATCCTCACTTTGTTTTATTCACCGTGGTTCCACATGTGATGACGTGTTCCTGTGTTGCTGCCTCTCTGCAGTGTGGACCATCTACGCCCTGGCCGCGCTCCTCATCCTCACCGTCATCGCCATGGTGGCGAAGCTGCTGCTGCACATCACGGTCAAGTAAGTGTGAGGGTGTGCACGATCAAAAGTCAGGGAAAGAAAGATGAAAGAGCAGTATGAGATTCACACATTTGTTGAATTTTCACGCAGTTATTTAGTGTTTTGAAAACAAACAAAATGAGAACATTTCATAATTTAAGTTTGAGATTCCCCTCATTGTAGCAACACAATAATTACTAGTAGAATAAGACTCTTACCTTCAAATTATTAGTATTGTTTAATCATTTTCTTTAAGTAAAATAACTTTTTTTCCTTTTTCAAAAATGAAATATAAGTTTATATATTCTCAGCTCTTTTTTCTGTCTTTCAATTTTGTGTTATTCCCCTTAAAATGATTTGAATGCAAAGAATTTGGTCCAAAGCCAAGTTTTTGGTGAACATGATGCCCTTTCCCTAAAACACTGTAGTAGACAAATGGCTCATTAAATAATTATTTTTATGATTACCATTTTATCAACTTAGGTGAAGTTGCTGATTTGAGGTGAATTAAATTAATTATAATTTTTTTTAAGTGGAAGATTATAAAGCCTACACAAGCTTCCACCACTGTCATTAGTTAGTGTTTAATAATTAAATAATTAATAAAATAATTAACCAGGCATGGACAGAGTGACTCTCTTAGTAAACCACTGTCTTCCCACGATGCTCTTTTCTAATTCCTCTGTTCCTCCTCCTCCCTCCTGTCATTCCTCTCTTCCTCCTCCCCACCTCTTCTCCTCGTTCCCCCTCTCAGGTCTCCGAACATCCCGACGGTCAGCGGGTCCGACAGCTGCAGCCAGAGCACGGCGTCCTCCGAGCCGTGGATCATCCTGTACCGGCCCTCCACCATCTCCCTCTTCAAGAAGAAGCTAAAGAACCACCACGGCGACCTCAGCCCCCTGGTGGGCAACTAGCGCCACTGCAGCGCTCCACCGTTGACGCTAAACGCTACCGCCATCCCACCACCGTCAGACAATGAAACTATATGAGGCGCTACGCCGACCAACCACTGAGTGGCTAATGACAACTGACTGAGTGACAGCTAATTAATGTCCCGTGGGGGCACGCCCATCCCGCTCGGCACTGAAGGGGTGATGGGGGTGGGCGGGGCTGTCAGTGACCTCAATGTGGGACAGGAGAGCGATGGAGTGGATGGAGGACGATCTGCAGCTCTGACAAAGAAACGAGGGAGCTTTTTCCTCTTTGGTTCCACGGATGTCCCTATCGATCAGCACACCTCCAAAAAAAAAAACTTTCCCGACTGCAGAGGGGAACAACAACAGAATAACGGCTAACTTCACCGTTCAGTTTAGAGTGCAGGGAGGTTCACCTCCTTCCTGGTGCTTCAGAGTCACGAGCATCGAGAAGAGGACGGAGACGGGGAGTCTTTGATGCACACACACACACACACACACACACACACACACACACACACACACACACACACACACACACACACACACACACACACACACACACACACACACACACACACACACACACATACACACTCACGTGGTGTTACTCAGCTTACCAGTTTTGTATAAACTCTTCTAACTGCCTCATGCGGACGACTAAACACTTCCGGCCAAAAAAATCCTCCCATCCAAAGAGTTATATATTTATTTGTCTTTCTGATTCCATATGCAAGCATTCTAATGTTTCCTCCTTGATTTGTTTTGACTCGACAACTCGCTTTCTGAGGAGAGGAAAAGGTAGATATCACAGCACTTTGGGGATGAATCACTCGCTGCAAAAATGAAAAGATCACAGAGAGAGAGAGAGAGAGAGAGAGAGAGAGAGAGAGAGAGGGAGATCGTTCGCCCACTCGTTCGGCGCCCGGGCGGAGAGATAAGCGGCGTCGCTCACGGAGGGGGTCGGGCGGTGCAGTGTGCAGACAAACTGCCATTTAGGGAGGCTCGGGAAGATCTGAGGGCTTCTTCTGCTGGGTTGTGGGTGGGAGTCTTTCCGGTTTGATGGTGTTCAAGTGCCTTAAGGATCTCCTGCTCTCTTGTCTCAGCTGCATCACATCTGGTTCTTTCACGGGTCTCCCCTCTCAAGAGGCTGCACTTCAACAAAATCAGCGTGTTTCATTCCATTACAGGATTTCCACCGATTTTTAAAAAATGTTAAGGAAAAAAGGAGGAAAAAGAAATGATGCCACATCTTGTACAGTGATTGAAAGCATTATATTTTAGTATTTTTTTTGTTTTTTGTACACTCAACTGAACACCTCTCCAGACTGGATCTTTTACATCTTTTATTACATGATGTTTGTTTGTTTTCTTTTCTCCAAAAATGAACGCATCGCCTTTTGGGACAGAACTCTCCATGTGGTAACGGACGAGGCTTTAAAGGAACATCTGTGTTTCTCATTGTGTGCTCTTATGTGTAGTCTTGGACATTTACTGAACATATTGTTCACATTAAGTTGTCTTTTGATTACAGGGGGGGGTGAATAGTGTATATTATGTAATTCAGTGTGGGAATGACATTTATGTCCGCTCTTTAATTTCGTGTCTCGGCAAAGCATTGGAGAGACACGTCAAAGTACTTCCACGTCAACTTGGCTTCAAGGTGGAATGCATTTTTTTTGTTCTCCCTCCCCGTAGACAGCAGTAAATTGCTTAACTTTTCTACAAGACGCTGCAGACCTGCAGGTTTTACTTGTCAACTTGATTTCAGGCCAAAAAGGTTGAGCGCGAACAATACACCCAAACCGAAATACAACCAAAAGCACTCAATGGGTACAATGCACAAGCTGTCAGCAGGTTTGTAGCTGTGACGGGTTTTCTGTGCATTGCTGTGACATTTAAACAACTTGAGAAAGGTCAAAAATCCACTAGTTCTCCAATGGCATAGCAATTGGCCTTTTCCTGTCTCGGGACTGGATGTTTCTGCAGACGGTCAACTCGGAAATCTTCCGATTTACAGACGGGACAAAGGAAAGAGAGGTTTGGAACGCCAGTGCACTTAGATTTGCTCCTGCTTACAACATGACATAGTACTTATTCACCAATGCATTCGGTTTCAGTGCAAAGAGGGAAAGAAAAAAAAAAGGAAACATACTTTGTGCCTCAACCTGACAGCACTTGAGACAAAAAAGGTCATTTTTTACGACATAATGCCGCAACACTGTGGCATTCATGTCAAAATATTTATGGTTTTCCAAGAATCGGGACAGACTTTGAGGCGCATTCGAAAATGAAAAAAAAAAGACGGAAAACCTTTCTTTCCCAATCAGACGTTTGAGAAAATGTGACTGCGCTACAGTCGGCCTGTCTGCCTGACTGTAACTCTTGTTAATTATTGCAAGACAAGAGCACATGCCCCTTGGTCTGTGATGTGCAGAGCCGCCCATGCGTAGAGAGAGAGGGGGGAAAAAAAGATGTGAGAACGATGGGAAATTACTGCGCGTTGAAATCAAACACTAGCTAACGAAATCTGACAGTTCAAATCTAACACGGCCCTACTTGTTTGGACGGCCCGGCGAATTATGCAGACTCCCATCTTCTGTCTCGTCCTCCAGTCAATCGGAGGGAGGAGGGGTGGGGGGGGGTGGGGGGGTGGGAGGGAGGAGGGGGTCCACGGGGTCGGTGGAAACGGTCTTTCCGTCGACGTGAAAACATCGGAGGCCCCGTGGGAAACGATCCGGACACATTGTTTTCATGCAATTGTAAATAGCAAAAAATAGTGAAATGTTTAATTTATACAGTAAATTATTGTTATTTTGTATGTGAATGGGGTATAATCTATCTTTTGTATAAGTGAAGTATCTTTGTAGTTTATTTAATGTGTCCTGGTTGCAAAATAAACACTGTATGCATGTTTCTTAAAGCTTGTGGTGTGCTCGTTCTTTTGTTTAGTTTACACCCGCTTTTCATTTCATAATTGCACACAATTCATTTTACGGACCCGAGTGGTTAGAAAGCAGCTAATCCCGATCACTTTTCCATTTGGAACCTTCCCATGCAGCGTTTGCATGGTGGGACATCTGCAACCCTCTTTTCCTTTCTTTTCCTCTGTGCAGCTAAATACTTATCAGATATGCGAAATGACTCCCAGACTGTTTGCAGATGCACACACACGGAGAGAGGATTTGGTGTGCCATGTGTAACCCATTGGTTCCCCCCCGGGAGGAGGTCAAGCATGCAACCTGCACATTTCGGGGTGGAAACGGCAGGAGTTCGGCTTTTACGACTGAAACGCCGTGAAAAAAACAACAACAAACACGGAGGGGCCGTGTAATAAGCTGGAACACACGAGATGCTTTGCCATGAGGACTTCTTAATTCATGAAAGGTGTTTCTGCGCTGCTTTCATCAAGCGTTCGCTCTGAAAGCAGCAGCGTGTGCTCGCTATTTGTTGTTGGCAGGACAACTGATCCTCCAGAAGGTTTGCAGGCCAAACACGCTCGTGTGGAAGTGCATGTGCAGTGCATGTGCCAATATGGACCCAACCAATAGGTAAAAAGGGCCCCAACCAATAGGTAAAAAGGGGCCCAACCAATAGGTAAAAAGGGGCCCAACCAATAGGTAAAAAGGGACCCAACCAATAGGTAAAAAGGGACCCAACCAATAGGTAAAAAGGGACCCAACCAATAGGTAAAAAGGGACCCAACCAATAGGTAAAAAGGGACCCAACCAATAGGTAAAAAGGGACCCAACCAATAGGTAAAAAGGGGCCCAACCAATAGATGCAAAGGGCACCAAATGCATGCGGGGGGGCACCAATATGCAGAAAGTCATGATGCATTTATGGGAGCCTCTAGCATGCAGGGCATCCTAAAGACAACAGTCATTTATGGGTCGACAATGTCCATTGACTTGACTTGCGGGATATGGAGGCGCCCCGGGAGCAACTGGGGGTTTAGTGTCTTGCTCAAGGACACTTCCTCAGGTGAACCAGGGATCTCCCCATGAGCTACAGCCGACTCCAGAAAAAGCACCGAGCACGCATTTTAGATCAGTCGAACTCTTCGGTGCAGAGTACGTCTCAGGTGTTCCTCGTTAAATTGTGTGAACGTAACATAATTGTTTTCTACTCCTACCTTTTCGGAAACAAACGTTGGGCTTGGCTCTGCATCGTGTTTTCTTGGCCTTTTATCGTGTCTCATCTTACCAGAGCGGCATCCAAGAGGGCACTTTAGCTGTGTTTTTCCCTTCTTTTGGATGAGGGCACCACAGGGGGGCAAGCCCCGACATAAACCTGCTATTGGCCTCAGGTCACTTTGAGATTGTTTCATCTCCTGTTGGAAACACACACATCCCAGTACAGGAAACTAGAAGCAGACAATTGTTAATGCTCTTCCTCCCTCTACTGGTGATATGATGTTTGAGCATGTTCCCCCAATAATGATGCTCGGCGCCAACGGTATCCATTTCTGCTTGCTAGGGTAGTCAAAATATAATTTCTTTGTATAGAATTTTGCAAAATAATCAGAATGAATGTTCTCTTCTGTTATCCATCCAACCACAGTAAGACATCACGTCTCTGTGGCCTTCTACGCTCCCTCCCATTGCCCTTCAAATGTTTTGTTTTTTTCCCCTCTCTCTAAAGCAATTGTGAAGCTGAAACATTAATCCAGTAGCGAGACACGGAGACTTCTCATCCCTCCTCTGGGTCCATGTGAAAAAGCCGTGGCCCATTTTCCTCCCACAGCCGAGAAAAAGAGCGATGTAAACGGATCCCTTTGAACCCGAGTCGACCAGTAATTAAGGCAACAAAGGGACAATACATGGCCGTGTCTGGTTACTGTCGGAACGAGAAAGTGAGAAGAATGGAAGACAATATCTGCCACTTTCTGCACTTAGGGTGCTGAAGTCAGGTAGATTAGGAGAGAGCCTGTCCTTGATGGATTCCTGTATTGTCGAACTGTGTGAAAGAGGCTCGCTGGCTGTGCAGGAACTTGCCTGTTTTGATCCGCCTCGCTCTGCAATATCGCCCATGACCCTGCTGCGATTAGGGCACGCTCATGCCCTTCAGTGGTTTTGGGTGCATGCTTTGGCCTGTTTATGGCTTGAGATTTCCCTTCTATTACTGGAGCTGTTTATATATAACGTGTATCCACTCCTGCATCCAGGACAGCAGATTAGTGCTGAATAATAATAAAAAACATTAAGATGTTCTATAATCATTTAAGCCATTTATCAGGCAATTACTGGCTCCAGCTTTCTTAAATATGAGGACTTAGCGTTTATGTAACTGTAGAGCGGGGACGCAGATGGCAGAGCTGGTTGGCCATTCATTGTGATGGTGACTTGATTCTCACTCCATCTGTCCACATGCCAAAGTGACCCTGAATAAAGCACTCAACCCCGAATTGCTGTTATTTTATAAGAATCAATGCAAATGAATGTAAGGTAATAATATATTTGATTTCTGGTAAAGAAGGGGGATGTATCACCATTATTTGACATGTTATACACTATTTATCAATTAATAAAAAAACAATGTGCATGGTTCATCTAGTTGCATCTCTTCATTTAGAATAATAACTCAGATGAGGCCTCTTGGTAGCTTTATGATAATAAGTAAACGAATGAGGCAATTTCATCCCTATGAATTATTATAGTTCCACGTACCTCAAAGGTCCTGAAAATGTTCACATGTTTCACTGTACTTCTAATTATTAACGCATTAATGTTTTCATCACTTTATTGTTGCAGCAGGTAAACGTGGGGCTTACTAACTGTTTTATATGCTGCTCGCTATAATTTTTGATTTTCCCATCAGTTATTAGTTCACTATGTTTTGTATTATTAATCTGAATCCACAAAGTAACTCAAGTTGTCAAATAAATGTAGCGCAGTAAAAAGCTTAATATTTCCCTCTGAAGTGTAGTAGAGTATTAGTACATAAAAAGTAGCAGAACATGTTATACTGTAGTTATAGTGAGGAACAATATTCAAATATGTTCAAAATACACCCCCCAATATATTAACAAAATGCATATGTATGGATACATATACAACAAATAGCCTATTAATATATATATATATATTATTAAAATGATTTAATTTTAATTTTGATATTTTATAGGCTAAATACCTTTTACTGTTGCACTAGTTTTGTGTTAGATTATACTTTTTAAGTGGATGTTTTTTAATTATTTTATGCCTCCATATTTATTAGAGCATGTCAAATAATATTTTCATTGCCAACAATCGCTTGTAAATGTAATAGTTGTGTGAAATGCACGATTATTAACCCGAAACTTGAAACACCCCGCGGGACTCCTGCAGAGCGTCCGTCGCATGTGAATGACGTCAGAGCGTCGAGCAGTTTCGTAAGCAGCCAACATGGCCGCATCCATGAGACCTCTGCTCCGGAGGGCGATCCGTTATTCTCACAGAAATATCAGCGTTGCCGCTGCTGGAGTTGCTGGTCGGCCGGGTTGCTGTCGCTGTTTCGGCGATGTTGCCGGAGACAGAAACACACACTTCGGCTTTGAAACGGTGCCCGAGAGCGAGAAGGCGAAGAAAGGTGAGCTTCAGGAAAGCTGCTCTCCGATCCGTCCTGTAGCAAAGCGGAGGTTCATTGAGAAATCTCTTAATTTAAAAGTTCTTCGCCTCTCAGTGAATGCATATAGCAAAGTGGAGCGGGACGTCACGTGGTTTTGGGATCGGGACATTTTGATGAACAATTCGGCTTACAATTGATCCAGGAAGAGACACTGAAGTGGCCAAAAGGAATGCCGTTTTATATAGTAAACTGCTGTTTACTATATAGCATGTCGGTATGTTTTTACAGAAGTTAATTATTGTGCACAAGATATAACACAATGGGTTTTATTTTCCTAAATTATGATACGTGTTTTTGCAGAGAACAGAGAGAATTTCTCCTGGACCACAGAAAGTGACAGCATCAAAACAAACAACTTCAAAATGTATTGGTGTGAAAAGCACAATGTCCTCTCTCTCTCTCTCTCTCTCTCTCTCTCTCTCTCTCTCTCTCTCTCTCTCTCTCTCTCTCTCTCTCTCTCTCTCTCAGTGTACAAGGTGTTTGAGAACGTGGCTCAGAAGTATGACACCATGAACGACGCCATGAGTCTGGGGATCCATCGCCTGTGGAAGGACATGCTGCTGCACGCCATGCACCCGCAGCCCGGCGTGCATCTCCTGGACGTGGCGGGCGGAACCGGTAAACATGCACCCTCTGCAAAGCATCAAAACAGATTTTTATATTTTATATTTGCGATGACGCCCCCTCCCCTTGCAGGTGACATCGCCTTCCGTTTCCTGGACTACGTTCGCGCTCAGCAGGAGCGGCAGAAGCGGCGGGCGGCGCGGTCCATGCAGACGCCGTCGTGGCGGGACATTTCCAGTAACTACTCCTCGGGGGACGAGGTCGGCCCCCAGGAATCCAGGGCCGTGGTCTGTGACATCAACAAGGAGATGCTGAGGGTGGGCAAGCAGAAAGCGGACAGCATGGGCATCGGTGCTGGTAAGCGCCTCTAGGGACTCGGGAGCACGTTCACGGGTCTTTTGGGATGTCCGGTTCACATTACTGTGCACGTGAAGATCCGATGTTATGAGTTGAGTTTTTTCGGAAATAAATACTGTAGCGTGTAAACACCTCATCCAGGTTTCTGGTACCGGTCTGGGTATTGAACCTCCGTCCTCATAACAACACAAAATAACAAACACTGTCCAGTGTTGTAAGCTGTGCTTGATTTTATTTATTTTTTTGATTATTGTTTTATCAGATTAACAGGGTTCATATGGTCATGGAAAACCTGGGAAAGTCATGGGATTTTAAAATAGTTATTTCCAGGTCTGGAAAAGTCCTTGAAAAAAATAAAATCCCAAAAGTTTTGGAAAAGTCATAGAAAGTTTTCATGGGAAAGTTATATTCATGTCGTTCATTTACGCTGAGTTTGAAATAGTTAACATGCTTTTAAAAGAAAGACGTTCAAAATCTAAGAAAAAAAAGAAAATATGTTCTCACTTTTTTTTTTAATTTAAAGTCATGGAAAATGCATGGAAATCCATTGGTCAAAATGTGTATAAACCCTGGATATAGTAAAATTATAACTTTCTCCAAATAATGTACAGTAAAAGAACGTTCATGTTTAGACAAAATAACAACGATGCTCAGATTCTAGAAGTTTGGCTTATTTGGCGAAATTAAGAAGAAAAAAACAAACTAATCGGGCAAAAACAATATTATAAACATGGATGACTTGGGTAAGAGCTGCTGGCGCCACCTACTGCCAATACATGTTATGATATTTGTGGTTCATGCATCACGTTTCATGTATTCAGTTTGTTGACGTTGTGCGTCTCCGCCTCTCTGCATCAGGTCTGTCGTGGGTGGCGGGCGACGCCGAGGAGCTTCCCTTTGATGACGACCTGTTCGATGTTTACACCATCGCCTTCGGCATCCGAAACGTCACCCGCATAGATCAGGTAACGCGACCCGTTGGGACGCCGGGAGGCCCGACTGCTGGAGGCGGCGTGTTGCTCAGAACAACGTGCACAGGGAGGACGTTGCAACAAATGATGCATATTCACGGGCTTTCAAAATAAAGTCTTTAAGGTTACTTTGTTTTGTGATACATTTCCACCTCCTGCACGTGTGTTCAGGGAACTCGGTTAAACCTGTTTGTCAAATTGCCAGAATAAAAAAATTAAGCAAGCAAAATTGTCAAAAATCCAATAACAATAGGTGTGGAAAAGCAGCAAATCCTCACATTTAAGAAGTTCTAACCATCACATACTTTTGCCTGATAACAGACTTGATTATTATTAAAATAATAATAAAAAGGTTGTTAATAATGTCTTTTTTCTTTTTCTTTAAGGCGCTGCAGGAGGCTCTGCGGGTTCTGAAGCCCGGCGGCAGATTCATGTGCTTGGAGTTCAGCAAAGTGACGAATCCTGTTTTGTCGAGGTGAGGAGCGGCGCGGCGCTCACTCGGCGTGGATAGGAATCGACCGTGTGAATCTCCGAGGCTCTCCGTAGACTCACTACTGCGTCACACTTCATAAGTGCTGCAGCTTTTTTTTTGGTGCTTGTGGAGGTTGTTGTGTGTTCATGGAAAGTTCAAGCTGTCTTAAATATTTATACATAACCCTTTCAAAATAAGAGTCCAGTACAGTGTCACCATATTCTAGGAGCAGTGATTTATAAAACGTTTTTTTATTTTGTAATAGGTATCCTGCTATGTTAGGACTAAATTATTGGCTTTACTAAACAAAAATGTAATGTTTCTTAGATTATTTATTTTTAATTTGAATAATTCAGTTAATTGTTTTAGTTAAACAAATTAGTTTGAATGGATGTTTAGTGTGACCATAATCTTCAAATTTACTTTGTGTGGTTTGGACGAACAGCGCCCTCTTCTGGTTTTTACCTCACAGCACGTCATCAGATTGGCTGTTGGGAAGGACGTTGAAGCTTTTTCAACTCTTCGCTGTCATTGAAACATTTTATTTTTAAACAAACCTTTCTTTAGAGCACATAACAAACTCTAAGTCCACGTTTGAAAGATTAAAACGCAGCCTTTGGCTTCCCCGTGTTCTGCTCTGTTTTTTTTTTCAGACTTTATGACGAATACAGTTTCAAGATGATTCCCGTTCTGGGGGAGGTGATCGCTGGAGACTGGAAGTCGTATCAGTATCTGGTGGAAAGCATCCGCAAGTTCCCGGACCAGGTGAGGAAAAAATATATATATTTTATTTCTTTCTCCCCATTTCAAACGTTGCCACTGAAATTTGTATTTGATTCACCTCAAGAGCCAGCGACACAATCTTGTTCATCTATAACGCACAAACAAATATGAGCAATTCTTTGTTTATTATCTTTATATTTATTATGTTATGGCACAATTAAGGGAATTAGTCTTAAAAATGTCACTACATGTATTTTGTACACATTGAGCTTTGATAAAAGTGAATGCATTTTAGTGATGTCATGTCAGAGCTCAACCCGTCACAAATACCCATAATGCCACATGCACATATATGCGCGATACAGACCCGGGACCTTAATTATACTGTTCTTTTTTCACATTTGTGTTTGTAACATCAGTTTTTTATGTTTGAACTCATTCGTATTCTGAAGCACTTTGTGAAACGCCTCTAGGATGAGTGCTCTACTGAGTAAATGTATTATTATCGGACTAATGAACATTTAAACGTTCAGAAAAGTCCAAGATGTCTTCAACTGTCTGCTCAGCAATTTAGTTATTCATTTAATAATTCATTTATTCAGAGAAAATCATCTCTGTATAAATCATCTGCGGCAAATCATCAGTTAGAAACTGGAACCATCTTTTTTTTTCCTAATGTGATAAATGACGTGAATGAAATCGATTATCTAAATCTTTGCTGATTTACGAATTGATTCTCACACTCGTCACATTGCCAATTTAAATAACTTCAAGCTTGTGAGATTATTATTTTTTTTCATTGTTTTTTAATTTAATCTTCATCAGTAGTGGTGCTGCGAGTCATTTCCTGTGCTCTTTCACCGCTGCAGGAGGAGTTTCAACACATGATCGAGGACGCAGGTTTCTACTGTGTGAAGTACCACAACTTCACCGGTGGAGTTGTGGCTCTTCACTCTGGGTTCAAGCTGTGAGACGCACAACGATCTGCCTTAAAACATCATTCTGGCGCTCCTCTCTGCAGACATATGCACACATGAGCTGGTTTAGTTTCCTGCTGATTTTTCTTTTCGGTTCAGCGACAAGTAAACTCTACCAATGTTGGTGTAAATGAGAAAAAAAAATAAAACATCTGTTGTCAGTGTTGGGACTACTGGCAAGTGAGTGACACTATTTAAGTGCAGTTTTAATATTTTTATCAATACAACTTGGTAACAAATAATAAAACATGTTGAAAGAAGTTCTCAGTATTTGAACTGATTATTCTCAAAGCTACAAAGAGTGTGTGTTTAATACTTTGTATAATGTTTATATGTCTGGAGTATGACATGGTAAAAGAAAAATTGAGAGTAGGCCATACAGAATGTCATAAAAAATGTCATGCCATAAGTGTTATTTATGTAATAAATATCAGAAAATGTCATTGTATGACACAATTGTTATGGAAATGTATGTGGGGGAAAAGTAAATAATTATCAAAATCTTTTGCACATTTTTTTGTCCATTGATTAATTTGATTCCAGGTTAATTTCCTATGTTCTAAATTCAAATGTATTCTAGCTTGTTAGATTATTTTTTTTCTTTCTTATTGATTAGGTTATTATTTGATGCCAAACACTATGACTATGCAGTTGCATTTACTTGTGCAAGCTTTAAGGACGCAGGTCTGTGCTGCTCCATCCTCACCGCTTCACTACGGTTTCAAGCTGTGAGATATTTCATGACACCTATGAAAAACAATATATAAAACAATATAGTCCTGCTCTTGTATAGGCAGCAGAAAATGGAAAAGAGGAGACCACAACATGAGTTACTTGAATAAAACTGTATATTTTACAGATCTTTGTACACTTTAATTACAAAACTGTATGGTACTAAAGTTTTAAAATCAGTTTTTTGGTCAGAGAAGATTTAATCGTCTTGTGTGCAATTACCATGTATATACAAAGTCTCATGTTAGTGATTTTTCTCAAAATAAAAAGCAACCAAATAACTCAAACGTTCATACACTCTGAACATAAGACATGGCTTAAAGATAAATATATTAGTAAATAAATATTCAGAGAACATATTTCCATTCATGAAATGTGTTTGCTATACAAGTACAGAAATATACACGGATTGATTTCTAGCCTTTTTTTTTTTAAACATTTGTAATGGTAATGACAGAAAATAATTATATTCTTAAAAAATTTAAAAATATTAATTTTTGTACACATTTTAATCTTCTTAAGTGCTAGAAACAATAACAAAAAAATAAAATTAAATAGTGACTCGAGTACCCCAAAATGTTATATTTGCAGTAGGTACATATCTCTCTATGCAAAAGGCAAGATTAGATTCTCACTTGATTACAGCACTGGGTTAACTTATAAATACGGTTATTTCAGAAGGTTTTCCTCTGTGTAGAGAATGTGTATATTTCATAGAAACAGTATAAAAACAGTCTGCAGGACAAACAGAAAGGCATGAATGAAAAGCATTGATATCGCGAGTATGTATTATGCATGGCACGATATGATTCAAACGGATACACTGTAGTATGTATAACTGCATCGTAAAAAAAAAAAAAAAGTCACAGTACAATAAGAAAACCCTTATGAAATATGAGTCTTTTCCAGCTACTTTCCTTTGGCCTTTTGATACGTGCTTGAACTTTTTTTTTTTTTAATAGATATTTATTAGAGCAAATTGAGGAAATTGGGTGTATGACAGCAAAAAAATAAAATAAAAAAACACTTTTTAGGGCTTCCAAACAAGAGGTAGAGTGATAACTCTACTTCTGAAGAAATCTACTGACCCCGAATCACCGTCAACTTTCCACTGGAGTTCGACTGAAAGCGGCGCAGTGTCTTTTAGATATTGCTACAAACTGCTGACCAGCGTAAGGCTTTCATGTTGCTCTGGCACATCTCACACAGGCCACGACCGACAGAAATGCAATGCATAAAACAAATTCTGTATTATATCGAATAGACCAGTGTCAGCCTTGCATTCACATTTCTATGCATTTCTTTTCTGTAATATATATATATATATATATATATATAAACATATACACACATATATATACACATACATATATACACATACATATATACATATATACACATATACATATACATATATACACATATACATATACATATCTATATACACATACATATATACATATATACACATACACATATACATATACATATATACACATATAAATATACATATCTATATACACATATACATATATACATATATATATATATATAGATATCTATATACATATATATATATATATATACATATCTATATATATACATATCTATATATACATATATATATCTATATATATATATATAGATATATATATACACACACACACACACACACAGCGTATATATATATAGCTTCTTCTCCTCAGAGAAATGTTGGGTCACAGACATCTAGAGACCCATTTCCCTGCTTTTGAAAAAAAATAATTAAAACAAAAAACAATCATGTCTTTCTGTTTTGGTATAGCTATGTCCGTACAACCTATTTGAGTTGGTGGTTGAAGCTTTATAGGCAGTCAGTGTTCATGTGTGCACATATACATGTAGATGTTTGTGAATTAAGAGTTTTTATTTGTAGAGAAAAAAAAAAAAGATGGGAGTCTAGTTATCTTTTTTTCTTGATAAAATCGGAGAAAAAAAGTAAATCTCACAAGAAATGGGCCCGGATTGCTTAGCGCTGAAGGGGCCTAACCCTTGATGGCAGCACACCGTCCCATCCCGACCTCCTAAGGTTCGGTTGACAACCTCCATCCACATTTGCAGCATCGCTCCCGCCTCAGCGCCACGGTAACGTGGTTCGGTGCCGGAGGATGGCGGCCCCACAGGAATGAACTTGATACGCTGTCGACAACATGACAGGCCATCTCAGTAGAAATCCACACAATCGAAGATGATAACATTCAGCGCTCCAGAGAGAGAGAGCAAGGTTAGAACAAGGCAGCTGAGGGTTTCAATGATTGGTTGACTGATTCGGTACCAAATACATACTTTTTTGACTGAGTCCCAGCTCTCCGGGCTCAAGTTCATATACCCGGACCCCCCTCGTTCGTGGAAGTGCTGCTTCCCAATGCAGCGGGGCTCGCGGAGAGCGGCGGGTGAAACAACGCCTCCTCCTCTTCCTCCTGAGGCGGCTGACCTCTCACCGGCCCCGAGGTGAGGTAACCCTCCCTCAGCCCGTGTCGCCCCCCTGTCCGCCCGTCGGCCTCGACGGGCAACAGACCGCTCTGGGTCTCCGCCCCCGTGCCCAGTTCACAATCCGTGTCCTCGGGAATTATGGGTATCCTCTGGTTGAGTTCGCAGCAGCCCTGCCCGGAGCAGGCCTCCGAGTCCGGGTGGGCGTACTGCACGTTGACGGCGTAGTCCTCGGCGTAGCGGCCCGCGGCGGCCCGGTGCATCTTCATCTCTTTGTAGAAGCAGCAGGGCAGCCCTTCGTAGCTCACCTGCTCCGAGGCGGGGCACAGGTGCTCGGGGGCAAAGTAGTTCTTGGGGGCGGAGCTCTGAAAGTCAACCCCCCTGTGGAAACGCCCCGTGGCCAGAGGCCCCGCGTGGTCCGAGTCCTGCCCTTTGCACTCCACGTTGGGAGTGAGCACCTCGAAGCAGCAGCTACAGGCCGCCGCCCCCCCGGGCTCCCCCGACTCCTCCAGCGCCCCTTTCCCCCGGTCTGCTCCGGCGGCCTCCGGCGCCGCGGCTGAGGTAGTGCTAGTGTTGCTGTTCTCCCTGGGTTCCAGTGATGAGCGACTGCTGTAGTTGGGCTCCAAGCTGCAGTTGGAGAGGTGGTCCCCCGAGTTGTACCCCGAAGCCCCAGGAGGGAGCAGGAGGCAGTCGTGTCCCGAGGGGCCCGGGCACGACGACGACGACGAGTCCTCGGCGGGAACTGTGGTGCAACCCGCTGCCGCCGCCGCCCCTGCAGCCGCTCCTGCAGCCCCCGCCGCCGCTCCTGCAGCCCCCGCCGCCTCCCCAACGGACCCCCGGCACGGACTCTTACTCCGGTAGACGTACGGGTCGTAGTCGCTGCTCAGCGAGCTGCGGAAGGTTGAGCAACTGCCGTACACCCCCTGGTTGCTGACCTCGGTACAGTCCAACATGGAGTCGCTGGAGGAGCAGTGGCACTGGCCCGAGCTGCTGCTGCTGCTGTCGCTGCCGGGGCAGTCGGCGAGGTAACCGCTGCACACCGAGCGGTGGCCGTGGTAGCAGCTCAGGCCAGAAGTGCTGCCGGTGTCGGCAATCCTCGAGGAGGAGGCGGGAGCCATGTGCACCACTGTGGGGTACAACAGCCCCTGCTGAAAGGCCCTTCTGTGGTGGCCCTTGTGGCCCCCTCCTCCCCCGAGCTGCCCGGCCACAGCGGGGCCCTGGCCGCCGTCGGGCGGTTGAGGGAAAGTCAACCCCTGAAAATAGTAGTGCTGGTACATTGTCTCGTACTGCGAGAAGCAGGCGGCGCGGGAAAAGTTGCGGCCGTGGAACTTGGGCCTCTTAAAGGCGCCGTGGTGCGGCTGCGCCGGGTAGGCAGGCGGTCCGCGGTGCTCCAGTCCGCAGTGGTGGGGGTTGAGCGAGTGGTCCAGGTGGAGGGCCGGGTGGTAGCTCCGGAGGAAGGCGGACGCCGATTGGGGCGGGTACAGGCCCTGCGGGTCCGCGTGCTGGTCCACGGTGAGCATGGTGATGGGGTTGCCGTGGGGGTCCATGCTGGTCCTGGTCGGATAGGCCGTCACCTGGCCGGCGCGGTGCACCCGGCCGGGGTAGTGGACCGGCAGCACGACCCGCTGCCGGCCGTGCACCGGGTTGCCTGGGTCCATGCACGCCGGTCCCGGGTTTCCCTTCTTTTGCTCTGAGAAAAGAAAACCAGGAAGAGTCGCCTCGTGAACGTCTCCTTCAAGACCAGAGGACCGGTTCCTGCTCCCGGCAGAGCAATGTGCACCAACTCACCGATGATGTTGTGCCGACAGTGGGGACAGGTGTGGTGCTGCAGCAGCCAGGGGTCCACGCATTTCTTGTGAAACCTGTGAGCGCACGGGATAACACGCAGCTCCTGTTGGGGAAAAGACACCGAGGTCAGATTCTACCTGGACAGACAAATGTGCTCATAGCAGGAAATACTAAGCAGAGATGAAGAAAAGGAGAAGATGAGGAGACATATCAAAGTCTTTCAGGAACATTGATTACCTTAATGGAACCTTTAAATGTTATTTGTTGAGTTAATAATCTTTTGATTCTGCCTGGTAGCACTTTAAAGGCTGCTCATAGATGTAATATAGAGGAAATAAAGTAGAGTACGTTTATTTCTTACAAACACCAAATGCAGTAAACCTGAAGTATTTTTAAGGCCTACTATACTATGATTTTTTCATGATATTTCTAAAATGTTATATATAGACTTTTTATTATTATTTATGACTATAGTATGATTTTACCAATTCAATTTACCATAATTATTAACATAGATGTATTTTAAAGTATGTCCAGTAGGGGGCAGCAGAGCTGCACAGATCCATCAGGTTCAAGACAACCTTCACGTCCCGGCACAAACAAAAGACTCGGCGTCGTCAACAACTTCCCGGCAACAAAACAAACCGGAGGCGTACACTTGTGGATTGATATGAAAAGAATGCGACACTTTGTATTCAGACGGAGACTCGGCCCGGAGGAATTCCAAGACACAACAGCAGGAGCGCCGTGAATATGAATCACAATATTCTTCTCCGGCGGGAGCTCTTTCACTGCCATAAATACTTTACTCTAATGGCTTAATGTGACTCAACTTTTGGGCTTTTTTTTTTTTTTTTTCCCTCTTTCACCCGAGCTTTTGTTGCTCGCTTCACTGCTCAAAAAGCACTTTGATGCCATTCAGCCTTTTATACCGCCACTTCCTCTGTGCGATCCTGGCGCCACGCTTTGTTGTGTTTTCTTCTCCTACTTACTGAAAAGACACATAGCCACACACACACACACACACACACACACACACACACACACACACACACACACACACACACACACACACACACACACACACACACACACACACACACACACACACACACACACACACACACACACACACACACACACACACACACACACACACACACACACACACACACACACACACACACACACACACACACACACACACACTGGGGTTTGTCCCTGCAGCGTCCGTGTGATGAGGATGAGCAACGCTCTTACAGTAAAACCTCAAAGTCCAACATCAGGATACATATTTTGACAATGCCTCCCCCTTCAGAGGATTTAAAAAAAAAAGGCCACAGTGGGGGAAAACAGGAAGCTGAATTCCGACCCAATGCATTCTGGGTACCGCTATCTCTCCAGGTGCTCTCAAAGGCCGCGCTGAACATCTGAAAAAGACGCCGGAAGAAGAACATCACCGAACAAGAGCCGCGGGACGGCGGTCCCCGAGCACGTCGGGGGAACTTCCAGTCTATTGTCCGCGGAGCGCTTTATGTTTCATGTCGACAGAAAAGAAAACAAACCCAGTGGGTAGAGGAGCGCACAAACACTGCCAGTCTAGAGGTTTGGCTCCCGCATGGTCCCCTTACACACAATGTGGAGTTTTGGGGGAGAAATAAATAAATAAAGAGGTTTTGTTGTTTCTGTGTTTTGTGTCGTGGGGAAAACGGTTCATGCATTTGTATTAGTTTGTTTTTAGAACGGTTATTTGTTTTTGTTTATTCTTTCGGGACAAAAAAAGGGAATGCTTTATTATTTTTTTTTATACACTTTGACACCATTCAGTTAGATCCTCTCTTGGAGCAAAAAGTGAAGAAAATAATAATAAGAAAATGCAAACAAGCTGCCGATTATGTCCTTAATAATAATAAAATAAAAAATAATTTAATACAACGTATCTGGGATGTAGGATTTTCTTTTTTTTATAGTTTTACCTGGATTTTTTAAATATTTTAACCTAACTTTCTCTCCTATGTTTCATAATGAATGCAGAAACATTCCCAATGATTCAATACAGGTGAGTACATCCCTTTCATCCATTAGCTACAATACACGTCTACCTTTGTATTAACCGTGAGAGAACCGCAATTGAGGGCGATTGTTGTCGTTTGTGTCCCCTGAGCAGATGACGTCATTAATGCAAATAAAAAAAAAAGAGAAAAGGACAAAGTGTCTTTTCTTACCTCCCCGTCGATGTACTTTTCCAGACAGATGGCGCAGTCGGAGGTGGAGCTGCTGCTCAGCGAATCAGAGACTCCGCAGCTGCTCTCGCGCTGGCCCTTTCCCTTGGCCTTGAACTTCCTCGTCTCCATCTTCTCCAAGGCTTGGATGGCCATTCTGTTCATCGAGCTCTGTGGGGGGGGAGGAGGGGGGAGAGGGTCAGCGGGGGAATAGCTGCATGTTCGCTCGGCCACCGAGACTTTAACATGACATAACGGACATAAACGTCCTAGTAAATGTCTGTGAGGCGTTCGACTGATGCTTTTAGCAACGCTCTCCGACTCGTTTCCTAAGAAAACGTTAAGTTGAAAACAAAAATATTTGAGTTGACACATGCAGAACCACTTATTGGGGTCAAAGTTAATGAGTCACATGTGCCGCAGTCTTTGGGATTTATCGCAGTCACTGCACGAACTAGAGCATCGCTCACTTAAAAAGAGTTATTTATGCCCAGAGTTGTGTTTCCTCCTATGTCGCCTCACAGCTGCATAATTGAAGACTTTTTTAAGGACATGAGGATATCCTGGTGGGCAAGAGAGCGATGAACTTTGCCACCAAATTCATTTCTCATCACAGGGTTGAGGGAAAAAAAATGAAGAAGAAAAATCTGTATTTCCAGTTTGTAATTGACTTTAGTCCTGCGAGGAGGCGAAGCCTTCAAGGAGTACTTCACTAAACCAAAAGTGTCCCATCGTTCACGCTTGAATTGAAGAGGAAGTGTTAATACAGAGTCAACAGTATAAATAGGAAGGAGAGGTTGTTACATGTGGCAGATGTGCCCCCGGTGTGTGCGGTGCTCTCATTAATTAACCAGCAGGAGGAAGTCACGACCCAGTCATCCGCTGTTGTGTGACACACACACACACACACACACACAGGCAGGATTACACCTGTTTTACCGGATGCCTGTGTGTTTGGCTCCAACCTCTCATTGGCGTTAATTAAATGCTGATCCTGATTACACACACACACACACACACACACACACACACACACACACACACACACACACACACACACACACACACACACACACACACACACACACACACACACACACACACACACACACACACACACACACACACACACACACACACACACACACACACACACACACACACACACACACACACACACACACACACACACACACACACACACACACACACACACACACACACACACACACACATTTCTGTCGACGCTCGAGAGGAAATCAATCAACAGCAGCAGCGGCGCTACCGTCGCCCCAACACCCCCCCGCCTCCCGACGCACACACACACACACACACTTTGGATCCCCATGTGACTCAAGCAGGGGTTGACGGGTGAAGTCTCTCTCTCTGACACTGACCTGGCTTCTCCTCTGCTTGAGTTTGATCTTGATGAGCAGAATGAGGCAGACCAGCGACACCACCACGAAGAACGCCAGGAAGATGCCCATGTCGAAATATTCCGTGGGCTGCTGCGGAGAAGGAGGGGCGACAGAAACACACATCTGTCAAATAATCTTTACATCCGATTTGTCAAAAAAAAAAATTTTTTAAATGTTGCCGCTCATTCGACTTTACGTCACGCAAATACTAAATAAAAAAGGGGGATCCTCGCACACGACTCCAGAATAAATACATAGTACATCAGTTTCCATTTGAGAATCTTTTTTCCTGGTTGTTGTTTATTATTCTATCCTATAAGTGTTGCATCTCTTCCACAAATGAGCGAAGGACAAAATGATTAAACGACAGACAATTTCAAATCAGGAATTAGTTTGAGAATTGGTTCATCTTTTCTGTTTTAGGTCGACTGAATAACTTTGGAGTGTTGGTCTGTTGAAACGAGCAATATGTAAACATCACCTCCAGATGTGGAAAATAATTCAATGTTTCTGTGGAGATTTTAAAAAAAAACTAACAATGAGGATTCCAAAGCATACAGTATTCCTTAAAGGACACAAATGAATGAGAGACAATAGTTTGATTAAAAGAATAAACATTTATAGATATACTCAGTGTATGCCTGCTTATATTTTGAGTCTTTCTTTTAAAAGCATATTCATTATTTCAAACTCAGCATAAATGAACGACATGAACACATGAATATAACACATTTTAAGGACTTGTCCAGGTCTGGAAATAACCATTTTAAAATTCCATGACGCACCTCATACAACCAGATTCAAATCACCCCAACTCCCCTTTAAGGGGGCGATGAACTCACTGAGAAAGGCCATATTGTTTTAGTCTCCATCAGAAAAGAATTAAAAAGGCCTGTTATCGGACTGTCCCTTCTCTCGGGCTTTCATTATGTCAAGTTATTTGACCTCAAAGTGTGCGGCTCCTCTTATCAAATATTCAGAGCAAACAAACAGCTCTTTGAATGGCTGATATGAATCTCCCACAGTGCTGCGAGGAGAGAGAGAGAGAGAGAGAGAGAGAGAGAGGAAGGAGAGAGAGAGAGAGAGAAGTCCTTGGCCTCGGGGGCAGTGGAGAGCGGAGAAGAAAGGGAAAGGGTCAGATTTCACAGCTGGAATTTTCGTTTGTCTTCACATCTAAAAAAAACTCTGTTTGGTGCGTGGGCCTCACAAACATGTCCACCTCTTCCTCATGTTCCTCCCATGTGCCTTAGATTAGTCTCACACACACAGGGTGGTTTGAGGTTTTGGCGTGTGCGCTTACCCTCGGTGGGCGGTGCTGTATGCGAGCGCGAGCCACTTTCTGCTTGTTGACGATGTTCATCAGCTTGACGGCGTCGTTGCCCTTCACGTAAACCACCGGCCGCTTCAGAGGGTCCTCGCCGACCTGGTTGAGCTGAGAGGAGAGAGAGAGTGTGTCAAACAGATGTACTAGTGCATCAGAGAAAAACGTGCGGCATTGTGGGAAATGTAATGTTTTTCTTCCGGGCTCGAGCCATCTTGGAGATTAAAAGACATAATAAGTTGGCGTCTGCTGCTTGACTGTTATTTAACATTTTTGAATATATTTACAAATATTTGTACGGCTGTGCAATACAATCTGTCAAAGGACTACAGATGCAAATTAGCTGTAGCTACAATCTGGTACAGTGCATCAAATGGTGTCATTTATGTTTTAACTGAACATGGTCCCTTTTAAATAAAGATATATACAAAATAAAACACTACACAAGTGGATTATCTCTTTAAAAATGAATATTTAGACAGAAAGGTCATGTGTGAAGGATTGAACCGGCATCTAGATCGCAACAGACTGAAACCTCTCAAACTACGGTGGCTGACGCACACAAAAAAATGCAAACGGCTCTTTTTCTTTGGGAAAACCAAAGTTCGTTACCGAGCTTCTGCAGAAACATCGCAGCCGGCTTCGAATGTGGATCTCCACAGCTCGTTCAAAGCCAACTTTTAACTTTTTTTGCCCTCGAGAAAGCATGCCGAGTACTATCATGTTCCAACAGCCAATGGATCCTTCCTAAACACTACACGCTGTACCTTTAAGTATGGAAAGGTCACAGTGGAGGACCACAGCAAACGTAAACAGGGAACGTGCACTCGGAGTTCTAAGAATAATATGAAGCCTTTATAGTGTTGCATTGCATTCGTGCATGTGAAGCAATGGACTCCTCTCTTCTACCAACTACAGAAAATGACCTCTAGGCTCCCGACGTGGAAAACTGTGGTCGCAGTTTGTTCAATGAAGAGTATGTTCTGGCTTTTGAGTCCGTTGACATACTCCTTTTGCTCCTCCTCTCGCCTGCTGCTTGGAATCTGTAATTTGAAAAGCCCAGGGGAAATACCGAGGATATTCGTATTTCTATTTCTTCCTGCTGCCGTCACGTTCTCCAGTGAAACGCTGTGTGTTCTGGTTTCAAAGTACAGAAGTCGGAAACGTTTGATCTCTCGCTCGCGTCTGGAGACGGACTCCGCCGAGGCTCGAGCTCGGCCCCTTGACAAACAATACACCATCAGGTGTGTGTGGTGGTGGTGGTGGTGGGGGGGGGGGGGGGGGTCACACATATCAGTCCATTAAAGAACTAAGAATAAGTATTAATCGACTCAACTTGTCCCCAAAACAAAACCCAGAACTGTCTCGGTCAAAGAAAGTATAAATAGAGGCTAAAAGTGGAGTGCATAACTTTATAAAGCCTAATTCTCGCTAAGCTCCTCCCCCCTGCCCCTCGGCCTTGTGGGTCGTGTCTTTGCTGATCGGCCGCTCTGACTGGAAAAGCCTCTTGGGGGGAATTTAACACAGCCGCCCTGCTGCCTTTCATGTGGTCTCTCCCTCTCTCCCTCCCTCTCTCTCCCCCTTTTATCTCTCAGCGAGCCGCTTTACGACCCAGCGGCAGAGAAGAGGAGTCGAGGGAAAGAAAAAAAAAAAGAAAAAAAAAAACTGCAAGTCCAGACCTGGCGTGTCGAGGATGAATACCTGAGCAGAATTCTTGCGACAAAGGCGCAACTTGTGTATCTCTTAGCGGGAAAGAAAGCGCGCCAGGAGAAGTAGGAACGCGAGGATGCGCGCGTGCACATTGTTCTCCCCCCCCCCCCCGCCCCCCCAAACACGCAGACACGTCCATGTAGTGTCTGCAAGGGGGGGGGGGGGGCAATGCGTGCTACCTGTGCAATTATGAGCTTAACAAGAGTTTGGTCATGGTCGAGTGAAAGCTAAGCTTGGATATCCATTTTCAGTCCTGTGAGAGGCGCATGCGCACTCCTCCAAAAAACAAAAAGTTAGGGGGTAACTTTGAGGGCTGCACAAACCTGGTCGATGGCATCCGGATTCTCCGACACATCAAAGATGACGGCCGTGGCTCCCCGCTGCACTGCTCTCTTTGCCTGCACAAAAAAAGAAAAATCGTTAAATATATTATATCGTATATTCGCAATGCCAACCGCACGTTTTCACATTCAGGCCACCAGAGGGAGCTCTCTGCCCGAGTGAAACGAGCCGATCCTCTGGAGCGAGCAAACGGAAGAGCCGACAGAAGTACAAGCCGCTGATGTCACTCCGCGAGGACGCACACGCGGCCCCCGGTGCCCTCCGTTCCTCTCAAGTCCCCATGATGTCATACTCGACGTGAACCTGCACCGCATTACGCGCTGCATGCGCGTGTCAGGAGCTGAGGATGCATTAATGCGCGTGCTGCAAACTCTGCTCCAGCAGGCTGCGCGCGCTCAAGAAAGTTGCAAAAAAAAAAGAAAAAAGAGTGAGCTTCTTTTCAAGGAAGCGTCTGGATCTGCAGAACCACAACTATCTCTTCGCAGAATCCAAATTGGCTTCCACTCGTCTGTTTTTTTGTTTGCTGCTGCTGATTCACGGCGCCCTATTTAGACAACGTTTTGATGTCGGCACTACGTGATCTAAAATAGCGCTGCTGGGATCATATCCTGGTGTTATCGAGTGGCCTGGGTCCCTGCCAGCGGGGGGGGGGGGGGGGGGGTCACAATGTACAGTACTGTGACTACTCTTTTCAGCGCTACTCGGTTTGAGGAAGTTTTATTTTAAAAGACTTGTAAAACCTGCTGGATTAAACTCTTCTGAGGTAGTTGCACTACTTCCCCTTCCTGTGTGCACGGCCAGTCATAAGGACACAAAATATAGAAATCATGCAACAAACGTGGGTCTTCTGACCTGCAGGTACAGGTCGCAGCAAGAGGAACATTAGGAACTTACAAAAGATTATGGGGGGAAGAATCCCACTTTTAAAATCAGCTTCGGGAAAAAACTGGAAACATCATCTCGACTCATGTCTCAATTAGACCCCCCTCCCTCCCCCCACCTCTCGGTTTAATCCACAGACAAAATGTTTATGAATCTGACTTTCACAGCTTATTAAAGACCAATTAACCCTGCAAACTGATTTGCGCCCCCCAGCGTCCGTAAAAAAACTAAAAACACCAACTTCCTGCCTCCTTTACATAAACTAACATCGCTCTTTTTCTTTCTTCTCACACTTTTTTCTTTGCACTTGCGAGCGTTGAAAAATCTCTCTCCCTCCCTCCCTCCCTCCCTCTCTCTCTCTCTCTGCTTTTCCCTCTCACCCAGTTCCCTCTCAGCTCCACGCTGCCAGGCTCCAGCCTCCATTTAATTCCGCGCAAGTCTGCCCCTTTGATGTTCGCGCTCCCAGTTAATAATTAATGGCTCTCGGTAAGACGCTTGGAGAAGAAAGAGATCTCCCTCCTAAAGAATCTCCACTCGGGCAGTGCAGGGACTTGCCTGACGACAACAAAAATGCAGCCACAGGCAAACTGCCGCTCTTAAAAAAAAAAAAAAAAAAAAAAGACACGACACAGCTCCCTCCCAACACCATCATAAAAATATAATAAATAAATAAAAAAACTACAACCTCGGACACTGTGTGAGGAGATGTTGTGCAGGACAGCGTTCAGCCCTCAGCTGCAAAGTTAAAAAATAAAAAGTATAACACGCTGGAAATGCATTTTAATTACTTAATTATTAATTAATTAGCTTTTTTCAAAATAAGTTAACACGTTATATTAACACAATTGCTTTACGTAGATGTATGTAATAATTTCATTGTTTTTAAATCAATGTTTGGCCCAATATTTCACAAAATCTGAACTTTTTGGTTGTTCTTTTCCTCCCCGATTTATTCCGTGACCCCGAAATTTTTGGAACCGCTGGGATTATTTCGCCAGAACTCAAACGGCAAAGCGCCGCATGCAAATTCACCAGCACACGAGGCCCTCTCGCCACAGAACGAGGGCTTTTAGTTTGTGTTTCACGTCGCTGATGATACTTCTGTACTTTTTAACGACAGCTAAAAGCCGGAGTTTTAACATTCTTGTGTTAAGTTACTTGAAGAGGACTCGCCGCTCCGCCACCGGGGACGAACAGGAAGAAGAGCGTGAATCGAGAACTAGAAATTCAAAAAATACATTAAAAAAAAGTGCCAAATAATATGAATAATAAATCATAGCTGAAACATCCCCGTGTGTGTGTGCTTGATTAGTAGTCCAAGTGCAAAGACGAGAGGGGTTGGGTGTCCACAGGTAATGCACAATACTGCTCAAACTTCCCGCTGGCTCGCGGGCATGAGAACTTAGGGTACAATCTTCCCCGGGTGAACAGAAAAAAAAGAAAGAGAAGAAGAAGAAGAAGAACCGCAGCGGAGAGAACCCAGTCTAGACACAGAGGAAAATGAAAGCTATGTTTAGCATCCCAAAGTGAGCCTGCCAGCTCCAGAGATCTGAGGGAGAGGAATTCTCACTCGTCTGGAAAGAGACTTTTCTCGGCGCATGGCGCTCCCTAACGCTCCCTCCCATCGTTCACGTGGGGCCGAGGATCTCTCTCTCTCCCTCTCTTTCTCTCTCAATTAGGGCAATCAAGTCTTCAGAAGACTCTCCACTGCTATTATGCTGTAATTCCATGTTGCCTCCTGGCTTTACGGTTTATTAAAAGATAAAGGCATACGTTTCTCCCATGGATTTTCTTATATGTGGTCGCACCCCTTCTCTCCCTCTCTCTTTCTCCCTCTCTTTTTCTTTCTTCTCCTTCTCTCCTCCCTCACAACAAGACGTTATATACATTCAACTGAAATCAAAAGCAAGGCTTTTCCGACGGGGCCGTGCGTGCGTCACCCGATTGGCGTCGCCCGATTATTATTCTTTTTTTGGCCATCCGTGCCACTTTCATCGCGGCCGGATTCAGGTATTTCACCAGGCGCATTACTCACCGCCTCCCCGGGCGCCCTTCTGTTTGATGTTAACACTTCCCTGACAGACGGTTGATCTGTCATAACAGTATATTGTGTTTGCAGATACTCCAGGTAATCCGCGTTGCCTGCGTGACTTATAATCAACGGGTTCGACGCCCTCGCCGGATCCGCCGCGTCACGACAAACTGCGAAAATAAGAACTGTCCTGTTCCCACATGGGCCTGAAAACCATTTACGATGTGAACTCAAACAACCTGGCCGGGCTTAACTCTTCTCATGAATCCCCTTGCACTCCTGTAATGCTTTGAGTCGCGGCCAAGAACGTTCACACCTCATTTGTGGATTAAAACGAGGTAAAGAGAAGTTAAAGAAAAAAAAAACATTCCTCCATTGTTAAACTTTTTTCCCCTCCACCTTGCCCCAAACTTTTGAACTCTCCCAAATTCCCCGTTTGATATTCATTCGAATGCAGCTGAGCGTTTTACACGAGTCCCGGGACATTTCCCAAGCTGCATAAAACATGTTTACGGAGCACATAAAAAAATAAATCCACTTGTGTGTCGCACCGCCGGAGCTCCTCGAGTTCCTCTCCGATCCCACCGCCGTCATATAAACGGACACAAACACACATTTAAAATACAGACAATCTCCGGCTTATAGTGGTTTAGGCTAACGCGTTAGCTAACAGCGCCTGTCGGTACATCGTGTACTCTTTTGGCTTCGTTTTGGTCTCCAAGAGGCAATTTTCTTTCTAATTGCAAAGAAATAGAAAAGCCACAAAAGACACTTTTGACAACCGTCCGTGTGAAGTAGGAAGTACATAACACAAACAATCACGTGTAGCTTCTGTAGCACACGGCATACAGGGCTGAGTATCAACAAAAATTATAAAAATCTCTTGGCAATGGCATCAAATTACTATGATCAGATGGTGCTGCTCTACATTTGAAAAGGTCGCCGATTTATATTTCAGGAAGGTCGAGCTATAGGTTTGGTTTTGGCCCAGCGTCTAAATAAGAAGAAACAGAGGGGTTTGTGGGTAAACTTCACACCAGCTCAGCACACACACACACACACACACACACACACACACACACACACATTAAATCCCCATGTGGGAGACCAGAGTCGTGGAGCAAACACAGAAAACGATGACTAGCCCACAGCTCTGGTCCCCTTTGGATCCATTTCCTTTACAAGGAAGATGTTTCTCTTCCAGATTGGTGAGAAAAGCCTCTTTAAGAAAGTCAAAAAAAAAAAAAAAGTGTGACTGTCAGCTTTTAGAGGGAGAAACCAGAGAGCTCTCTGGGGGACAAACACATCAGATCAGAGGTTTTCCACAACGATGCTTCTACTTAAAAGCTAAAAAAAGAAATACCTCAATGTGCCCATGCATTTCTGACAACTGTGCCTTCTCTTCCTCTTCCTCACCTCGTCTTTCCCAACCAGTATCCCCCCCCCCCCCCCTCCCCCATCTCTGCCTCAGCGCACAATGTGGGGTGGCCATTCACCCACCATTGCATAACCGGAATTATACAAGAGAATTGTGCTATCAAAATGTGTGTGTGTGTGTGTGTGTGTGTGTGTGTGAGGGGGCACCTCTGAGGGGGCCTGCCAGCGGACCTTGGCAACAAGCCGGCCCCATTAAAGGGCCGAGACTGAGGTGTACCGGGGAGAACTCCCTCATCATGAGACCCCCGATGTCTCCCTTTCATATCCAATTCCTGCACTTTGCCAAATCCCGAACCCGATATTCTCTGTAAACTCAGGAATGCATTTAAATGATGAGTTACTGGAGCATATTCTGTATGACTTATACGGGCAGAAATGCAGTTGGAGGAGGATGAACACTAAAAACGTCTTTTTCTGATAAAAGAAGAAACAAAGAGATCTCTCTGAAACGTTTAGGAGGCTTAACATCCTCGGCTTTGGAAAAAGGGATTTCTGAGGAAACACTGCGGTTTCTATTTGTCCGTCCTCACAGTCTTCCTTGTTTTTCCGTTTCTGGCGCCGGTGTTTTGATGCCGGCCGGGGTCCTTCCCCCGCGTGCTGTGACGAGGAGTTAAACGATGGACGAGGAGAAAAAAAAAAAACGTGAAACTTAAACATCTTTCTTTCTAAATATACATGTTTTGTCTTGCTTGTTGTGCGCACCGCATGCAGCACTTCCTGCCCCCCCTCCTCCCCTCTTTCCCCAGTTTGATGTCCGGTGTGGCGTCGGGCCCGCCACGCTCGCACAAACACGTACGCCGACGCGATCGCGTTGGCTCGGGCCGCCGATGAAGGAGCCTTTTGGGGGGTTTCTGCTCCCCGCCGCCCAAAACACTGGAGCCACTAATTAAATTTCCTCCACTTTTCCTCTCCGTCCCTCCCATGTTGTTTTCTTACCGGTTGTGGGCTCGGGCCCTTTGTGGTTCACAGGAAAATAAACACACTTTTTTACGGCCGGGGCAGAGAATACTACTTTTTTAAAGAAGCGCTTCTTCTCAACGAGCGTTTTGGTTGAAAGACGGGAAGTCTTGATTGGAAATGATCAGTGATAACTCATCTTTTTTTTTATTGTGTGCAAAATACCAATATCAATTAATTTATCTACCATCAATCAAAAAGCCCCTCGTGTCTCAAAGAACAGCGTTGAGTTAAGAAATACTTATATTTATACTATATATATAAAACCTATATATATTTATTTATATATAAAACATTTTAAAAAGTAAGACAACTTGTAATAAGAAGGAAAATCGTACATTTTGATACATTTCTTTTTGTTTCTCAGCTCCCTGAGGGACCTCCCAAAGGTGGAAGAAACCTTTCCCGGTACTGAGAATTACCATATCTTCTTATGAGATGAGAGGAGGAAGAAGCGAGGACGAGATAAACTAGATTTACGCCGGCTGCAAGTCCCGTGGCACGTAATAAATCACATCTCAAGTGTGTTTCGGGCAGGTCCATCGGTCAGGTCTGAGACACGTAGAGCTGTTTGAGGGACCATCACACAAAACCACGTCCAACTATAAACCTTACAGTATGCTTTTCTTTCAATATATATATTGGAGTTTTGTGGCTTTTGAAGTCAGGTATCTGTCTCCACGTGATGCGTTCATGCGCAGCATAGAGTGTAGGTCGCGGGCGTTTTGGCTGCAGAAAGGAGGAGGAACTGTCACTCCTTTAAAACATTCATCGCTGCCAGAGCTTCAACATTGGCCGCAGATGTTTTGCCTTTTGATGACAGAGTGAACTTGGAGCATTAGCATCGCACTATTGTCGGACTCACGATGGACAGTTTTTTTTTTTTTTTTAAATACTCGAAATCGATGCAGCAGAACCAAAGATATCCTACTTTATTCCAATGCGCTCTTCTTGTCAAAAACCTGCCGCCTACATTACCCAGAATGCAACCCGACCTACAGTTTGGTCAGAGATTTCGCCGTGTTATGCTAGTAGCTAATGTAGCGTTGAGCTGCTAGCCTCTCCTTCTAGCAGATTAAATTCAATGAAAGAGTCAGAAACTAATAAAGGAAACAGCAAAATCCTCTATGTTTTAATGACATCGTTGTGATCGTCATGTGACAAAACTCTACCGTCATCCAGATTCTTTTTTTTTTTTTTAATCTTCCGCTAATGTCTCGCCCTGTTGCTGCCAGGTGCATTCCCATTCTTCGCCCCCTCCTTATCTCTGCGTTTCTCTTTCTCTTCTTCCATTACCTCACTGTCTCGGACCATGGGCAGCTCCGATGTCACACACACACACACACACACACACACACACCCCTCCACTTCTTCCCCCTGTGCTGGGCACAACCTTGGCTTCCCTGGCGGAGCATAAAAGAAAGTTTTCACATTGACATTTTCACCCCCGCTAACCCTTCCAGTAGAGGAATCGTCTGTAGCGGGAAGAGGCATCAGATTAGCGGTGTGTGTGTGTGTGTGTGTGTGTGTGTGTGTGTGTGTGTGTGGGGTTTAGGTTTCCAGCTTCTGTGCCAGGCCGGGGGCCCCGGGCCCTTAAAGACGACATGGCACAGGACATACGCGGCGGGGCGAGCAGCCCCGACAAAGCAGCGGGCTTAGCCGGCTTTAGGGTGACGTGGGAGGGCGTCTGCACCCATCTTTTATCTCCCCCCCCTTGTTCCGGGGTCCGGTTTTTGACCGACAGCAGAGCCCTGAGTGGCGGCTGGCGTCTGACTTTCAAATAATTGTGATCAAGGACAAAAAAAATCAATGCAAAGAGAGAGGGTGAAAACAAGAAACGACTCCAACTTCCCTCTCATTTCCCCTCCTCCCTTTATCTTCTCCCCTCGCCCCCTCACCCTCTCTCTCTCTCCCTCCATCTCTCATCTTAAATCTCCAGGGCTCCTTTCTTCTCTCTTTAAATAGGGGCCTGAGCTGTGAAGTCTAATAATGGTCATTTGGCCTCCCATTGAAAGCTGGGTAATTCGGCCCAGGGACGGCTCACTTTGAGCCACATGACACAAGGAGCTTCCCAGTGACCATGGTAACCAGCGCAGTGGGACCCCGGTGCCTCCGAGCGCCGAGAAACGTGGTGAAGGGTGATTTAGGAGAGGGAGCTTTTATTTTGTAGGTGGTGGTGAGGGGGAGGGGGAGGGATTGAAGTAGGAAGGTGGGTGAGGAGAGAGAGAGACAGACAGAAAGAGAGAGACAGAAGAGAGCGAGAGACAGACAGACAGACAAAGAGAGAGAGACATAGGGAGAGAGAGAGAGACATATAGAGACAGAGAGAGAGACAGACAGAGAGAGACAGACAGAAAGAGAGCGAGAGACAGAGAGAGAGACAGAAGAGAGCGAGAGAGAGACAGGGAGAGAGAGAGAGACATAGAGAGACAGAAAGAGAGAGAGACAGAGAGAGAGACAGAAGAGAGAGAGACAGAGAGACAGAAAGAGAGACAGAAAGAGAGAGAGAGACAGACAGACAGAAAGAGAGAGAGAGAGAGAGAGACATAGACAGAGAGAGAGACATAGACAGAGAGAGAGAGAGAGAGAGAGAGAGAGAGAGACCCCTGCCTCCACAGTGAAACCTCCCGACACCCCGCCAGGAAGAGCGGCCAAGATAATATCAGCAAGTTTAGGCGTACACAAACATGAAAGGAGAGCCTGGAGGAGGCAGGCCCCTGAGTGCTCCCCCTTTCTTTTCTCTTTTTTCTCCTCCTCTCCCTGCTGGTCCACCTCTCTTTTTTCTTTGCTTTTTTTTATTTCTCCCTCCAAGTTTCAAAGTGTTTGTTCAGGGTGTTTGGGGCAAGGGGAAGCTGAGGAGTTATCCTGGGCCTTTATGTGGCCCTTAAACGCCTTAAAGGGGAGTTTGTTCATCGGTCCTGTAGTTTTCAATTATTTGTATTTATAATTTTATAATTATTTATATTATTATATATTATATTATTATTTATAATTATATTTATAATTATTTTACAATACTAATTTTGATTGATTTGATTAAATAAAAAGGCCCCTCTGTATTTTCTTTTATTGTTAATGCAATCAATTGACATGCGATACCCTGTTGGATGATGTGACATCTCAGAGAGTGTTTTGGTAAAATTGTAAAAGTAAAAAAAACACTTTCTGGAAGCATTGCATTGACGAAAACGTCCTTCAAAAAGGCGGAGAAAGGCCAAATCTTCTGCAGAGAACATTATCAGCACCAAGCGGCTCCATTGTGCTTCACGCGCTTTAAACAAACCCAAAAATCGACTTTCAGGAAGTGAGCTCTATCATTTTCATAGCACGAGCACATACCCTGCCTATCGATACCCTGCATCTTCACGGCTCCGCTATGAAAAGATTTCTGTTATTAAACTCTCAGGGCACATACAAAATAAAAAAAAGGTTCAGGGGGCAACATGCAGCCAGTTCAGGCCGGCATTGAAGCTCCTTTACAACAAGCCCTGCGGCTTGACACCCTCCTGGCACTGCCGTGGCCTCGGGACGACCCCGAGCACACACCTGAGTGCGTAGGACAGCGAACCTGGCCGCAGGCTCGGAGCCAGCCGCCCGCAATATCACACCCGGCTGTCTGTTGCCATTTCTTTGAATACACACACACACACACACACACACACACACACACACACACACACACACACACACACACACACACACACACACACACACACACACACACACACACACACACACACACACACACACACACACACACACACACACACACACACACACACACACACACACACACACACACACACACACACACACACACACACACACACACACACACACACGCTCTGCAGCTCTGGCTGAGATGCCAGACACGGTTAGAGTCCAAAAGCCACTTAGCACTAAGACGCAACAGCTGTTTGCTCCGGCCGGCCATCCCATAGTGCCAACTTGAGGGCCACGGTAGAAAGAGATACACACACACACACACACACACACACACTCTGCACACTCTGCCGTCTCACATTGTTCAAATGGAGACTGCTGTTTTTTTTGTGTTTATGTACATGTGTGTCAAAGGCGGAGATTTCCACCCAGGATGCATCTTGTTTTTTCTCTCTTTACGGCCGTGTGCCGCCGGCTGCAGCTCTAAAGCCGTGTTTTCTGGGCGGACGTATCCGGGAGAGGACGCCGCAGCTTTTCTCGGCGCTCCAGTTATTTTCGAGTGCTTCGTAGCGGCCCGGTCTCGAAGAAATGTTGTCTTTGGCCGGGCGCTTAAGGTGGAACCGATCATCAGAGATGAGCTGGTCGAGGGCAGCACACACACACACACACACACACACACACACACACACAGTTTACATGCTGTGCCAGCCAACAGGCTTGCTCCACACAAGCTGCGGGGCTGTGTGGGAGGACGGGATGTGTGTTCAGAAATGAAGGAAAAAAAAATAAAAGTTGTAGCGAGCGAGACACAAATCCCAGCCGCCCACTCGGCAAACCAGACGCGTCCGCCTTCGTCATCTCCTCGAGAAGCCAACCCCCTCCCCAACCTCTCTCCAACTCCCACTCCTCTCTCTCTCTCTCTCTCCACTCTTCTCTCTCTCTCTCTCTCTCTCCACTCTGTCTCTCCCCCCCCCCCCCCCCCCCCCCCCCCCTCTCCCCCCTCCTTGGGGGCTGATGTCATCAGAGCCCGACGGAGGATGAAAGGGGGGAAAAGCCGGCGCGCTAAGGCCCCCGTGAGGCCGGCGGACTGACACCGGGCGGCGCTTGAAAGACGAGATATCTCCCTGGCGCGGCGACAAAGGACCCCGGCCGGCCCGGGCCACCGCCGCCGAGAGCCGGTGCCATGATTTCATGTTCCAGAGGAGCTGCCAAAGATCGCAGTGTATGTGTGTGAAAGGCAGCGCTGGCAAGAAAGGAGGTCCGGCGGCGAGGGAGGAAATGACCACCAGTAAATAGTTTGACTGGAGGCAGAAGGGGAAGGGGGGCGACGCCGGACCTGAAGACTGAAGGTCTGCTGGCACCCTGGGGCGCCATCCTCATGGGACACCACAACTCATACCACTTCCAATGCTGTTGGGGGGCTGGAGGGTGGCTGGCTCTCACAGGAAGCGGGGCAGGAAGTGCAGGAAAAAACTGTGTACATATATGTGACACAAGCAGCACTCGCACGTGGACTTCAGAGGCCGGCGTGACCGACCTCTCTTCCTCCACTTCCTCTGGCGCTAACGTTCGGGGGTTCTCTCAGTCGGGGAAGGAAAAAAATCCTTGAGTCACCAAGCGGCATTAATTTAGCAAAAGCTAAAAAAAATATCACAATATTGATGTATCTGATAATTAGGATTGGACAATCCAAAAATGAAATTCCTTCATCCCGTTGCTACTTGTTGACCAGCTCCTCGGCACAGCCGGGGGCCTCGTGTTCCCAGACGCTTTATATTTAGACATGGATTGGTGTAAACAGCATTTTTTTTTGTGTTCTCTGGGATCCTGTAATTGAATGGAATCTAAATTGACCAGACAAGACCCCAACACTGTCGGTGGCAAAGTGGCAGCAGAGTGGAGTGGGCTCTCGGGTTCAGTCAGGGGCCAGTCGGGTAGGGCGGGCGGGCGAGGGGTGTGTGTGTGGGGGGGGGGCCCAGACGAGGCGGGGTGAGTGTGTAAGAGTGGGCATAGTATCCGGACTGGGACTGGGCATGGTGGCCCGGCTGGCAGGGGGCAAACGCGGCACTGTCTGGCAACGGGAAGAAGAAAAAAAACGCGGTGCCAATGCGAAGCACCCCCAGCTGTGTCCGGGCCCCGGGGCGAGGGTCTTGTCAAGATGCAACAATGGGCTATTCCTCCTCTAATTAAAGTCCTGGCGGGGTAAACACAGAGGAAAACAGAGTGGTCTGGGAGGTTAGCTCGAGGCCAGAAGGTCAAAGTTCCTGCCATCCTCACTGCAGCAAAACATGGACCCCGGAACGTATAAAAAAAAAAGATTATTACAAAAAATGGCCAGCTCATTAGCGCTGTGCTTTGACTGGTTCCAATGAGCGGGATGGGTTCCTGGTACCCGGGTCAGATTCGAACCAAAACCTCCGGTTCACATTGGTAGGATTTCTCAAAAAGAGAAAAGAGTACTTAGCATTGCAACACTTACGACACACAGTTTAAAACTCACAAATCGATGCAGCAGAACCGGAGATATCCTCTTTTTTTCTTCTTCGCGGTGCCTACATTACCCACAATGCCACTCGGCCTTCCTCAGACTTCACACGGCTCCCTCCGGACAAAAGGCTTTGTACATTTCTGTCCACGTGCTGTGTGCACTGGCACTCCCCGGGATCGGTAAACAAACCAGCGGAGTTCCCCTCCAAAACGCTCGCGACCTGAAAAACCCTGCCCGCCCGCTCACCGGCCTCCAGGCCTACATCACCGCCGCCGTACCGCGATGTAATAATCTGAGCTACTGTCGGTGTGAGAGCTGAACGTTCGGTCCGTTTCGAGTATGCATGATCCAGGTACCGAGCACGCTGCACCATTAGCATGTCTATACGACACAAGGGCTCCTTAAATTATGAATGGCTGCTCTCTTTCTGTCATCGGGCGTGCACAGGCTAAATGAGACCATAGCCGCCCGGCGCCTCCCCCCCCTCCCCCGCTCAACCTCCGGGGAATGTTGGTACATTCCATTAAGAGGAACACTTAATTAAAGCATGATAAAACACCACTCGGAGACTCCAGCGGGGTCTGGGAGCACTGAGGGGGGGGAGAGGGGGGTGGCGGTGAGGGACAAGGGAGGGGATTCAGTTCAGCCTCATTTCTTCCCCCCGCCCTCCGGCGATGGGAAGTGAGAAACTAAATAAAACCAAATCATCCTTCCGTGAATTGTCTCCGGGAGCGCAAGAGATCAAAAGATACATCGGTTGTTATTTCTTCTCAAAGGGTTTAATTAAGTACCCGGGGAAGAGGTTTCCTCGACTGCGGGGGCCGTCTGCGCAGACCAGTCTGCGCCGTCTGCACGGAGCCCAAACATCTCACGGACAGAACGTTCAACACACCCGATGGTGCTTTGGATCTGAACCCTTAAGACTGTGTTTGCAGGCAAACGTCAATCCAATCATCATCATTTCATGAAAGATTTGGCTGGTAAAAAAAAAACACAAGCCTGTATTTTTTGGGCAATCTTTCAACAGGATACGAATGAAGCAGCGCCGCCATCAGAACCACAGCAAAATACGGCCTCAGCTCCAGCAGAGCGTCACGCGAAGCAGCAGAAATGCCCGAACAGCAGAGAGATGGCATGTTTCCATTTGCCTGCATGACTCTACACCGTGTCACCCTGCTGCATAGCACCCTGTGTCACGTGTCATGACTCACATTTCTGACTATCAGCGGCAAACAGAAAGCGGTGCGTTACCTTTCCCAGCACGGTGAGGCAGCTGGGGTCCAGCTCCGGTTGCTCCAGCTTCACCACGCCGACCCAGCCGTACTCGTACAGGTCCTCCTCGTCATTATTATTACATAGTCCCAGAGGATGCATCTGGAAAGGAGACAGAAGGGACAGATGAGTATTTATATCCGGGGCTCAACACAAACTTGAAAAACAAATGGAAATTAATGGGCATCAGGCATCAATTCAGTTTATTTCGTATAGCCCAAAATCACAATCTGTACACATACGACATCCCTGTCCCGGATCAGGAAAAACTCCCCCAAAAAATAGTGAAAACCCTTTTTCAGGGGAAAAACAAGGGTAACCGGAAATATGGGTAATGCACGTGTAGCGGTGTCTCAAAGACACAATTTACAAATATTAAAACCATTATTTATCTTTGCTGTTCCTATGTTTTATGTGTAAAAAATGTTTTAAAAGTGATGGCCGCCGCTGGCAAAACAGAAAATAAAGGCCAGGAATTGGTTGCCAGCTTCTCAAAACAGTTGCCAGCGGAGAGTTGCGCTGTCTGAACGAGTCAAAGCGCTGATGCAAACGGTTTTGAAAAGACGTGTCACGCAAGTCACATTTTAAACCCCAAAACAAGCATGCACAGCGTTTCAAGGGAACATGAAAAGCTGCCCCACACGACGCATCGACTTAAGAGGGTCCCGGCATCAGCGGCTTACAGATTGGCTCCCCCACCCCCCTCACCCCCCTTTTTTTTTTTCAGAGGGAGTGCAACAATTTATAATCCACTTGTCACCTACTTTCCATAATGAAACATAAGAGCTTAAGAGCATTAGAAAATATTCGCTGTGTGCGGCAGAAAGAGAAATCATCTGAACATGCAGTACGGCGTCCAGCCCTCTGGAAGGAGCGGCGGCCGATAAGCCAAACAGGGATTGATGTGCTTTCGTGGATCCGCTGACTCGGCACATCCTCGCCGAATTTCTACTTAAGGAAAGGTGCGTTAAGTCTGCTTCCACTCTCACTGCTGCGAATGATTAATGGTGCTGCCATTTCTGTTGCGTTATATACGGGCAGGATAGCTGGATCCACTTTACCTGCTCTCACACACGCGGCCTGATTAGCGTCCATCCGACCATCTCGACTCGTCCTCTCACGACACTTAAGGCCGCTAAATTGGCCCAGTTGTCTGTGCCAAGAGAAAAAGAACATGGAGAGAGTGCTGCAGGCTGTTTCAATCTCCCAAAAGGGGGCGGGGCGTGTGCATGGGGAGCGAACGGGCTGGTACGAACTCCCAAAAGGGGGCGGGGCGTGTGCATGTGGAGCGAACAGGTTGGTATGAACTCCCAAAAGGGGGCGGGGCGTGTGCAAGGGGAGTGAACGGGCTGGTACGAACTCCCAAAAGGGGGCGGGGCGTGTGCATGGGGAGCGAACAGGTTGGTATGAACTCCCAAAAGGGGGCGGGGCGTGTGCAAGGGGAGTGAACGGGCTGGTACGAACTCCAAAAAGGGGGCGGGGCGTGTGCATGGGGAGCGAACGGGCTGGTATGAACTCCCAAAAGGGGGCGGGGCATGTGCATGGGGAGCGAACGGGCGGCGACGATCGCAGCGGGCCGCCACTGGAAACCGAACAGTGCAACAACGAAAGACGAAGAAACGTATAAAGCAAGAAAAAGAAAAACGCAGGACAATCAATCAAGACACAGTCGGACTTTAAAGTGCAACTGTAAGGACCAACATCCTGGATCCCGACCTCAGGGGGATGGGGGGTCAAACCTGACCTGCAGGCCACTTATCCTATTAACCCGACGACCACCTCACCCCCCGATCAGCCCAGCATTGTGGCGCCGGGGCCCTCGGCCACTGCTGATGGCCCGAGATACCCTTCTCCCTCCGCCGACCCCTGACCTTTGAACCCCACTTCATCGCGTTGGGAGCAGGTTGGTCGTGCAGCGGGCCAATTGAAGAGCGGCATTCAGGAGTCACTTCAGTGTCACAAGGCAGAGGGGTCAAGCCCCTGACCTGGGGGCTTTTTCTTTGGGGGGGGCGGGGGAGGACTGAGCTGAGAGAAAGGGGGTCAAATGCAAATCAGGTGGACTATGAAAGACTCATGTGGAAGAAATGTGGACAACGTGTGCAGTCTTTATAATATTTTTTTCCGGAAGTCGGATGAACAGCAAAAACATGAACATCCATATATTCTGAATTGCACCTTTAAAAATCCTTGACCCCTCCTCCTCCTCCTCAGGCCTCCCAGACGCAGAGAGCATGACAAACATGAAATATTGTGTATTAAATCACAACCCTCGTCCTTCGACGGATCATTCAGGCGAGGAAACGAGGAAGGAAAGCCGAAGACGAGGTCATCAGGGAAGCAAGGCCCGACGCCAAACACCTCCTCACTAATCCGCAGGATGCAGTCACCTTGAGCCCCCCCCACCCCCACCCCCCTTATTGTTAACTGCAGAGAGCCGCCGTGCTCTGGATTTAGGACGCTAGATATCGGCCTGTGGGCTGGTACACATGACATACACATCATTGATCATTTCAGGGCGCGCTTTAGCCTTCGATGGCAAAAAAAATGGAAGAGAATGACAAAATATTTCACAAAGAGCATCACCAAGTCAGGCTTCTGTTCAAGCCGCAACACAACAACACAACAACACAATATGACTTTAAGAGGTCATTGATCACGCTCAGATCCCAGTTGTCAGATGCAGGTACAGATCAATTGATTTGTTTGATTACAGCAGCTGATCTACAAGGATCCAGACGTTCTTGCCACCGTCCCAAAAGGAAATCACTGCAACAGCAAATGTTACCCTTTTACTTTGTTATGAGAATTTAAAGTCTTTTTTTCCCTTCACAAAAACCCACAATTAAAATGATACGATTGATTATAAGCTACTTAGAGGTTTTGCAAACAGGGCAGAATTCACCTCTAATATCTAATTAATACCACATTTTCACGAGATGATGCATTATGTATGTGAACAATACTAGTTTCTACTGAGCAGAGCCTGAACGCATCATCATATAACTGAAGGGGAACCTTGTTACTGGCTGGTTGTTTCCGATGGAACATTATCGGAGATGATAAAGCCTGATTTTAACTGAACAATGGAGTAGAAAACTTTATTTCACACCGTGTTGCTTCACATTAAACTGTGCAGTTGACCCCGAGCTGTCCGTGACATCACAACATCAACCTCTCAAAACGGGGAACAATTTTTTCGAATATCCTTCTCGAGATTGATCCCCTCTTAAGATCCCTCCTCCTCCAGGAGCAGGAAGTGGAGCGCCGATTGTGCTCTCTCTCTCTCTCTCTCTCTCTCTTTCTCTCGCTCGCCCAACGGCCTGGATGGCAGCGGGGAGCCCCGCCTGCGCCCCGAAACACTGGGCCATTGTGCAGGGGGGCTCCTGCCCTCCAAATGGGGCAGTGTTGTTGTTGTGGACCATGTTGTTATTTTAGAGGCCGGCCATTGCGCCATTATCTCCACCCACAGGGATTTTTTTCTTCTTCTTTATTTTCTTCTTCTTCTTCATCGGATGTCGACGTAGGCGTTTGATGGATGTGGCGATGGGGAGCCAAATGGAAAAAAAGGGAGCTTGGTTTTGGATGAGAGTCGGCGATCCGGTGAAGTGGGTCAAAGCCACCGGCCGGGCACACAAAAGGGAAGCGAGCGCAAAAGGCTTCTCGCAAAACGTGCACACACACACACACACACACACACACACACACACACACACACACACACACACACACACACACACACACACACACACACACACACACACACACACACACACACACACACACACACACACACACACACACACACACACACACACACACACACACACACACACACACACACACACACACACACACACACCTCTTGTGTTCCCCTGCTAGGCCCCAAATCACACAAGCTCAGCCCACTGGAAACACCCCGCTGCTCCACTTTGCCCCTGCTCGGCCGGACCCGGGGTGCTGGGTGAAGGGCACCCAGCACCCCTGAAGCGCCACAAGGGGGCGGCGGCTCTTGTTCTGCCCTGCCCCCAGGGGGGAGGAGTGTGGGGGGGGGGGGGGGGGGCTTTCACATGAATATCCCCTTACAGAGGCCACACTCAATGAAATCCTGGTGGGGATTTGAACTCCACCTGTCACTCAAGTAGGCCACACCCACTGACAATCCCCACTCCATTCTGCAAACCCCCCACCCCCCCCAAAGAAAACAGCACACCTGTAGAGAAGGTTCCTCCTCATGTGGGATGTTTTTTTAAAGTAGTCCTCTTAGAATGGAAATATTTGTGATAATGTTTCATTATGTTTTCATTTCAAAGTTGTGTTTTTCCGAGGTTTACGTGTTTTTTTTTAAAGACTTTCATAGAAATACAAACTGTGGCTGTGAAGTGCAACAACTAAAACAACAATATTAGATTTTCAAACAATAAAAAAAGTAATCCTTTCTTTTAACTCATCACTCCGTTACAGTCGTCTTCTCCACCAACAAGTGGCCTGATAGCAGTTGGTAATGGGATCAAAATGCCCCCCCCCCCCCCACCACACACACACACACACACACACTCAGCTCTCAAAGGAAATCAAAATGCAAGTCACACCATCCAACGCCATTCTTCTCCGTCTGTCTGTGACACAATTCGCTGAGCCTTTGATCATGCAACGACCACTTCTCCCCCCCACCCTCTCGCCGCACCCCCTTTTCCTCTCTCACTCTCTCTCTTTCCCCCTAAATTGTTGGTGGCCGTGGTAACAGACCCCCCCACCCCCCTCCATCCCTCCCACACCTCCAAAACAGTCACCCTCCCCTGCCCTCACCGTGCAATATCGGCCTTGCATGAAAGAGCTCGTCTTTTTATTCTGCACAGCTGTGTGTGCCTGTGTGTGTGTGTGTGTGTGTGTGTGTGTGCGTGCATGTGTGCGCATGCTTTAGTAGTCAACACGTTTTCACATCTTTACTCATCTTTGAACTGCTACAAGTTCTGCAAACGTCTGCATTTGCACATGAAACGAATAGAAAAAAATGAAATGGTTCTTTGTGACAAAGCGGAACTGTCAATGATTAGGCTCCGCCCCCTCCTTGTGTTTAACGCCAGCGGGCAGGAAAGCTATTGTGAACTTGAGGGGAAATGATCCTAATAGGGGCACAACTCTTTACTGGAACGTGGTCCTTCATGTGCATGACAACCAGGCGCTACACACCAGGAGCTCAACTCATCAACGAGCTACGCCGATCTATACGGACGCAGATACACACAGATGTGTGTGTGTGTGTGTGTGTGTGTGTGTGTGTGTGTGTGTGTGTGTGTGTGTGTGTGTGTGTGTGTCCTTGAAACGTCATCTCAAGCCCAAATATTTAACCTGGATCCGAGTTCCACGACGCCTCGCCGGCGGCCTTTAGGAGCGGAGACCATTTTTTATTATGAGATGTTCTTTGTTTCTTTTTCTATTTTTTCTTTTAGAAGAAGAAGAGCCGGCTCACATTTCACATGCACAGAAAAACGCAGAAGAAGATGCAGATGCATCGCGGGGCAACTGGTGGCAGCTCTCACGACTGACCGTGAACTCATCCACCCGACCGGGCCTTTAATTCAGCCCCCCCCTCCTCCAACATGTCCCCCTTTACCAAACCGGGCTCGTATGTCTGATCACAGGCCACAGACCATGTCTCCTCCGGGTATTTCAAACACTCAGAACATAAGAAAAGAAAAGAGGATGGAGAGGTACGCAACAGGATGTTCAGGACTTCTAGATGAGACGTGTGGAGATAAATAATACTCAGAGATGATACAGATAATAACATGACTGGGACTGACAGTTTCATAGAGGTGAAGGAACCAAAGAAAGTGATGAACTCGTCACTATTGACTATTTAGTGTTTATTCAGTAAAAAAAAATGGATGGAGGTCAAATCTGACGTCATCATGATGTGTTCAAATCAAACTTGAATGAAGTACAATTGTTCCACAGAGATGTTTTCACAGAAATATACAACAGTACTTGTTGCTGTGGTATCTAATTGGTATTGAGAATCCTGGGATTTCACTGGTTTTGTTATCTTGTGACATCCCTCACCTAAGGAGGTACAAACACACCGGTAATAACCCCAATTTACCGCCGATAAAACCTGCAAAGTACGAAACATGGATGCCCCGTGATGTTACATCCAGCAAACGAGCATAAAGCAACACAAAGCCACACACACACACACACACACACACACACACACACACACACACACACACACACACACACACACACACACACACACACACACACACACACACACACACACACACACACACACACACACACACACACACACACACACACACACACACACACACACACGGCGTCCTAATTCAAAGTGTGTGAGAAAGAATAAAACACGAACAACCCCAACCTTTCATTCATATTATTATGATCCATAAGCATGTTTTATTTTATTTTTTATATATTATAATCCCTTATTAGTCCCACAGTGGGGAAATTTATTCTCTGCATTTTTAACCCATCCTTAGTATTAAGGAGCAGTGGGCAGCCTCGTGGAGCGACTAAGGGTTAAGTGTCTTGCTCAAGGACACAAGCCGGGGCCGGGGATCGAACCACCGACCTTCTGATTGAAAGACCGACCCGCTAACCACTGAGCCACAGTCGCAGTGCAAGACGTACGAGGCAAGTCACAACTGATTGACAGTCGTAGGTCAAAAGGTCGCCAGTTCACGGAGGAATTAAACTTGTGCATCATGTTGCCTCTGCATCCTACCGCAGTCACACAGCTGGACAGGTAAAAGCAGGAAATGCCAGGTCACTGATCATGTCAAAATAAGATACTGTATGTATAATATTCCACCTCGTTTGCAGACTTTCTTTTTGGGAGGAAAGAAAGACGGAACATATGGACTATTGAACTCGTTTCGAGAGAGAAATCCGTGACAAAGGAAACGCTTTACGCGCCGAGACTCTTACTTTGAAAGTCTGGCCTTTCCCGCAACCGCCCTTCAAAAACGTTGTCCAATCGATTCTCTGCACTGACGCAACTGCCAATCAAGTTTGTTTTGTGGTCCATAAATAGCAAGTCCCCGGGGCTCATTGAGACGTCGAGTTATTCGCGTCATATCGTCGTATATATCACATGTCGATCAAGACTGCGCCCGCTCGCTTATCCTTGCACAGAGGTTCAATGTCAGATTGGGGGGGGGGGGGGGGGGGAGGAGCCTTCAGAAGAAAGGAGCCGGAGTTTTGAGTTGCAGCCTTCTATGTATAGCATGCACAAATAGGCTCACAAACCTAAATGCATGCACCGACACACACACACACACACACACACACACCTCCCCTCTCGCTCACTCTTTGCCCCTCTCGCTCGCTCTCTGCCCTCTTTCCCAGCACTAGAAATAACTTCAAAGCGGGCCGGTAGCCTTGAGGAGAGTGGGATCCCGTTACAGTGGAGCAGCTGGGAGGGCCCTACAGGTGGGGCCGACGCTCCACCTCCTGAAACCGGATCGCCGTAAAGGGATCCCTCTGCTCCTCCGCTCAAATAATGAAGCACTTCCTCCCTTTTGTCTCCCCCACTGGGACTGAAGGAACAATTAGCCGGGGCTAGCTCGGCGTCCATCTTTTGTTTTTTGGCAGTCAGAACCGGCGCGAAGGAGGAGCGGGATAAAAAGAGGAAGAAAACTAAATCTGAGGGTCTGAAATGCGAGAACATCGATTACGTCGGCGTCCCCACTGCGCTCATGGCTCTGAGTGTGACAAGTGACGGCAGACAGAAAAGCTTTTACTTTGAAAAAAGACCGATGCATTTGCATGTCAAAATAAAACTCTAAAATATTTTGAACCGCCGTTCTCGTCATGAACACTTTCACACACACACAACGCAAAAGAAAATGAAGTTTATTGTTGTGGTTTTGGAAAAAGGTCGATTGGACCATTTCACGTTGAGTCGTGCCCATTTTTATGAAACAACAACAACAACAACAAACAACACAGCCTATATCACTCCTTCAACTCTGACAAGGAAGCGCAGACCGGATCCGCTCCATCAGTTCCAACCTTTCACAATAAAAGCCCTACGATATCTGCATGCAAGTATTCGGCACTTCTGTGTCATGCAGCCGTCATGCCCACGGCTGTTAAAGACTGAAGAGCTGAAAGTGACACCAGACACACACACACACACACACACACACACACACACACACACACACACACACACAACACACACACACCACACACACACACACACACACACACACACACACACACACACACACACACACACACACACACACACACACACACACACACACACACACACACCACACACAAACTTTTCCTCAAGTCAAGGACGCCTTTGGAGCTTTGTGATGCTAGCCTCAGTGCAGTCATCACCCCCCCCCCCACACACACACTACTTGCTCCCCCCTCCTCCTCTCCTCCTCCTCCTCCTCCACCCCCCCTCCCCCCCCGGAAATTACCTCCACGCCATCTTCATAGCAACGGGCAAAGCAAACAGTGTCAGGGGTTCAGTGGGCGCAGAGGACACCTAATATCATGTAAATGCTCTGATATGTCGCACAAGGCTGCGGGGTTGACAGCTTCAACACTGAGCAGGCCGCCGAGCCGGTGACTCTATTAACTCTCTGAGAGTGCATCCCGAAACCGTCAATGGTGTGTGTGTGTGTGTGTGTGCGCACTCTAAAGTCTCTCTGGTGTCACTTTCAGCTCTCCAGTCTTTAAAACCCGGGAGTGACGCGAACAAAGGACGGGCCGACAAAGTTCAGGGGTCAACGTCGGGCTGGATGCCACCATTTTGGAAAGAGGAGGAGGGGAGTGGGGAAACAACTGCCCCCCCCCCCCCCCACACACACACACACACACACACACACCCAGAAGAGATCACAGCGTCGATGTGAAAAGATAAAGTAACAGCAGAGGACAATTACAGAAGTAGGCGAGCGAGAGCATGAATGATGTCGGCATCAAGGTGATGCAGCGGGTTCATTATTAATGCAACAATGCAAAGGGAAGCTCATTAATATACGATGCCATCCATACGGCACGCAAAACTACTGAGTAGCGTTTTGTTTTGAGCTCCACTTTCCTTTTCCACAAAAAAAAAGCATTAATGAGGCATCACCAAAAAAAGAAAGAAGCTAAACTGCCACAACTATACAGCCAGAAAATTGTAAAAAAAAAAATTAGACTGGGAAAAGCAGAAATCTTAATATTTGAGAAGCTTTGAGGGACCATGCATCAGCGTTTCTCATTTCGGAAAACACGTATCGAAGAAGCAAACGATCCCCGGCGCCTCGCTTCCGTCCGACGCCGGCGGCGCCAGAAATATCGGTGCCATCCAACGCCGAGCCCTCGCGGTGAAAAAAAACAACCTAAAAGTCACCACTTAATGAGCTATGATTAATAGCTGCTGCACAAGGGCTGGTGAGCCCGGGGGAGGGGGGGGGGCCGGAGGGTGCGCATACCTGGCGCAGTCAGCCTGCGTGCATGTGTGTGTGTGTGTGTGTGTGTGTGTGTGTGTGTGTGTGTGTGTGTGTGTGTGTGTGTGTGTGTTAGAGGGCCGAGGGGTTGAGGTTGCTAAAAGTGGACTGAGGGGAGGATTGCAGTCATCAACACCTCGGCTCTGAGTGGCCTTTGATGTCGGGCGGCGTCTTTGATGGGCCTCCGGCCATGGAGGAATGCTGCCCCCCCCGCCCCAAAAAGCCCCCGGAGTTGTGGAATGCGACGCAAGCTGCTGCTCGGCCCGCTGGAATGGGATTAGAGCATAGGCCCATATTGCACCCCCCCCCCTCACCTCCCCCCCTCACCCTAACCCTCTGGAGTGGACAACATGGCGGCAACCTCATGAGGATCATTCTCTTGATTCTAGTCAGTAAGGTCCCCCCAAGACCCCTAAAGCCACCGTGAGGATGTTTCGTTTGGTCCAACCAGCTGACCAGAACTCAAACTGTTTACCAATAAAACACAAATAAAAAAATAGGAATTCTGAGACACAATATCAACGTGAACGTTCCTCTTTCAAGGAAATACTTCAGCCACAAAATAATAATTTGAGTATCAGTTACCGAGCGTGTGTTACCTTGAAAAACTGCATCAAACTCTTACACAACTTTTTATTTTCTCATTTATCCAGTCGCTTGTTCACCGCTTCTCAAACACGCGCATTTTCCTTTTAAATGAGTTGATTGTGTTAAATAATCATGTTTTTGTGACGTTGTGATGGATGAGCCTTGGATTATTCTTTGTAAACTTGTGTCTTGAGGGTTGTTTACTCAACAGGTTTTTACTCGCCTTTCTTTTACGTGTTCTTCGTTCGTTGGCCGTGGCGGCACGCGAGGAAAACAAGAATTCGGGTCATTTTGAGGGTGAAGCGTGTCTTTAATATGACGAATATGGATTCACTTTTATGCATCTGGATTAAAGAAATGACGAAAAGCATCCCACAAGTGGAACCAAACTTCCATTAGTGCTCCGCAATCATCCAAATTTGTGTCCGCAGTATGATTTTGAGCAAAAGTCAAATCGACGACGACGCCAAATAATGAGCCGGCTCGCCCTCCGGCTCGGTGACGGCTTCACCCGGACACTAAAGAAGCGGCTCCGAGCGCGGCGCGTCTTCCATGTGAACTTTCAGTATTTGGATTCGCACGACGTGGGCGCGGCGGCCGAGAGAGAGAGAGAGAGAGAGAGAGAGAGAGAGAGAGAGAGAGAGAGAGAGAGAGAGAGAGAGAGAGAGAGAGAGCGAGAGAGCGAGAGAGAGAGAGAGAGAGAGAGAGAGAGAGGGCCGCGTTGATCAAACGGGTCCGAGGCGAGCAGCTGGCCCGCAATCAAAAGTCAGAAGCGCCTAAACCCGCCGCTGTGATCATTAGATTAAAGGGAACGGGCAAACACTTCAGATGGCCCAAGTCACTCGCCAAATATGCACAGTGGGGCCGGCCTATCACAGCGGGGAGCTGCAGTATGAAATCAGAGTGGACTCACACAGGTGTGTGTGTGAGTGTGTGTGTGAGCTACAGTGGGAGACTAGTGTTGTAATCCCGCCGCTTCTCAGAGGAGAGACATTCTGTAAAGGTCAGGTTCATATTGTTCTCACACACACACACACACACACACACACACACACACACACACACACACACACACACACACACACACACACACACACACACACACACACACACACACACACACACACACACACACACACACACACACACACACACACACACACACACACACACACACACACACACACACACACACACACACCTTGGTGAACGACCTTCCACACAACAACTGCACAAACAAGCCATTTTGGCCCTGGGTGCCGGTGCCGGCCGGGCCAGGGGCGTGGCCGGGATGGGGGCGTGGCCATGCCGGTGCGACGCTGAACCAGAGCGGTTTGCGGAGGGATCGCGCAGCGGGTCGAGAGGAATGTGAACAGGACTTGCAGTTCCTGCACATGTTCACACGTTTAAATGAATTAGCGCACATGCGCCGGGGTTTTCCTACAGGAACGCCGACTCACCCCTTCTCCCCTTACCTCTGCTTCCCCCCCGGCCACGGGGTTAAGGGAGGGAGGGGAGGTGGGGAGGCAGCCGGCATTAGCGCTGGCTTCAGATTTCGGCCGCCTCCGACTTGTTTTCTTTAGGAAACACTTACTGGGGCTCCGAATACACCGGGAGGAAGTGCTCACCTCCATCGCTTCCGGGTCGGATGGCTAAGGTCACTCCGGGGGAAAGGGGTGAGGAGTGGGTGCACCACTAAACTACGTGAGGAATGCTCTAGTATCACCGGTACGATTGGCCTTCATGAGGTGGTCGCTAATGCACCGACCTTCAGAGAAAACACGGAACAATAAGTGGTGAGGAGGTGTCAAGGAATCCGCCTCCGACACTTTCCTTGGCTCGCTTGTTTCCGCTTTCTGTTTCCGCTTTCTGTTTCCTCTTCCCTTTCCCTTTCCTCTCTCTCTCTCTCTCTCTCTCATTTGCTTGCTCTCTCATTCTGTGAACGACCCATCACCTTCTAAATGACAACCTGGAGAAGCTCGATCCAGGAGCCCGAGGCCCTCCGAGGAGCTACTGCTATTCCCGAGGAAATAAGAATGCGAATAAACAAAGCCAGGGTCGTTTCCAGGAATAAATGTGATGGACGTCCTTAAGGAATGTCCTTAAGGAACGCCCTTAACGTCCTTAAGGAACGGTCTTGGATGGCAAGAACCGGAGCAGCCGAAGCCATTAGGATGCATCGACGTAGTGCATTTATAGAACGAGCTTGCAGAGGCTTATTAGAGCCCAACTGGCACATTGGATGGTGATGATAAGAAACAAGACATTATATGATCTTTTGATCTCTTAGAAACAGCGTCATAGTTTGTCCAACAAAGAGCACGGAGATTTGTTTCTCTTTGAAATCTCCCGCTCATCAAATTCATTATTAACTAGATTTAAGAGGGCTTTCCAAATCCAGTACGAGTCAAACTATGAAACGACTAGTCGATTAATGGATCTGTGGAAAATTAAATTAACAGCATTTCTGAGAAACTTTATAAAAAAAAAAAGGCCTAAGCTTTTCTGTTCATGCTTCTCAAATCTGAGGAATTGCTGCTTTTTTCTTCTTCTTCCGGGAATGTTGGTTGACAGATGAATCCATAATCCTGGTTTGCACAGCTGCAAACTGAGGCAATAACAGTCAAATCAGCAGAGAGCTCACTTTTACACGCTTTCTGTGAACTAAACCGTGAACTCTAAATCAACACAAGCCTTCGATAAAAACAGTGACATCATCAGCGTAAAGGCGAGATGTTTCCCTCGATTAGACACCGCTCGCGTGAGTAACTCAAAGCGCCTTCATATTAAATATTTAGCATTTTCCTGGGAGGTCCGAGACGCGTCCGCGAGGGCCGAGCGGCGCTAAAGCCACCGGGACTCGGGCCGGTGGGCCGGTTCATCCCCTCGGGACTTGAAAGCGGCGATCCGTCTCTGCGTGTTTTTTTTTTCCCCGGAGCCTCTCCCAGCGATCAGGTTAGACAAGCCCCTCTATTCAGAGTAATACCAATATGCCCAAAAGAGAGGGAGGAGGTGGAGAAGAAGAAGATGAAGAAGAAGAAGAAGAAGAAGAAGAAGAAGGGGGAGCAAAACAGAAAAATCCTATCTGAGAGATTGAGTTAATCTCTCAGATAGGATTTTTCAGCACCCAACCGAGCCAGTGCCGGGTTCACCGGCTCACTCGGTCCCATCTTACCCACTCGCCTCTTGTTCTAAAGCAAAGCATGCCTTTGATACTCGACTAGAAGGAATCTGGAGGCGTTACAGGTTTCTTTTGTGCTTCGCGCTGCACAGAGAGTCTGTGTGTGTGTGTGCCAAGGCTGGGATTTCTTTTCTTTACACCCCCCTCCCTCCCTCCCTTCATCTCCTGCTCCCTTCCCCCCAAAACACTAAATCACAAACCTTTTCTCTCTTCTTTTATTGTATTTATTTGTGCGTGTGTGTGTTTGTGTGGGTGGGTGGGTGGTTAAGATCAAACTTATTTTAAAGCTCAAACTCTTCCTGAGAATACTTTTTTTTTTTTTAAGTTTCATACCGGCCGTGCTGTGGGGATCAAAGTGGCCATATTTGGACGGTGACCAAAAGGTGGTGACCGCTTCAGAGGAGTTTGAAGGGTGGATAAGGGGGTGGGATTTTGGACAGAGGAGGAGGGGGGAGGGAGAGGGGTAGTTGAGGAGGGGGGGTGGGGGGCTTTGACTCCCCTTGGAGATTTTCTTAAACCCATTACATCAGCTTTTTTCTGCTTCATGGGCTCCGGGGCTTTTGTGAGGGTAGAAAATGACCTAAATTGACATTCAGAAGGGATGTGGTTGGTTAATTGTGGTCCGGGCATTTTGGGCTCAAATAAAACCAGATTCCAGAGGCCTTCTTCTTCTTTAAGGCTTTTTTTTTGCCGCAGATTCGGCGTCTCAAAACGCATCGGCCTCCACTGGATGCAACGCGCTCGTGCCCGAAAACCCCCGTCAGCTCTGTCACATACGGACCAGACGGATTCTGGGTCGTGATGAGTATCATATCAAAGTGATTTTCCATAATTTGCTCAAACACCGAAGCTGCAATTCAGCTTTAAAAAAAAAAAAAAAATTCCACAAATTCCGGCTTTTCCAACTCCCAGAGTACGGTCCGGCTCAGCTTTGATCAAAGAGGCCGTCATAAGTGAAACATCCGAGTCTCTCTTTCACTTAAGGGAACGTCCTTCTACATCCATGATCGCATAAATTGAAAAAGTGGTCAATACAAGCTTCTTCTTCTTCTTCTTCTTATTTTAAACCACAAACGAAATCAAGAGGGAAGTGTGAAATAAGAAATGATGCAGCGGTCCTGCTAAGCTCTACCCACACAGTCCAATCAAAGGGGTTCACAATGGTTGGCCTAAAAAAAACATAAAAGAGAGAAGAAGAGAAGATGAAGAAGAAAAAAAGAGGAGAAATTCAAAAGAGAACACTTGCTGGTGCCGGGCAAAACTGATCAGCGGCGCATAGCCCGTCAAAAGCTAGCGGGAACGTCAAAAGCGCCACTGATCTCTCTCTTTCTCCCCTAATGTGATCAAACAGGGGCTTCGTTTCCCCCGGAGGTGGGCAAAGAAAAGAGAGCGAGAGAGAAAGAGAAAAGGAGGCTTTGGTGCACCGTAGGGCGCCGGCCACCAGCAGCACAACCGAGCAGCGAGCACAAAACAACCCGCCGACTCCCGAGCCGACTCCCCGTCCCACGGAGAGAGGAGAAGAAGAAGAAGAAGAAGAGGAGTGGTTGGGCAAACAGTGAGGGGTAAAGGGGGCTCAAAAAGGGGCCCGGTTGCCCGGGTGAGGGGGACCCGCTGCTCCAAAAATGTCCACATCAAGCGTCCGGCTTGGGTCCAGGCCCCCAGAGGTGCGATCCCGGAGCGCTCGGGGGTCAGAGGCCCGGACAAAAGGGATGGAAGCCGGGCCGACCCTGGCAGAGCCACTGGGCTCCAGGTGGAGAGGCTTAGGCCTTGAGAAAAGGTGTGTGTGTGTGTGTGTGTGTGTGTGTGTAGGATGAAGGGGTAAATGAGAGAAAGCAAGCACATGATGAAGTGCACTTTCAAATCATTTATCGTTTCCGGAGTTGCAAAATGGGAGGGGCCATATAAAGTCTCCGCCCCTCACAACCCCCCAACTCGAAAATTCCCTTTTAATGAAATCCTCAATGTTTCACGACACAGAAAAGGGTTTTCTTCGATGATTCGATGATTATTGGTTATTATTTATTATTTTTAATAATATTATTTATTATATGGTTATTATTTTATTCTTTGCTACAATGTGAATCCATCCACTAGGATACGACAGGTTGACAACAGGCATCCGTTGTACGACAACCTGAGTTAGAAGAAGAAAACTAAACCTAGCTTGCACCAGTTTGGTACGTCAGGTGGCTCTAAAACTACACTACCCATGAGCCTCAGCTCCTGTTGCTATGGAGATGAACCCAGTCCCAGATTCCCAACAGCCCATCTTTGTTATCGGGAAATCAGAGTCCGAGAGGATTGACCCCACAATGCCAAAGAGGCCGGATTCAAACCAACCGCCATCTTTAACTTCCGAGTCACGGCCACCGAGGCGGCGCTCCCGGCACGGCGGCTCATCCTTTGTACCGGCGGTTCAAGTCCGGGGAGTTCACATTAAAAAGGCTTGGCAGCGCTCCAACTGCGAGTCATCCGGCACGTTCTACGCCGATTCTTGGATGCTCGACATAACTCCTGCAGGATATCCAGCTTTTTTTTAAGTTACCATAATGATCCAGCCACACCTCCTTCTCGCTGCTTGAAAAAACAGTGTGCACGCACATGCACACGCACACGCACACACCAATAAATGGGGGGTGGGGCTGCAGTGGTGATCGGACAAACACTGTTCTTGGAGCTCTGCCGAGGCGCGGCTATTGTGCAGGCGCGCGGTAAAGAGACATGGGGGGTGGGGGGGGGGGCTTCAATGGCTGGCTCCATCAGCGGAGATAAAAGGCAGAAAAGGTGCCGGGGCCAAGTTGAGGGATGGCCGAGGTGCCGGGAATAAAAAAAAAATATATATATATATATAAAAGCGATTGGGAGGAAAAGTACTCGCAGTGGCAGGTGTGAGCAGGTGAGGTGGTGGGGGTGGGGGTGGGGGGTGTTAACGGGAAGCGAGCGCGTGTTCAGCGTGAGTCTGGGTTCCGGTTTTGGATCTGGTTCCCCTTTGTAAACTATGTGGATTCGTTCAGTCTAACAGCACAGCTTTTTGCTGTGGGGCTTTAAATTGCCAGAACTACTTTGTACTGAAGAAATAGTCCCCTAAAAAAAGTCCCAGTCAAACAGAAGTCAAAGACACACACACACACACACACACACACACACTTTTGTTTCTTTACATATGTTTGGCATATAAGAAAACCTACAAAAACTATTTCCATTAATTCAGGGTCACAGGGTCAAATATCATTTAATTTAATATTTATATCATATTTTTCAGATTCAAGCGGCGTTTTGTGGTTTGGGTGAACTTCCTTACATCTGGGAGAAAGGAAAGAAGGGAACATAGTACCCAGACGTATCCCGCATGCGTGTATCCTTTTACTAGTCACCTCAGGGCCACATGGGCCGAGGGTCCGGGTGTGGATCCATGACACCCGGCCATTCAATCCCCCTCATCTCCGACCCCCCGACAAAGCCACCGCTCCGCCCGAGGATCTGTGGATTTCATACATTCCGCTGTGGGAGAGGATACGCTTGAGACTCTTCCACTTAAGAGGTTTGGATGATCAGGATTTCGTAAGCAGCGGGAAGAAGGAAACATGTCGAACAACGCGGCCTCCGGCCGGCTGGAAAACAAGTTATTTAGGAACCGTCGGCGGGAAAAAAACACCCAGAAAATGTGACCAGCGGCATCACGCTGGACCGTCATGGCTACGGTACTACACCCCTTGCAAAGCCCCCCCAAAAAAGCATGTTTGTGCCCTGGGAAACAGAGCATTTCCCTTTCAATGCTGCAAGAGCAAAATAAATAGTCCACATGAGGGTGAAGAGGAGAGGGGGGGGAGTAAACTTGAATTGGTGTGGAAATAATTCCGTTACCGTATAGCTCGCCTATAAAGGCCGATTTGTTCTTTTTGATCGCCCCGGAGAGCGTTTATGAAGTCACCGTGGGATCAGCCTGGGCCCGAGGGTGGGGAGGGTTGGGTGGGAGAGGGGGGGGGTGGGCAAGGCCAGCCACCAGAATTCCTCCGAACATTTGTTTAGCAGCAGGCCGAGTGCAGAGCGGCGCACAAACGCAGTATTGTTCCTCCCCGCTCTCGCTGGTCGCGCTGCCGGGGGGGGGGGGGGGGGGGGAAGAGAGAGAGAGAGAGAGAGAGAGAGAGAGAGAGAGAGAGAAAGAGAGAGCTCTGTGGGGTTGAGGGTTTGGAATAAGCAGACCCCCCCCCAAAGGTTAAACAAGCACTTCCTGCCATCGGCGCTACCGAGGACGCTTCTGAAAAAGGTAATGGCCAACTTCTGAGGATCGGGTCATTTCACAGTCGAGAGGGCCGTTCCATCGCTGAGTGGTCAGGGCTTTACCCCCCCCCCCTCATACTCTCTCTTCGGCACGTTGTTTGTATAAATTATACAATCAAAAGCCAGCAAGTTCCTCCCACGTCCGTGTCTTTGTGCAGGGAATATTTGGACGAGATTTATCTGCCCAAGAGTTCATGACTCCAGTGTTACAAACCCCCGAGAGATCCATGTTATTTGATTTGTCTTTTATTGGAAACAAGGAACCACTTAGCCGGCTGTAACCTCTGGGGCATTTGGCTCCACATCTGAGCGGACTGCAGGTTGCATGCCCCTTTTTTTGTGGAGGGGTAGGGGGGGACACAAAAAGGGGACAGCCATGGCAAATATGGCCTCTGGGGGCGAGAAAAAGAAAGAAAAGAAAAGCAGGAAGCTGGAAAAACGATGCAAAGTCGCCGCAATTCAGACGGGATGTCGCAAAAAAACGGCACGGGAATTTCTGCAGATTCGGCACATTGTATGACAATACATAGGATTCCTACGTCTCTTCGGGCGCCTCGTAAAGAAGAAAGCGTGCCGTCGAGCCGAATGATACCGCGGTGTGATTATGCGGCGTGATTGTTGGGGTCAGACTCCGCCTCTTCAACGGCGCCTTTGAAACTCATAATCGGCGTGATGAAAATATAAAAAAAGGAGGAAGACGAAGGGTCAGGGAAGGTCCGTCCGTCGCTCCTCCAGATGGAATTAACATCCTTGCCTCGCCGTGACACCTTGAAGACGAATATCTAACTCAGAGGATCCGAGGATGATGAAAGCTTAAAAAATAAAAAATAAAAAAATAAAAAAAAGGAGGACGAGGAGGACGAATGCATATTCAAACAGCCTGGCACGTCGGGCCTATTTTTGCATATGAAATTCCGTTGCAACTGAGGGTCGGGACCTCTGGGTCCTCAAGGAAAGAATGTGTGACTTGAAATGGGAGACCAAAGAGCATGCCCCCCCTCCCCTCCCCTCCCTCCCCCCTCGTCCCCAGCTGGGAGGACAGCATGCACATCAAAGGGGCTCTGTGGATCTTCAAGAGGGGGCCATGGGGATGAACTTGGAGGGCATGTGAATGGTCTTGGAGCGCTGCTTTCCGTGCATCGCGTGCACCCCCCTCCTCTCCCCCTCACCCCCCACCCCCCCTCCTCGATCCGGTTACAGCTTCTCCTCGTTTCGTTAATAATATTTTTTAAAGCGTGCGAGGAGACCACGGCCGGCCTCGGCCGTTAGAGTCCCAGAGGCGCGTGCGAGTCGCACAGTCCAGCGAGCACTCCTCCTCCTCCTCCTCCTCCTCCTCCTCCTCCTCCTCCTCCTCCTCCTCCTCCTCCTCCTCCTCCTCCTCCTCCTCCTCCTCAGCTTTCTTGCCCCGTCGTTCGCGATGGAGAAACAAAAGCATTCGTCTATAACGAGGCATTGATCACCGAACACGTGACCCGGCGTCAATTTTTCTGAACGCCAACATTTAATTATCTGCAAAATAACAAGCGCGGTTTCGGTATTTGCCCTTTTTCTTCTTGTGGACGTGCCCTTGAAACATTTGGCTCGTGTAAAACCAACAAGCGATGGGCCCGATAACGTCGCTCTGGCGAGTTTAGAGAGAGAGAGAGAAAAAAAGTCAACATCTGCAAGCCAATTATCCAGCTAACCCCCGTGACCCTGTCGAAACATCCACAACACAGGTGGGAGATACAGCTCGGCTCCGAGCGGGAGAAGAAGAAGAAGAAGAAAAAAAAAGCCCTGTGTGTGTATAAGTGTACCCGGCATGTCACAATAACAAGGGCCGGTCGTGGGCGGAGAACAGAGCGCCTTTTGTCGGGGAGGACCGGGACGACCAGCATCCCCCGCCGGGCTCCGGCCCCTATGAGGGAGCCTGAAGTCTCCAGACCTCCAGCCAGCCAGCCGGGGCCCGGCCCGGAGGAGCCTGTCATCACCACCACAGAGGCCTCTATTCATGCCCGCGGAGACAAAGCCAAAAGTGTACAGCAGCCATCCGAGGCATCCCAGGCATCCAGATATCAACCAGCGATATCGGTTTAGGCTGCTTTTTTGTGTGTGTGTGTGTGTGTGTGTGCTTTGGTTCACCCTCCCTGCCCCCCGGGGCCCCTCCACGGCGAGGATGTGTCCGATCTGGCGGCGCGTGACCTCACACGCACCGCACATGCTCAGTGCGCGCTACCACATATCGCAATGGTTGTTTCATAGTGATGACATTATTTGTTGTTGTTGTTGTTGATTGATGTTGTTGGGTGCAACAGCTGTTTCCTTTGAAGTATGAGACCAGATGAACAACTGTTTAATGTGGAAAACAATATCGTTCCTCTTATTTCTGGACACACACACACACACACACACACACACACACACACACACACACACACACACACACACACACACACACACACACACACACACACACACACACACACACACACACACACACACACACACACACACACACACACACACACACACACACACACACACACACACACACACACACACACACACACACACACACACACACACGGTGGAGGGAACATTTCTGCCTGGTGTCTCCGTCATGACTTAACAACAGAAACTAAAATAACAGGCAGGTGTTCAACAGCACGTTGTTCATGTCGGACCCTTCCGGTCGGGCCCTCTGCCGGCCGGGCCGGGCCCCTGAACTCGGTGGTGAAATCTCCACCTGCTGATAGCATCAGCTGCCTACTCTCCTCCCTCCCTCCCTCCCTCCCCCCATCACCACCCCCTCCTCTCGGGCATGTGTGGCGGCCACCGATAAAGGAACTGTGGATAAGAGGAAACACAAGCTGTGACGAGGAACACAGAGAAGAGAACCGAACATCAGCCCGGTGGAGAGGGAGGAGGAGGAGAGAGATGGAGGGAGGAGGAGGATCTGAAAATTATTAAAAAGGAGAACACTGGGTAGACTCCGTAGGGTAAAAACAAAACAAAAAAAGGAGAGAAGAGGAGCGGCTGTCAAACGAACGTGAACAACAATATAAATGCCGACGGTCAAAAGCTGTTGACGCTCTTGCCGTGCAGCATATTCCTGAACCGACCGGCTCCGAGTGCGATCCGGGGATGCGTGCGGTTTTTGTCTGGAAAAACAAAAACAAAAAAAAGTAACTGCAATCAAGGCCGCAGACGAGGAGCCATAAATACGACACGAGGGGAAGCTTAAGTACATAGCACCGCGTCCCGGCAGGAATAGCCAGCACCACTGCAGCATCCAATGAGAGACTTTCGGTTTAGAAAAAAATAGATGAAACTTGCATATTTAAAAAAATAAAACAACATAAAACAGGTAGTGCAGTCATGTTGCTCCTCAAATCGATCACCGCTCCGCTGCCGTCTCCGGTTCGGTGAATGTAAATAAATCGAAGCTGTCGGCGCGAGGCCGAGAGCGGAGGGGACAGGTGCCCCCCGATGACACCAGCGACCTCCGTGGGGTGTGTAGTGGTGGTGGTGGAGGGTGGGGAGGGGGGTCAGGATGTATGCATCCCACCGCGGTGTCCTCTTTCAAGATGGAGGCCGGAGGGGGAACCGACCAGTTGGTCCCACAGAGGGTGTGAGCGGGCGCCGCGGTCCAGGGAAACACCCGCGGCTTAGGAGACACTTAGCGGCCATTGTCCGGGGATCTTTAGGCCTTTAATCCCATTTCTGTCCCTCCCATGCCAAAGACAACATTTCAGTCTTGTGATGAAGTATATATAAAAAAAAATTTAAATAAAAAAAAAATCACCTTCGGTACCCTATTGGCTTATTTCTCATCCTTCCTCATCCTTCCGTCTCGTGCTGGACACAAGCAGATGTCTTATAATGTAAACTCATCATACATGTGTATACTCTACATGTATATATAGCTCAAGAATCTATTAGCCTGCCGTTGACCAAGTACGCCCTGCTGCTGGCGCGCCGCCCTCCCATTGGCTCCGAGTCAACGCAGAGTGTCCGGCTAATCCAACAGTTGTCTGGCCGCGCTGAAAGTCACCTCTGGGTCCGGCGCTCGCGCTCGTGTCACGGAATCCGCGGGCCGGGCGCATGCCGAGCGGCCGGATATCCTCTCGTTAAAGAGGGTGCTCTAAGCCGGGGCCATGTGTTGGTCCACTGGGGGGGGGGGGCTTTGGAGTGACATCAGCATCACTTTGGGCCAACAAGAAGATGAAGAACAAACTGGCGGCAGGTTCAGGTTCCATAGAAACATCATTTTTTTAAATGTTTTTTTTCTAAAAAAAAGGCTGTGGATCTGTGAGTCTGTGGATCTGTGAGTCTGTGGACCTGTGAGTCTGTGGATCTGTCAGTCTGTGGATCTGTCAGTCTGTGGATCTGTGAGTCTGTGGACCTGTGAGTCTGTGGATCTGTGAGTCTGTGGATCTGTGAGTCTGTGGACCTGTGAGTCTGTGGACCTGTGAGTCTGTGGATCTGTGAGTCTGTGGACCTGTGAGTCTGTGGATCTGTCAGTCTGTGGATCTGTGAGTCTGTGGATCTGTCAGTCTGTGGATCTGTGAGTCTGTGGACCTGTGAGTCTGTGGACCTGTGAGTCTGTGGATCTGTCAGTCTGTGGATCTGTGAGTCTGTGGATCTGTCAGTCTGTGGATCTGTGAGTCTGTGGACCTGTGAATGGCTTTTGTGTTGCTGAACAAAGTGAGTTCAGGTTACTGCACTCCTCCCGTTATTGGCCCACATTGTCTCTAATTATTCCAGCAAACATTGACACAGCATGTGTGGTCTCACATTTATACCCCCCCTCTCCCCCCCAGCCCCTCCCCCACGCTTAACAGAGTGAGAGAAGACCGAGAGAGCAGAAAACAAGACAGAAAGACCCCATGAAAGGGATGACGAGACAAAGACATGTACTTGCATTCGCCGCTTTGCGCTTCATTATGACGCAATTAGAAGTGAGATGTGCGATAAGCTGCACTGAGAGGCTTTTGTTTGTTTTACGAGCAGGCGGTGGATACCTGGGGGGTGGTGGTGGGGGGGTGGGGGGGGTGGAGGTGCCTGCCTCAACTCACGAGCACAGGCGGCGACCGAGGCCGAGCAGCAAAGCGGCGGGAGTGCGGAGACGGCGGCCGCGGAAAAAAAAGAAGAAGAAGAAGAAGAAAAAAAAGAGACGCCACAACTCAGAAAGCTCGATCCCACACTCTAATTTTGAATTCTGAAGCTCCACACCCCCACCCCCCTCCCTACCCCCCCGTTGCCGAGGCGCTCCAAACTCGGCTTTTGCAAAACAGTAATTATGACGAATGTGCGCATCAGTAGCTTACCAAAATCCTCTGTCCGTGAGCTTAGCTTGAGGCAACGCCGCGGAAAAGCTCGCCCCGAAATATGCGACGTGCGGTCGCCAGTAGGAAACGGGTTAACGTCGGCACGAGGACGGCAAGGAAGGAAAGAATATGCAGAAACGGTTCCGAGCAGGCGAGTTTAGCCACCGTAAAATCACCATTACGTTATTATATTATGCATTTATTATTGCAGATTCATTTTTACTGGAAACCATTCGAGCAAATGGGCCGTTTTCAGCTTCCTCCAATGTTTTTTTTATATTAGCGACGGTGGATTCAGATCTTTTAATTTCACACATCTCACATCGGATTTGTGGAAGTGTGAAGGCCAACAGAGCTTCCTGCTGTGGGGTTTTCCAGTTGCCTAATGCTAAGCTAACCTAAGCTAACAGTCTCCATGCTGTAGCGTCATCATTATCAGACCAATCTCCTCATCCAACTCCCAGCAAGAGAAAAATGAGTAAATATTTCCCAAAATGGGGAAATATTCCTTTAATGATAGATCAATGCATCTGTATAGATCTGTATATTCACTGTGCATGTCTTTACATACTTTATGTATACATACTAATTAGTTTCTTCTTATTTCATTGTTGGTGCTTTCTATATTTCAATAATACTTACATATACTATATTTTTGCTGTACTGTGTGTATTCTTCACCTTCGGTATCAGCTTTGTTCTCCTGGTATTTCTATTATTGTGTGAGTACATTGAAAGAGATGTATACTTTGTCAATTAAGGAGAATCTGAATGTGTATATATATATATATATATATATATATATATATATATATAGTTATGCATTCAGAGAAGGATGCCACCGTCCCAGATCTCCGCGCCGCACCTCGGGGATGTGTTTACTTCGAGATGCCTGCGGGACGCATGTCACCCCGGGGTGACAATTTGACTTTGTCACATGCCTGTGGGATGCGGACGGAATAGCAAAGGGCTGCATCGGCCAGTCTTTTTCTGTCGCTCGCATCCTCTCCCACTCCGTCTCTCCTTTCTCTTTCTCTCTTTCTCTCTCCAAAGAGCCTTCGGAGAAACTAGATTCCTTGACAAGTTATCATTAGCGAGCCAAGTGTGTTGGGACAAACTGCCCATAGGCGGCGAAGAATAGCCGACAGCTCGGTGGCTAAAAATAAAAACACAAAGCGCACAACAGACGAGAGGAGTGAGATCGAGACACACAAACTATTTCATTGTTCCTTCTCGTTTTCTCCTCACTTTTATCTCAGATGTTGGCTGGAGGGAAAACTAATACCGTGACAACATTACATTTCATTTAGCTGAGGCTTTTATCCAATGTGACTTACATGCTATACAATAGACTGTAGACACAGCAACGGTGAGCAATTAGGGTTAAGTGTCTTGCTCTGGACTAGCAGAGCTGGGGATCGAACCACCGATCCTCCGATTGAAAGACAGACCTGATAACCACTGAGCCTCAGTCGCCTAATGACAGTATTTCTGTCCTGACAGCAACATGCCGGGTCGTTGAGGGCCGAACACGAAGATGGCGGGAAGACGGACACGTGCACAGCCGGCCATTAACCGGACTGACCGCCGTGTTTCAAGACGTTGCAGTTTACAGAGATCTACCGTAAACGCTGTGTTGTAGGAGTTGAAACAGGCGTGTTGCTTCAACGGGCATTCTGTAGATGGATCATAATTTACCTTTCACACCCTCCCAAAATAAAACATGGTGCAAACTCAAGGTGAAGGCCGTCCCGTGGGCGACTGACTTTAAAATCGGGAATCAGAGAAACTTAATTGCCGACAGCACAGAAAGTTGCTCGTGCAGACGTGAAATCATCAATGGAGTCGCTGGTGGAGCCCTTACTCATTAAGACAATGAAAGCTACTTTACTGTCAGTGTTGAAACCGTTTGGCTTCGGGCCTGTTGAGCACAAGAAGCCTTTTGAAGAAGACGAGCGCCGGACGGTCCTGTGATTGCCATGAAGCGCCGGCCGGTCCTGTGATCGCCATGAAGCGCCGGCCGGTCCTGTGATCGCCATGAAGCGCCGGACGGTCCTGTGATCGCCATGAAGCGCCGGACGGTCCTGTGATCGCCATGAAGCGACGGACGGTCCTGTGATCGCCATGAAGCGACGGACGGTCCTGTGATCGCCATGAAGCGCCGGACGGTCCTGTGATCGGCATGAAGCGCCGGACGGTCCTGTGATCGCCATGAAGCGCCGGACGGTCCTGTGATCGCCATGAAGCGCCGGACGGTCCTGTGATCGCCATGAAGCGACGGACGGTCCTGTGATCGCCATGAAGCGACGGACGGTCCTGTGATCGCCATGAAGCGCCGGACGGTCCTGTGATCGGCATGAAGCGCCGGACGGTCCTGTGATCGCCATGAAGCGCCGGACGGTCCTGTGATCGCCATGAAGCGCCGGACGGTCCTGTGATCGCCATGAAGCGCCGGACGGTCCTGTGATCGCCATGAAGCGCCGGACGGTCCTGTGATCGCCATGAAGCGACGGACGGTCCTGTGATCGCCATGAAGCGCCGGACGGTCCTGTGATCGGCATGAAGCGCCGGACGGTCCTGTGATCGCCATGAAGCGCCGGACGGTCCTGTGATCGCCATGAAGCGCCGGACGGTCCTGTGATCGCCATGAAGCGCCGGACGGTCCTGTGATCGCCATGAAGCGCCGCGCTCGGCAACAAGGAGGCCTCCTCTTTACAACCCGGCAACAAAGGCTTTGTGCTGCGAGCCTGACGTCCGAGTCCGGCCCCGGACGCGCAAGTTAAAAGGGCCGACCTCCGCACGAACTCGGCGTAAATAATAATAATTTTTTTAAAAAGTGCAGCTGTTTACTGCTATTTTAACATCAAAGGGGGGTGGGGGGGGCACGATCACAAAACAGGGCGTGGGGGAGGGGGGGGGGGGCTTCAATCGGAGGCATTCAAATAACCTCTGGCAGACACAGAAATCAACAACAGTGAATTATGGCCGCATGCTCTCAGCGACGGAGATACCTTCCCTGCAGCGTGTGTGTGTGTGTGTGTGTGTGTGTGTGTGTGTGTGTGTGTGTGTGTGTCTCAACTGTCATGGGAGCTGTCAATGAGTTATCAGCCTGATGATCATGGGGGCGTTTTTGAAAGGATCTGCGGTCGTGCTTGGTTTAACACGCATTACAGGGGAAGTACATGCCACGCACGCACACACAGACACACACACACACACACACACACATACAGTATAAACTTTACAAAGACCCTTGTCAACTCCGTTCCACCTGTTAGTTTTTCACCTTTAGAAAACGCCCAGGGGATTAACGCATCTGCTGAGATCAGATTTGAAAAAACAAACAAAACAAAAAAAACGTTTCCTGTTCAAAGTCCTCCGTATCCCCAAAAAGTGTAGATACAACCCCCCCCCCTCCCCTCCCCCCCTCTCCCCCACTCAACACCTTTCGGCTTCAAACTCTCCGTGCCGTGCGCGTGCAAAAGGGAACACCTCCACCTTTATT